>VZRU01005523.1:256685-303341 GCA_013398155.1 Pedionomus torquatus | reverse complement strand
TTTTTTTTTTGACAAATCAGCCTTTTTTTAATAATAATCTCATCTTGAAACTTGAGAGGAAGGGAATGTATGGGTGAGCAGCTAATATCATTGAGTTCTGGAAACTCCCTTTTTATGTTCTCTCTCGTTTAGCAGCTGTACTGTTTTGATGCTTTCATTGCACTAAAAAGTTATTCGATAATACTGCCAATAACGTAACTTCATCTGTTCCAGTAAAATTAACTTCAGCTCACAGTAAGTTTGAGAAAAGCACTACTAAATAATATTCATTCACAGACAACATGGCTTTGGGCTAATATATCATAAAAAAAGAAAAACGAAAGAGGTGTTGGGATTGGAGAAGGCAAAACTATTTTCCTTTTGCTTACTGATTATACTCCTGGTTCAAACAGTATTTTAAGAGGGTATATGTAGCATCTAGTGACTGGTAGCTGTAAACATTGGTTTGAAATTAATTTTAAAATATGTCTTTATGCAAAGTAATACATTTACTGCTTTAAATCATACCCATCTGGACATGTTTATCAAAATCAATCCTTGTCTACTGTAAGCCATTTGCTGCCATTGCCACCCACTGGCCAGGGACAAATAACCATCCTGTTACTGACCCAGATCAACAAATATCCTGATTAACAGCCATGTCTTGCTACACATCCAATCGCTTCCTGTACAGCATCTTGCCTTTAATACAAAATCTGGCCAGCTTTGTACAAAATATATCTACTGATTTTATCTTCAAAACAGAAGTCACAGTCTGGGAGAGGGGCAGGGGGGAGGGAGCATGTTTTGCCAACTGTGAACTCTGATCTGCTAGTGTCATCCTTCTGTTGGCTCTTTAAATGTGCTATTTAAAACCAAAGGATCTTGTCCTTTCATGTGTCTGTAATACAAGACACAGTTTTGGCAATATATAGTAGAATAACAAAATCTGAATTACTGATTGTAGGGGGCCATTTTTCTCACATAGGAGTCAGCATATGTGGTAATACCTTGGATTAAGGATGAAATTATTACAGGACCATAATAACTAACCTTATTTATCTCTTCTCATTTTCTTAAGAGTATCACAAAAAGAAATATTATGGCAATCCCAGTTTAACATTGGAATCATTCTCTACTTTAATCACAGGCTTTTATCACTGTATGTACTGTGGTCTTTATCTACTGTGATTTTGTGTGTTATTTTGTACCGAGCATACTAACAATTAATTCTGTCGATCACATCTGTTGTTGATACAGGTTTACTACTTTCCTTCACAAATTATTTTAGGGCCTACTATTGGGGCCCTTGAAACAAATTTGAAACACTGATATAAGAATTATTCTTCTTAGAGGAGCTGCTCTTCCCTTAGGTACCCATAATCAAAATGTAAACCAGGTCCTTATGTTTCTCTTTCCTGTGCCTTTCAGTACCATACCAGGTGCATACCACAAATGCTGAGATAGCCTTCTCTACAAATGGTTAATCAGAAGCAAAGAAAGGCAATAGCATTTTGTTCTCTACATCATTAGTAAAGGGGAAGGAGGAGAAGGGTTTAGCAGAACAACTGCATCTTTTGTTTTTAAGTTCTTTGGAACAATTCTGCCAGGCAGCGCATTTTCCCTCTGTGTCATTTGTCTTTGTTATTTTCCTATCTAATTAATATTCTGCAATGCTGTAATGAGATTGTTGTCCGTTTAAGGTCACAAACAGCTTCTGTCCTAATGAAATATGAATTGCATTAGTTAATTGAATTGTGCACTTACTGTGTGTTGTGAATGGACTGAGCACACTTACATTCCTAATATATACTGAGCATTTTATCAGTCTAGGGAATGTGTGGACATAAAAAATGCTACTATCGTTCTCTGCTTCACAATAGGGAGACTTAATCCGCAATAGGTGGAGCTAAGAAGTATTTGTGAAGGACAAGAACTGTAGGATCTCACCCAGGCATCTGCTAGCTGGGATGAAATCGGCTCTTCAGTGGTCTGGGGTCAGGTCACAGTCCCAAGCAGAAAGCTCGAATAAACACGTATTATGCGCAGTGTCTCTGTGGTGTCTGTAAAGATGGGAAGAACCAAGGAAGAGTAATGAAACATCTGTGGTCTTCAGCACCAACAGGCTTTTTGGGTTAAGTGAGCCTCATAACTGAAAGTCTTGGTGCACAGTCCAGACCGTCCTCTTCCAGGGACTGCCTGCTCTCTGTGCAGATACTACCCTCGTACCCCTGGTAACACTGCAAGTTCAGCTCTGGGGGCCTTTTCACGGAGGAGGCATTCTTCTTTGAGCTATGGGAAAGTTCAGGTTAGCACACCGAAGACCTGACCATAGTCACGTGAAAACAGGGGAACTCTTTCTGCTGACCTCAAGGCTGTGGATGAAATTGGTGCTTAAGGGAAGTGCAAACTGTAGCACTCAGCCTTTGCAATGTCAGAGATGGATGTATTGCCTCTGTAACCAAATGATGGTGGACTCTGCTAATGAACCAGACTATTTTACAGGACGGTCATTAGCTGGGGAAAGAGTAACAGAATACTAAGTTTAATTACTTTACATGGCTTGATTTTTCACTTAGTTGTTCATTCAGCTTTATACACACATACACATATATTGCGATACATATGTGCGTATATATAATACACATATATCTATGATACTGATATTCTCTATAGAATCATAGAATGGTTTGGGTTGGAAGGGACCTTAAAAATCATTGAGTTCCAATCCCCCTGCCATGGGCACCTCCCACTAGACAAAGTTGCACAAAGCCCCATCCAGCCTCTCCTTGAACACCTCCAGGGACAGTACATCCACAATTCTGAGCAACCTGTTCCAGTGTCTCACTGCCCTCAAAGTGAAAAATTCCTTCCTAATATACAATACAAATCTACTCTTTTTCAGTTTGCAATGGTTACCTCTCACCCTATCACTACACTCCCTGATAAAGAGTCCTCCCCATCTCTTCTGTGTGCCCTCTTTAAGTACTGGAGGGCCACTACAAGGTCTCCCTGGACCCTTCTCATCTCCAGGGTGAACAACCCCAGCTCTCTCAGCCTGTCTTCATGGGACGTGTTGCAGCCCTCTCATCATCCTCATGGCCTCCTCTGGACTCACTCCAACATGTCAGTGTCCTTCATATGTTGGGAGCTCCAGAGCTGGACACAGTACTCCAGGTGGGGTCTCATGAGAGTGGGGTCTTACATATATTTCTGCTGTTTAGTCTTTGGATTTATTTACAGAGAAAACTATAGTTGGATTCCGAATAATACTTATGTAAGATAATAGATCCGAATATAGTACCTTCCAGTTACTCTTCAACTTGACAAGTGTGGAGAGATATCTATTGTTCACTTTAGCTTGAAATAATATTTCATTCAACAATAGGCTGAAATAAAAGGTAAGCAGTGTTCAGGTTGAAGAGTCGTTGAGAAATTTCATCTCGTTATCATTTGCCACTCAAAAACTGAGGAGATATGCAAATGCAAATGGCAGTCTTTCTTTTACTACAGCAAATTAATGCAGGAATATAAAACCACTTAAGATAAGCACAGCTAGAATTGACTTGCCATGATACACAGCTCCCAAAGGGAAATACCATGACCCTTTCTAGAAAAGTAATGGAGAGAAGTGTATCTATCCTT
Organism: Pedionomus torquatus; assembly: GCA_013398155.1. Lineage (NCBI taxonomy): Eukaryota > Metazoa > Chordata > Aves > Charadriiformes > Pedionomidae > Pedionomus > Pedionomus torquatus. Next base: position 299,717 of record VZRU01005523.1, on the reverse strand, counting down.
GATCTGAGCAAGCATGGACAACCTTTGTGGGGGACTTCCCAGCCCTGAGCATATGCAGAGCCACTCGTAATTTCCCGCTGCGGGCAATGCCCCCCAGCTGCTGTAGCACTCAAGTTCCAGGAACACTCCTCCACATGCCCCAGTCAAGCACTTCATTACCACTGAGAAGGAGATTAAATGAGGCATGCTCACTTGCGTACGTAGGCAAGGACTTTCCCACTACACTCAACAGAGGGGGAGGGAGGTTTCTCCGGAGGGAAGCCTGGGGATAGCCACATTAGGATGCTTCTTTGAATCACCCTCTAGAAGTGTTTTCCCCTCTCTTGGTCGTTGTATTTACTGAACTTAAGGGGACCCACCTCTGGGTGTAGTTGTTGCCTTGCAGAAGTGCTTCACGCAAGTTTCCTGCACTCTCCAGTCCCTCCAAGTCAGTCATACCTACTGAATCTTCTGACTCAGGAATTTCCCACCCAGTGCCTGTATCACTCAGTCATCTCCTCTCTCGTGTGCTTTGAATTTGCTGCATTTACCACAGTACAGACAGCTCTAGCTGAGCTACTGTTGAAAATCCCTGCCCGCATGAAAGGGTTCAGGACATGAGTAAGAAGGGGTGGGCGTCTGCAATGGGTTGGTGAGGTGCAGCCTGAGAGAGTCACGGCAGTGGGCAAATGACTGAGAGTGAAAGTGGTGGGATGGGGCGTGAAGGGTGATTGACAGTGGTTGCTTAGTGGTCTGAAAAGAGGTGAGTGAAAGTACTCGGTTAGGGGGGGAGGGGAGTTTGGGAAGCACCGCTGATCGTGAGAAAGACACCACTACATTCATTACCTGTGGTCCACGACAGGCATATATGCTGTATTCTCTTCCGTGAGAATTTTAAAAGACTTGATGTCATAAAAAAATATTCACATATTTCTACCTAGAATTATATAATATAGTGATGTATAATGCAGGAGTGGAGAAAATGAAAGAGGTTCAAAGGAGGCTGAAAAATAAAAATAAAGCAGGGAGTCCTCTAATGAGAGTAGAGAAGAAGCAAAGACCAATACAGCTTTGCAGACTTTAATGTGGCTTTGATGTCTTCTGCAGTGCCATCATGTGCAGGGAGACAGTCTGGTGCCCTGCCCCTGTGGATAGCCCTCCATGAGGACCCTCAGGCTACCCCTCTCCCCTTGGGTCCAGCCACAGGATCCAGTTGCCCATCTGAGGCTTGGTGAAGCTTTATCTGCCCCAGAGCCATCAGCTGTACCTCTGTGGCCTTTTTCCAGCATCCATCTCAGCCTCACATGGTGCAGGGATGCCTCTCTAAGTGGCATGGGATGGTCCTCAGAGAAGCCTGGGAGAACCTCCTCCCTCCGTGTCACAAATTAAAAATCCCACAATTAACCTTCATAGTTGTCTATAGCTGGGTAAAGGAGTGATGGTGAACAGTCGTGTTTTATACCCTGGCACAGGTTTAAATTTGGTATCATTAGCAGGTTGTTTAACTTTATTTTCAGTTAAATAAAGNTTTTTCTTATTAATACAGCCTCTTCCCTTTATATGACTGTCATTATATCTTTAATTACTGTTCCTTCCATTTGGATAAAGCACATGGACAAAACACAATTTTTCTTCTGTTTACTTTTTAGGTTTCATTATATAGTTTATGAAGATGCTCCTTTTAAGATTAAGAACTGAATGGCTTCAAAAAATGTCTTGAACTTCTTTTCTTAACCTTTTATTATGACTAGCATTTAACTTCCAGCAATTTTTTTGAATACTGAATAGTCACTTTAGTTTTCCAGATAAAAAAAACATACTATAGTTTTTCTTAAGTTAAAAGTACTATGTTGCTCATGTTTTTAAAATTTCTGTCCAAATCTTATTTTAGGAACCCATGGGTTCTGCACAATCAAAGTTTTTTAGTTAGATGAATGCCAAAAAGCTTAGAAAAAATCTTTGTAGTAGAAAAACTCCCTGACTCAGCTAATACGAAAGTATTAAAAATTGCCGTTCTTCACCAAAATCATGATCCATCCGGCACAGACTGTGCCTGTGCTCAGCACTACCTGCTTCAGATGAAGGTGAGAGCTAAAGAACTCCACAAGAGCTAAATTTAGGATATTATCTTCTCTCTCCCATCCTTCTCCCTGTCCCATATAGTCCCCTTCAAACCCTCACATTAATCCCAAGAATTCAGATTGATTTAATCCTTCAAGTATAAAGCTTCTGATATTATTAATAGCATTATTACTACTATTATTTTTTGAATAACTGTTAACAGCTATTGTTTACAGTAGAAATATTTAATTCCTCTTTGAAGATTGCTAAACTCACTTCTCAGCATCCTGATTTAAATACTTGCTATAATAAAATGGTCTAGTTGTAGATCCCATGCAATACTACATCCTCTTACCAGCTTTGAATTTCCTGTCTGCCCTTATGTAATTGAAATCCCTCTATTTCTTGCAAGATAAGGACTGGGAGTGCTGAATCTCCATCCCTATATTCTCTTTCCCACCACTTATTCACTCCTTCTTCAGTTAGTTGGTTACTTACTAATATGGCCAGTTCCAGCACCCTCTCTATTGAAAGATTTTTTCTGTTCTTATAGTCTCATTGCTCTACTCTGATCCGAGTCAGAAAAAAATAGTGCAGAAAATTCACAATTTTCAGAAAAGATTTTTTAAAATACCAATAATTTTTATTCAATTCTTATCAATGCATAATATTAAATTTTTAGAAATGGGATCAGGAATTTAACTTTCTCTGTCCCCATTCAAACTGTAGCTTTGCAATGTATTACTTGGCTCACGACTTTGAATGCTTGGCACCTACCCAACTTCAGACAACCAAGGCAGGAGGTCCTCTCTGTGAAACGCGGACTGTTCATTAGGTGTCTGCTCATGTGTTTAGGAATCAAACCTGAAAGCACTTTTTTTTTTTTTAAGATTTAGATAAATGGGACACATTACAGTGACAATGAGAAAGAACTCTCTTGGGCAGCACAGTGCTGACAGTTCTCAGCCCAACAAAAAGACCACCATTTTATTGAAACTTAAGCAAGTAGATAAAAAGATAGTAACTCTTACTTCAACTAGGGAACTGGTTAAAAATATCTTACCTTCTGTTAAGAACCCTTGATCTTACAAAGCTTCTCCTTCATTACTTTCAAATGTCTGAAATCCCACAAATGTCTGAGAAATTGAGGAAGCTCAGAAGCTGAAAGGTCATCTGGGAGGGGAAGGGTGGCTCATAGGCACAAGCTGGCCAATACTTTGTTTTAAGAAGCCAATCTTCTGATGGAAGTGAAGCTTGGCTGCAGAGCAGAGGGCTGGATCACCCTTCTCTGGCAGAAAATGTGATTCTTTGTGATTGAAGATGGCTTTTGCCACCCATCAGAATGAGACTAGTGAGATAAACACCCGTAGTTGTCCTCAGGAACAGTCATGAGGAACATGAACTCAGCAAGCTTCTTTCAGCCAAAACAATGGACATCATGAAACGCTGGATGAGCTTTTCTTACCACTAAGTAAGAGAGACTGTCTGGGAACTAACATCATTTGGCTAAATAGAAAACTCCGGGTCCAAGACAAGGCTAATGGCTTTGACTCAGTTGTTCCCAGTTTCATATGCAAGGCTGATGAGGCAGGGAGATCTATGCCAGTTCTGAGTGTCGCCAGAAAAGACTGTGCAAGAAGGCGTTTTAGTTTGTTAGACAGAGCATGAGGAAACCTTCTGGGGAAAAGAGAGCCCAGAAAATGGAGAGGACCAGAACAGAAGTAGATTCTGCAAATAAGGCAGAAGTTATGAGGATCTGGGGAACATATTAGTCAGAGATGTCTATTAAACACATCTGTATATATGGCAGCATCTTGTGAATTCAGAGAACACGATGCCAATTACGACCATTGGAGAGTCGTAATTTTGGTAAATGCATAAAAGGGAATTCAGTAAAACTGAGAAGGTATCAGAAAAAGGAGTTGAAAAAGCTTAAGTATTTAGACAAACATAACAAGCTTAAAAGCAAAAGAACAATCTGAGTATTTTGCCGTGAAGGATGATTTCAATAATAAAAGGCAGTAGGGAAATGTAGTGGAACAACATAATTATCTACCTACAAACTGTTTAGGAAAGAAAGACCGAGGCACAGAGGCACAGAAGATACCTCTGTACAGAAGGATAACATGAACATTATTTAGGTGAACTTTAAATGGGAAGGACTACACAGCTGAATCTCTGAAGACAAATAATAAATGCTAAACTAGAAATTCCAAAGCATTTTAACAACTTTTGGAAAGTAAACACGTTAGCAGGTCTTTTTTGCTAATATCCAGCTTAAGAAAAGGAAACGGAGTGAGCAATGCTGAACTCAAAAAAACTGTTAACAAAACTGTGGTGACAGGGGCTTTGGCTACTCCTCTGTGCTTAGCCAAATAGATCACGAGTCACGCAGATTAGGGATTTCTTGACCCTTAATGCAAGAGCATCTTGGAAAAGGGACACACAAAAGGAAGAAATTAGTCTTAATTTGGGTGTTAACCACAAATCAATTGTAGCTGACTCACTAAGTCTTAACATCTAGGTGGACCACGAGGCTAGTTCAGTAGACAAGCTGCTGCTTTGTTCATGGATCGTACCTTTCGTTTCTTTGAATTGGTGCTTTTTACTTTCTTTAAAAACTGTCACATGTTATTTTCATAGGTAAGAAATTCGGCAAAGAGCAACTTCATCTTCTCCTATGTCCACCCTTAAAAATTGGCCAGAGGTGAAGTACTAAACACAGCTTCATGAGCTGCTCCTCTTGCTGGGAGCGTGAAAGCCTTCAGAGAGCTTCTCATGTGGCTCAGCAGCTCCCAGCTTCTTGATAAGACACGTAGACGTGCTGCACCTTTCACATATTAGGATTCACTGAGCAGGGCTGAACTACAGCTGTACAGTGCCCAGATACCCCTGCTTTCTGAGCATGATCTCGTGTTGGCTTCACAGCAACCCAGACACAACTGGTGTTTGTACTAAGCCTCGTTTCAAACACTCCTACCCAACCGTGCTTGCTTCTAGAGGAACACCACCTCAGCTTAGGTTTATTCAAGTCACAGAGCGGGTATTGGAGTCTCACTGAGTACTGGGCAGGGCTCGTCCCCACTGCAAGCTACCATTGTGTCACAACACAACCTTGAAGAGTCCCCTTGGCATAATGCCTGCGGTGACTTGGCAATTACATCCACCTAGGCTGCACTCAGCGCTGTGGCAGCCAGCTGCAGTTAAAACCTGCTGGGACCACGGCTCGAGCACGATGAGCTGGCACAGTGACAATCATGCATTTGTCTCCACTAACTTCGACTCTACAGACAGGAATAAGCAAGATACAGGGCAAGAAAAAGTGTAACTCGCGTACACCCAAACGTTTTGCAGAAACTGTGCAAGGTACTACTGGGTGTATGAAAATGAATAGTGAAAACAGGTATTGACTGAAAGAAGGTTACTTGGCCACAGAAGGAAGGAATTGCACAAGGGATCGCTGAAGAAACACACATGAGAAGGAAAGCGAGTACGTGAACAAAGCACGCAAAAAAGCCCAGTGAGTGAAAGGGGTGCAAGTCAAGGGATGAAATTGGGGAGGAGCCAGAGATGACAAAATAAGATTAAAACCGATGTACAGGGTCAGGCAGGCATGACAAGAGACTTGCTAGCCTTCCCATGGTGGTTACATAGATAAGAAGGCCATTTGGATGGGACAGAAAATGTTAGGTGAAAAGGATGTAAAGGAGGAGTGTATTTTTTCCAATCAAAAGCCATCTGTAACCTTTGCTGAAAATGTGTTTTTTCTTCAGTTCAAGCGTATTAACAGTGTAATATATGATAGTATCATTGGTGACACAGAACACAGGGCTTTAATGAATCGATAGATTAGTTTCATCTTTAACTAATTTGAACCTTTAAGCCTCTTGCTTGTGCAAAATCTTCTTCCTTCAGGTCAAAGTATTAAATAGGCTCAAGAAGTAAATAAGAAAATAAATACCAGAAACCCTGTGGGGAACATTTAAATTAAAGTTTTCTAATAGTCAAATCAGCTTAATGCCGTGATCACAGGCTCAGTTCAGCTTCTTCCCCTCCCTGCCTCAACTCTAAGGCCAAAGCTGTGGGAATAAATAGCCAAAAAACGGAAGGGGGGTTGGTTTTCTTTTAGTTTCTTGATGCTTGTGTTGCTCTAGATTGTTGGGTTACGTTTGGTTTTCTTTTTTTTTTCTTTTTTTTTAACTGTTCTCATTATAGCCATGGAGGAATTTTTCAAATACAAATTTGTAAAAATCAAACATATATCTCAAAACGTTGGCCTGCAAATTCTCCCCCCTGTTTCATGCTTGGTTTGCACTCTACACTCATGTTGGTTACACGTCTGACTTTTTTTATGGCTATAAATTATAGTGGTACAAATTCTTGTGTAGACAAAATCTTGTTGATATAACTGTCTTCTTCCACCAGCACAACATATTTCAGTTAATGAGTCAGAATACACTTTGATATCAGTATAAATGGTTCCTCCTGCAGGGAGGATTGCTTCTTTACTGTTAAAGTGTAGATAAGTTCTGAACTTTTCTCTTCCCTTACTTGGGCTTAAATAAATCAAACTTATATCTAGTATTTCTCATCCAGAAATAATACTGCTTCTTTTCAACACCTTTTTGACTGCTGGTCCCTGTCTGCGTTCTTGCTTTGATTGTACAATCATCAGAAAAGGGTATATCTAAAATCCTCTTGAAAGCAGAAGTTCTGATTCAAGCAACAGCAACCACAGGATCAAACACCTCCAATCTGAAAAGAAAAAGAAAGAACACTGACTTGAAAAATGGTTTCTAGTTGGTCAAGACACTCGTTCTTAATATTGAGGAAGCAATGACCTTCTGGCCTCCAATGGAGCATCTCCTTAGACAGACAGACAGGCACACAAAAAGATGAAGTCTTAATGCTGTCAGCTTCTTGAGAACGCTACAATAACATTCTGGCAGACTGGGCTCCCTTGCCTCCTGTACTCGTTGCAGTTTGAACGTCTCTTTCTGTTTAGCGTGATGCTTGGCAAGTTTCCCAACCTTACATTAACCGGGGAAAGAAGACAAGAGAAGCTGGTACGTTCAGGGAGCCTTTGAAGAAGCTTCTTCACAGTTTGCTCATAGCAAAACAATTGGCAGTGTGTAAGAGAAGTGTCAGGACTGCAGCTTAGGCTGCTAGCTTGAAAAGGGTTTAACTGAATTGCATCCAGGCACCAAGATGCTCAGATACCAGAGCAATGTGTGTGGTATAAGAACCTAGATAGAAGAAGATTAGATAGCAAATTGGACAGAATTTTGCATGTGATTTCCTGGGTTTGTCTAAACTTATAGCAGCAACAGTTAATTATAGGAGGTTCTAAAGGCAGCTTCTAGGTGGGTTATGTCACTTATACATTATATTCCAGCCATACATTGCCAGTTGAGAGTTACTCCTGTGGCAGAAAGCTTCTACTGTTGCAAAGCTGATGGAAACCATGCTTGTGCCTTCCCACTCAGGGGTCAAAGCAGCAGATAGCAGTGATGGAAGCCCTGGGGGAGAAGCAGTGGGTTGGCAGCAATAGCAGAACTCCAATGAAAAGAGCATCAAGATGGGCACAGGTCATCACCCGAAGAGAGACAGATGCAGAAGGTGGTTGCACACAGGAGTTATCTGTGGTCATTCTCTAGATGATTGCTGTGCCTACTTCCAGATCTATTCCTTCTCCTTCTACTACAGGTTAATCCCTCAACTCTTGTAATCACGTCTTTTGGCTCTTAAGCAAGGGCAGCTCTTTAACTGCAGATTAATGCTTTAATGAAATTCTTGAGGCTACTCTGAAGTGACCAGGCAAGAAAAACTGGCCTTTCAGCAGCAGCTGCTGGCACAAGAGTCACTGTGCACGTTGCTGTATGGGGAAGGCGATGCTGTAAGACTCTCTGTGGGCAGCATGATCCGTAATTTTTTCTCCAGTAGTGTCTCAGGGCACATCTGCATGACACAGAGCAGTGTTGCAGAGGGGTTCTTCAGCTGCCTCTAACCAGTGGTTGCGCTAGTTCCACAGCAGGAATGGTTAGCTCACCTGGGGTACTATTCTAATCTACCTATAGCATTTGCACCCCTGAGCTGGCTGCTTCAGTGCATGGTCAGTGCCCTCTTCCTCTCCACAGAACTGCACTCTGCTGTATGGACATACCTGCATTCCAAAGCATTAAAAAAAAAGTAAATGGCTGCATTTAAGACCTTGTATTAATTTTGATCTGCAGTGTCCGGTCTGTGGGGTTTTGTGTATTTTAGAAAGTGGGAAAGCTTTCAAGCACTGATTTCATAGGTAATGCATTTATTTTTTTCTTGGCTGATATTCCTGATTTTCTTTTTTATTCTTTCCTTTCAGTATCTGAAATTTTGCATGAAATTTTAGCTTGCTTGGAAACGCCAATACTTGAAGTAATTACCAGTCCTTCCTGCCTAAGTTAACGGCCTTCTCCTTCCTCATGCTGTTAGTTCAAGGTCACAATGATAGGTTTAAAACCTTCATGAATTTTCATCTGACTTGCTGTCCACATAAATTGTTCATTAAAAGATCCAATTTCCATTGGCATTCTCCTTTTCAAAGGATGTCAACAGGAAATATAAATGCTCGGTCCTTTGTGAATGATCTGCAAGGACGTGCAAGCTTATCAAAAAAAAGCAGCAGTTAACCAAATCCTTTAGTTTCTGTTTTGAATGACTGGCCATAGGAATGCAGGCTAAGCTGTATTTCATCTGTTCCCAAGGATGTGTATGTGTAACTTGTTGATAGTGGTAGGTACTTCAGGCTCCAGTGACAGCTATGTGACCACTCTGATGATCATTGTCCTGTAGCAGAACCAGCCCTTGCCTCCTCTCAGGAACACTAGGCATGAAAGAAAACAAAGAGGGATTTGTTGTTTCAGAGGACTGGCACTCATACCTCCTGCTTTTACAAAAACGAGAGATCCTAGGTCACCTCAGCTCTCACCCTACGCTCCCAGCAGCCGTTAGGTTTTAAGGAACTGCATGACTTGCTCCAGCAATTGATGTGACTGTGTGATAGACAGGAGAGCTGAGCCTTCTGCCTTACAGGACCTGTAGAATATCCAATTGACAGGAGCAAAACTCAATACCCAGAACATCAGCTTACTTCATTGAGAAAGACATCACCACCAAAAGGAATGCAAGCCCACCACAGCCTTAAAGTTTCAGTGTTATGTTTTCAAAATCTTACCGGTGTCCAAGGTATATGTCTTTCACGGTAAAAATTACTTGGAGTGCACTGTGAATGCACAGACACAGATCAGTGCTGAACATCTGGTTAAAATAAATTACAGTCTTATTTTGCAAATAAAAGTTCCTAGGGTCTACATGACAAAGTCTGGCCAGCATAACTATCTCATGGGGAAAAAATCACATCCCTAGCCTACAAAGATAACTATTTTGGCATGATTCCCTTCCCCACTCTGTAGACTTACACAGACTCACACCAAATAGAGGAATCCTTTTGCCAGTATAACTCACATTGTTTGGGAGGTACTTCAAGCATGCTGGCAGACCCCTTCAGTTGGTATAAGCCGTGTCTCCACAGAGGGATTTGGCCAGAACAGTGACATTAGCAAAGCCCCTAAAGTAGGGAATAACCCTTTTTCTCCTGCTACTGGTCGCTAACATTTTTTTTTCTGTTTTAAAGCTTCCTGCCAAAAGGAAGCACTCAGATTTAATGCGCTTTCTTGTATCAGCGAGACATACTTCTTTTCACAGAGTATAGAGGCAAGAGGTGTGTTGCTTTCAAACATCCCAGTGGTGCTTGCTTTTACATGGGAGGAGGATCCCATTTCTCCTACAGGATGCCTGTTTGGGTGTTAGTTTTGGAGGTGGAGGGGCAGAGGCAGTTTGCATTTTAAGCCTTCATATTTTGGTTTTGCATGGTGGCATTTGAATAAATCTAATGGTCATAGTTAATGGATTACAACTGTGTAGGCAAATTAATTTAAGACCTGTTTTGAATAACAAAACAAAGTCCTTCGGTCTGCTTATGAATTGTATTCATACACTCTTGACTCTTCCTTGTTTTTTCATATGGTCCCTGTTAGCTCTTACCTAATAACACTTGCCAAAAGACTTTCTGGATGAACCCAAAAATTCAAGATTTACCAGCCAGCCCTAACCTACAAGCAGCCTCTCCCTAGGGTAAGGCAACCCATAAAGCTATCTTGGCTTACAAGTAGGATTTGGCTCATTGTGGCTGCAGGCAGTTTTCACCTGTCCTATTTAGGCAGTTCGTTTTGTCTAAATTCCCACTTGTCCCAGTCTACACAGACTCTCCTCATTCCTTTCCTTGCTCCTTCCCCTTCCATTTGTCTCCCAGGTCTTGTGCTTTGATGCAAGAGGTGAACAGGACAGAATGGACAAGAAGGAGGAGTGGAGTGGAGACACCCAGACCAAAAACCAATCTCTTCTGAGCAGATGCAAGCTAGGAACTTCCTCTTATTTTAATATTCCATGATCGCTTAGCTGTGAAAGGATGAAAGCATGGAGCAAGCCACCGAGAGGCCTCCACTCTTGCAGGCACTGTGTTGGAAGTGGGGGGCTTGCAGCTTGTTCCATCGGGCTGCCTGGCAGCCAGGACACGTCTGCCTCCCCCACGGCTAGTGCTCACACACACAGTGCCCAGTGGAGTACAGCACCCAAGGGCTGACTTGGGAAAAGGCAAGAGAAAGCAATAACCAAAAAATGCTGCCTCTTCCCTGCCTCAAGCTTTTACAGGTGAGCAGAAATGGTTTGGGCTGCTAATGAGGTGTCGGCTGCCAAAGAAAACACTTGCACAAATTCATATTTTCCAGGTGGCTGCTGGTAGAAGTGTAAGTGTCCATTGAAGTCTACAGCATAAGCATTTTTTGCACTTATTCATTAAGTTGCAGATTTACCGTGAGGTTACTCTATCATAAGGTTAGCTGTGTAGTCTCGTTCCCCCTGTAAATCAGTTGATTGTCACAAGATTCAGAAAAACCGGTCACATGAGGGACAGGTGGCAGGTCTGCAGAAGGTGCTGGGAGCACTGAGGAGCACCAGGGCTCTGTGTTACTCGTGCTCAATGCCGAGCACAAAGTCAGTCATGCCAAAGGGATTCGGGTCAGAACGGAGTGTTGAGGCAACAAACACTGTGTTGGATGGAGTATTTCCCTGAGGGGTATTAAAACAAGAAGCAGAAACACACGTGACTGGTCCCTCGTGGTTCAGCTGATGGGATGACCTGCTCAGACTGGTCCGATTTCACCCTTCTCGTCCACATGCACACTCTGCCTTTTCTGGCAGGGGCCACCCCGAGCCAGGCCCTCCTCACTAGTCTTGCTCACTTGCTTACACCTCTCTACCTCCATGAATACCCGCAGTTCCAGCCTGGCACAGCTGGGTGTGCTTCTTGAAGAAAACCCTCCATGGCCTCGATGACAACCGACACCATGCCACAGCACTTTGAGCCTTTCTACAAGCAGCTACTTTCGGTTCCCATTTCTCAGGCGGTTTATGTGATTTAACTCTTTTGTGGCAGCCTGGGGAGCAGGAGCAGGCAAGGAACACAGCGGAGGATGTGTTCACATTTCCCTTTACTACTAACGTACCAGCTGCAGCCAAATCTTCAGATTTGGGCTTTTGGATTAGGTGGGCTATTTCCAGCGTAAGGACACTTGAAAGTAAAGTTACAAGCAAGAGGGAGAATTTAAACAAGACTTTGAGAGAAACAGGCCTGAATCATCATTCAGACTTGTTTTGTCATTATTTTTGTTTTGAAGTAATTCTGAAGATTTGTCAGGGGTCCTAATGCATCTAGCTTCTTTTCAGAGGATACAGGTGTAAGAGTGGTGTTACGGGATGAGACGAGTCCCCCTGGCAAGTCTGCGACACTTGTTCCCTCCTCCACAGCGATGCACAAATCCATAAATGAGTGTTTGCTAAGTTTACTGTTGTATGTGAATATAAGCTCTCTAGAACAGGTTTGATGAATTTGAGTAGAAAGAGAAGACAGGTGGCCTAAACTGAGTGGTTCTTGGTGCAACTGAGACAGCAGGGACACATTTGTTGTCTAAGTACGGGTTGCACAGCTTCTAGCACTCTACCTAAGTAGCATACCTTTGGAAAGTAAAACTAAGACTGCCAAATACTTATGCAAGCAAACAGCAAATTAGTTGACTAGGATTATCAACCTACAAAAGATCTGAAAAGAAAATGGTGAGGGAACAAGTAGAGCAGATTTGACCGTGTTGTTTGAACATTGAAAATTTTGTCCAGAAGGCCTTCTCACCTTCTTTCTCTCGTTAATGCTAATATTGCTCCTTCAGAAGTGGCACCCATAAAATACCACCAGCTAGCTGTGGTAGTGACATTACAACTGTTATGCTGATGCCAGAAATGCCTCATTTTAGTGTGGGCTTTTCCAGGAATAAGAAAACAGGTCAGCCTGTACTAGGTCTGGGTTTTTGCATATTGCAGAGCCACGTCTAACTGAATTAAGTAGAGACGCCGAGACTAAATTACTGAAACATTTCTCATACTGACTTGATTTAACAAGAATGCAGCCCGGTCTGAACACAGCATGGGTTTCCACACCAGCTGAATGATCAGCACCTTACAAATCCTGTGTTTGAAGAGATGGTTTGAGCATTCCCCAAAGCCTGGGCTGGTCCTTTATCTCACAGAGGTCTGGAGGAAACCTGCCTGCCAGCAGGGTCACTCTCTGGGAGTGTGGACAGCAGGACTAGTCATCCCTGTTACTATAACCACTCACATTTATATATTTCTAAGCATATGCAACAGTTTTTCATTTACAAACCTAAACGCAATTAGTCTCTGCTCCTTGGATGTCTCCACCTGAGTGCCTTCTTTAATCGGCCATATGAAAGTAATATTTCCACAGATTTGATTCACGTAGACTTCAGAGAGGGCATGGCAAGACTAGGACCTGAAAGATATGCCCCCCAAGATCACCAGTGCAAGAATGTATACAAATAGGTAGCAGGGACAGGGAACAAAGAAGTTAGGCAAAACCACTGTGATGAGAACCAGTTTTGTCCAAAGTCAGAAACCGCAGCTATCACTGGAGAAACAAAGGTGTCATGCAGCCAGCAGCTAGCACATCAGCTGCAGACCTGGGACTGTGCTGGGCATTGTGGAAACAGAGAATTCAGAATAGACCTGAAGGTGAGGAGGGGAAAAAATTAAATCTGGATGGGAATTTGATCTGGGAGGGGTGCATGTGCCAAAGCCACTCCCCAGGCAGGTTCCCCATGTGTGGTTGGCAGGGTTTGTGTGGTGACACCTTCTTTTCCTTCCCATTATAATTCAGTAACATGCACCTGGCCAAGCTGCCAGCATGTTGGCACTTGCAGGCATAAAAAGATATCGACCTCTCTAAAGATACCGACCCGACAAAGCAACACACCTCAGCACAACATGGTCAAGGTCTGAGCTGTCCTTGTTTGCATGTACTCAGGACTTTAGCTTGCATAAAAGACCCATAAACACTTGGGGAAAAAAACAGCCGCAGATTTGTCTATTTTCTGTGTTCCAAGAACTTTTCTCGTTAGCTTCAAGATGACATTTTAATGAGGTTTCACTGCATAGAAAACATGGGACGACGACTTAACCAGCTCTCTCCACTCCCTCCCCAAACTCTTTCTGAAATGAGTTACCATTTGGGAATGAAAGCTTTTATGAAAATTTATGTCATTTGTATGGAGGCAGGGGTGAGGGAAGAGTCATTCAAACTGCTAAGCCTTGGTATCGGAGCTTATGCCATTCTCTCTCCTGCCCTGTGCTGGGATCTGTGCAGGTTTCTTCAAAAGCCGGGAGCCAGCGTGTGTTTGTTTGTTTGTTTTGAAGTCACGGGGAGGGCAGCGTAAAATAGCAGCAAGGCAATCCCGTTCAGTGAAATGGAAGTCTCACTGGCTCTTCATTCAATGCACTGTGGCTCAAGAGGATATCCTGTCAACCCAATGATAACGAGGGAAATAAAGTCACTTCCTCACCAGCTGTTTGATTCAGGTAGAAAAAGGAAGCCTTTACTTCCTCGTGTTTGCTCTCCCCACTGCCCCCTCAGTCAAAAATGCCAGGCTGAGGCTGCCTTCTCCCTCCCTAAATATATAAATATTAAGGAGCTGGGCTCAGCCGCTGGGAAGTACCACGTCCCTGTGGCTGAGAAGCTCTGCCTTGCCTCTCGCACAGGGGTAAAGGCCGAGTTGCAAAAGGACTGAGACTGAACTCAGCTCGATGCGCAAGCAAAAAAATGCCTGTGTAATTAAAGATGACATTTGTTTCTTGGATCAGAGCTGCCGAATTTGGGCCAGCGGAAGAGCGGAGTAGTGTGATCTGGATGCTTTGTTTGGAGCCTGCCCTGACTCAGTGCGCTGTTACACCTCCTGATCCTCCGAGGGTGACAAACTCCACTTTTGCCTCGGGCTCCCAGCAAATCCCAGAAACTCAGGCCAGGAACACACCGTGTCCCTCCCTGCACGCAGGGAAGCCGGGGTGCCCTCGGGGTGATCTTCCTGGCCTGGCAATTTTACCCAGGGAGGCGAGGCAGGTATCCCAGGTGCTTTGGTGCCAAGAGGAGCTTCAGCAGAGCATCTTTCCCTTTCCCACGGCCACCTTTCTTGATTCACAGAAACAGCCAGTGTACAGTTGCACAGTAAGCCAGCAATGGACTGACTCAACTTAATAAAAGATTCTTAAGAAACTACTTTTTAAAAACTTGCAGAGCTGAAGAGTTCTTTGCCATATAATTTTTAACTGCCCTGATATAATTTTACATCCAGGATATAACTTTCCGTTAAATTTTGAATAGGTAGGTCTTAAAAGCAAAGCCTGCAACTATTTTCTTTCCAATTGTGTTTGACTTCCAGAAAGGTTGACCAAGCCAGAACTTGTCTCAGTCTAGTTGCCAAGGGGACCCTTGCTTTCACCGTAAAGAGTGCTTTTCAGAGGACATCAAGTGTCTCAAGCAATTTTCCTAATCTTATTTGGTTAAGCATAGATTCTCTTATTTTAAACAGACTGGTTTAGGTGACAAAAATCCAGTGACAAATACATGAGTTTACAGAAGAAGGCAAACCTTATGAAACAGTTGAGATTCTATTAAGGGTTTTCTTTGTGCTAAAATAGTTTTCGGCAACTTCCCTCCCCCCTTTCTCCTTGTTTTAGTACATAAAATGGACATGTGTTTATTTAAAACAGGTTTGAAACTTAAACAAATAGTGACAGGCTGTTCAAACAAGCTTCGGAAATAGGCCTAATCAGGATGTTTGAGAAGGGGAGGGGGAACGATCATAAAGAGCTACTTGTAATATATAGCGCAGACACCATTAGGTTGGGTTCATGTTATTGTTGTAATAATCTCAGACGAAAAGTACCGCATGCTGCACATTTTTTGTTAACATTCCTCTTTTGAGCCATAGCTTATGCCATGCTTTTGCCTAGTATTCAAGTTTTACTGTAACCCTCCGTCCATCTTCATACCCAACACTGGGAGCTCTACTGAATCATTTCAAATGGTGTCCCAGACAAACTGGGTGGAATGTAAACTGGGATAGAAGGGAGGCACAAAATACGCTCGTTTTTGCATTGATACTGTGTACGAATGGCTGTCATGAATGTACAGAAGTAAGACCTTCTCCACAGAAAGAAATCATGGAAATCTTAACTTTAAAATGTTTTCACGTGACTTGCGTTTCCATGGATGGTTTTTTGGGTTGGGTTTGGGGGTTTTTCTCTTTTTTTTTTTTTCATTTCCTCTCTTTTCCACCCATAATAATATCACTAAGTGCTGAACTTTACCCTTGTTGTATTTTTATAAGGCCTGGTCTTGAACTACCTATACAGACAAAGCTCCCATGGAAGTCAGGGAGTCTGCACTGGCGACAACAGGATTTAGCCCAGTCTGTAACCTTTTAGGATATTGTGTTACTTCATAGCCTTAAGGAGAAATAAAAGCAGCTTTCCAAAGAGCTGCACAGCAAACTGAGTGTGTTTTTTCAGCTCTACAACAGCACAGCACAATATTAAGGCCAGAGTTTGCAAATGTCTATTTCAAAAACCAGGCAGCTAAGCAAAAGTTGCCAAATTTTCTCCAGAATGAAGAGTTCGCACTAAAACATTCCTTGCAAAGGTTAAGCTGCTTTCACTTAAGAATATATCTTTGGAAACCCAAGTTTGAAAATTGCCTAGAGGAACAAGCATTGAGAAATAGCAGGAGACAGATGTATTTTCAGGTCAATCTGTTGGCAAAAGCCTACTGCTATCCTGTTACCAACGCTTACCTGCTAACACTCACGCTTACCTACAACATGCATCAATATTACTTAATGTAATAACTTATTTTGGAAGTAAATACCTGTTATTTATTTGAATCTCACTCCATGTCTAGTGAACAGGAATCAAAATGGTAAAATATTAAAAAACCTTACACGCCCTCTCGTGGTAAAACCACAAAGGCTTTTATTCTGACAGTAATTAGAGATGGCTAATGATGGAGGCTAATTTGACTGCATAATTTATGGAAAATTAAGTTGGCTGGAAGGTTTATACTAGTAATACAGTCTTTCTCCTTAATTCCTGCTGCAAACCATAACATATATGGATTTTGAGAAGGCAGGTTACCTCCTAGCATCGTCACATTACAAAACAACTAAAGGCACTATAACATAAATAGAGAATGTTAACTTCTACCAAAAATGGGAAGTCCAGAGCAATAAAGGTAGAGATGGAAAGCCCCTCATTAGTTAGCTATTTCATGCGTTTATCTTAGTAGTTTGGGAGCAGACCTCCATTGGCTGCACAAGAAAAGATTTGCCCTAAATGACACTGTCAGTTTTGTCTCATTTTTAAAGTCACTCAGCTTCGATATTACTGCCTTAATGCCACATGGTGTGATTTATGTGTCTCTCAGGAATGCTTTGAAGCTTCACGTTTGTTAGGAAATGCAGCCTGAAAGAAAGGCTTTAAATGCAGAGTGTCACCCACCTGATCACTAGCCCAGTCAAATCCCAGTGAAAAACTTTTATCTTTGCTACTTAAACGGCCTTTCCGTTCAGTGCCTATATGCACATCCAGACCTCTCCAGAGCAGCTTTACAAAACAGCTCTCCATACCTGGAGGATCACAGCTTGAAGGAGAAACCTAGGGTGGTTTGGACTGGACTGAGGGGGAGGAATCCCTCTACACCTCATGCCAGGTGACTTGTGGGAGGCCACGAGAAGTGGCTTCACTCCATTCTTCCCCTCCTCTTCCTCTACCTGAATGTCTTGGCTGGGGGGCAAGTCAGACTGACAAGATGATCTCATGGCAAGACAGCTCTTTTTAAGGCAGGGCTGGTGGATCAGCTGGTTGTCCCAACAGAGCATGCAGCCAGACCGTTGCCACATCCACGGCATGATTAGCAGCAGCGCAGAGCCAAGCTGTCACCCCCTTTGGAGAGAGTTGTAAAAGACTGCCAAAGGTGTAATGCAACCCTAACGTCTTCAGTTCATACAGAAGAAACATCTGTGGCTGTTACTACATGCAGTCTTCTGAACTGATCCCAAGGAAACTAAATAAATACTGCCTTATTTTCAGCAAAGCTGACCAGCAATATAGGAGCCCTGTGTTCAGTGGAAATGAAAGGTTTGGAGAATGAAGGTCCACTTACCTCCTTTGTGTACGTTCGTATATACAACATTTAGGAGCCAAAATGGTGGTACTTGTATTTAAAAATTTATACTCCTATATATTCTGTTAGTCTGGACATGCCTAAAGTAGAAGTCACAACTGTAAGTAATTACAGCAACGTTTGTAAAGAAGCAGGCAGGAGAACTTTGCGCTAAGCACTGCACAAAACCATAGCTCCCAAATCCCTGTCTCAGTGGGTTTGGGGAGGGGGGGTTGTGCCAGCGTGATTGCTAGATGAGCATTGAGCATGACGAAGTTGCCCTCCCTCTCTGAAGAAGTTACTGCAATTCTGATATTCCACTGTTTCCCTTTCTAGGATGCCTTTGTGGAGTTGTATGGCAACAGTATGAGGCCTTTGTTCGATTTCTCCTGGATCTCTCTGAAGACTATCCTGAGTCTGGTTCTGGTGGGAGCTTGCATCACTCTTGGCGCTTATCTCGGACATAAGTAGAGTCACCCAGTTTGTCGTGGATTACAAAAGTTTTCAAAACAACAAAATAATATTTTTTTTTCTGTAGCACAATATTTTATGAGCAAAACAACTTCCCATCTAAAGATTAAATCAGCTATTACTGCCAAAGGAAATATCATTTATTTTTACATTGCAGGAAAATTATTTATTAAAAGATATTTACATTTTAACCTGCTATTTTCAGAAACTCTGCAAGTTGTATCTGTCATCACATCATGTTGTTATTCTTAACTTTAATGAGCCCCAAAGTATTTTAGGTTCTTTTTTTTTTTAATTAATGCAGCTGGCTGGATTATTTTATCTTTGAAAAGCAAATATACTGACAAAGACCTACCTGCTTACACTTATGAGGGCAGTTACTTGAGCTGCTAAAGGCTGCATAATTTTGTTGATTTTCCTTGCATTTTCTGGATGACTGGGAGGGAACTGAAAGACAAGGTCAGCGTGAACGAAGTTCTCACTGTGTCCTGCTGGCAAGAACTGATGGAGTAGACAATTCAACATGGTACATACGTGAAGTCAAGTTGGCATCTTCTTGAAGGACACCTGGCTATCCCTACAGGAGAACAGTTGGAAATACGATTGCCTATGCCTTGCAAACATGCATTTTCAAGTTACCAGCTGTGCCATCACATCATAGTCACAATACCCTAATACATGCCGACTCAAATACTTTTTTTTTTTAATAGAAGTGTGGAGTGAAATCTTTGGAGGTAGCAGGAAATTGCCGTTCCAATGATTTTTCTCAGCAGTAAAACGTTTTTGTTTTTTTTTTTTTTTTTGCGGCTACTGACACAGAAACATCAGGAGACCTTAAGTGCCTGCTTCGACAGAGCAGAGCTGGAGTCTGAAGACCTGACCTGTGTCCCACTTTAGTGGGCTCATATCTGCAACTAATCCTGTTTACTTACTGAGTTCCTCCGGGGGTTTGAAACCAATTAGATGCAGTCTCTAAATCCCTGAAAGTTGAAAAAGATCTTAATTTTATTTGGCAAGAAGCAGACCTCAGCTGAGTTACAGATTAGCTCTGCCTATCCTTGTTTATCCAACTGGACACCAAAATCAAGTTCATTTTCATAACAGGAAAAGAAAGTGAGCTTTATCCTCCCGCCCCTCGCCCTCAAAATTATTTCATGATAATAATTTCCTAAGACTGTCTACAGAAGAAAAGGCGATGAAGAAACCCCACATCCTCTCTCTGGACAGAGACTCTTTGACACCTCAGTTGCACAGGTGCCTGCTGTCTTTTCAAGCGAAAATAGGTGGAGGAAAAGGGGGGTGGGGGGGCAGGAGGGAAGAGGGAGGTGTGAAGTCACCTGCTCGTGTTACAAAATGCAACTCCAGTAAAATTAATGCAGAGTACTCAGTGTGCAGTTTTATAAACAGATCTGTGTTATGAAACCAGATGTGTCAATGCGTTTCAAAGCAGGGCCTTCCATGAGCTTGGAGAGGGCCAGGCATCCCGGCGAAGCCCAAGAGTCTGAAGCGTGTCGTCCCACGGGCTGCTCCGAGGCGTGGAAGTGTCCAGCTTCCAATGTTTTAAGTCAAGCGCTCCTATTTTTTCTATGTAACTTTTGAAATCTGGGATTTGTGGGTAAATGGATGTCCAGACATAAAAAGAAAAAGGTTGCGAAGCTCTGGATAAAATGTACCGTACAATACGTTAAGTGCTCTAAGGATGAAAAAGATACAGTGAATAAACTGTAGATTCAACCTCAAGATTTCAGTTGAATAACTTTGTGGCATTATATGCAAATGATCTCCATTAACTTGGGAATGTAATATGTTCAATGTTAAGGCTGTAGTTGATGTTGTGTCTTCAAAGCTGCTTTTTTGTTTGTTTGTTTGTTTGTTTTAAGAGTTGTACATCTCAGCATTTTTACTGCTATTTAGTCGTGGCACCTACACTTTGTATGAGCGAAGATGGACCGAGCTTACATTTCACATTTGACATTGCTTTGAATTCTATAGAAGCATAGAAAGGAAAAGTTTCTAAGAACACAGAAATGCGAAATATGCTTGATTAAAGAAAAATCCCAGCATCAAACAAAAAGCACCTGCAGTGTTTTCAGGGTGCTTCTCTCAGAAGTGGGCATGCTCATGTAGGGTTCATATGAAAAATATTTGAAATGGGAGCAAACAAATATTGTGGATGGAGCGTGTGTGGGCTTTGGTTTTTTTTCAGCTTCCAAGCCGAATTTGTCTGCAGCCAGTTTCATGACTGGAATTGGCTGGTATCAAGCTAATGTTTCATTTCACAATCTCGTCTTCGTTTCGATTTGTGCCCATACGCCCATTAAAGTTCATGAACTATTAGACCTCAAATTGCTTCAATATTGTTTATTGTATTAAAGGTTTACATTGTCAAAAGTGGTAAAAGAGTATCAATTCCAGTGCTGCTATACTACCAGGATAATTTGAATGGGTTTTATTTTGTAATACCTTCCAATGGCAAAAGTTTTTTAAAGCTGCTTTAGAAATAATATGAAGAAGACACATGATACACATTTAAGTAAATACTGAGGGGTTTGTGTTCTGTTGTGTCTACTCACTGGACATCCCAGCGTATTAGTTAATAGTAGGCAAAAAGAAGAGTCATGATGACTGTTGATTTTATTTTATTAAAGAGCTAATGGAGTTTTCCCATCCTGACTGCAGAATAGTACAGTATTGTGGCTGCATTAGGTATAATGATAGTTGATAATACATTTATTAAGAAACATACTAGAAACATTGAATGTATATAAAAGCTTGAACTTCTTTAATAAAAGCCTCTCTTTTCACTCCTGCATTTCTTTTGCAATAATTCCTGTCTTTCCTATTCTTCATTACACTTTCACTTAAGATTTTTGTTCCCACAAAATGCCTAATAGACTCTGTGCCCCAGTGAAAATCCATCCTCTGTCACTATGTATGCACACGCAGCTGACCACTCTCAGCATATACAAGCTGTAATAGCAAAACATATAAAAAGAAGGACACTTCTGAAGTTGGTTAGGTGTGGAAGATCAGAGGGCAACAAAGGAAGAAGTCAAGAAGTGGAGGGAAACATAGAGATTACTGAAATATATCTGTGCTTAAATATGACTATGTACCTGGAATTTGTTTACCTCTCATCCTTTCCTTTGACAAAAAGGATGATATAAGGGCACAGTAAAATATTACACAGTTATTCTTCACTACAAAACTTTGTTAATTTGGTAGGCAAAGTCTTTTGTAAAACAGGAAATCTGTAGGAATTTAAGAGAAAGACTTGATTTTACTGTATTCAATTTATTTGTCATTAATTCTTTTTCTCTCCGTTTATTAAGAAAATAATGAGGGAAAATATTTTGCTTCTGAAAAAGCACATCTGTAAGATCACCTAAGATGTCTTATAGATCAGTAATTTAGGAACAGATAGAAAAACAAGAAAAAAAAATCTGCAAGTTAAGTATTCTGAAATCAGAGCTGACACAGAGGCTGTTTCTTAACAGAACAAGCACTGGCTCCACCAAAAGAGTAATGTGGCTGTTGAGGTAATACAGAATATACAGATAAGGGAGGGGGATGGAAGATATGAAGAATGACATTGGTATGTAAGAAAATCTCAAGTTTTGTATGATGCAGGACTTCACCCAGGATGGTCTGAAAATTACTTTTAACTAAAACCAGCTACAAACGTGTGCACTATATGACTATAATTACTAAAAATTTTCAACTACAAAATTATTTGTGGATTATTATAAAACTATCCAATTGCTATAAACATTCATCGATTTGCTGTTGTGACTGGGGATTACATAACCAGAGCAGGGTTGCACTAATAAGGAACAATTATGGAGAAAATTAAAAAATGTTTTCTCTGAAACCAGATGTGCAAAGGAAACATGAAGGTGATGCAGCTGAAAGCATACAGACCCAGTACCCCCTAGCCTTGCATGCGCACAGTCTCCCTGGCTGAGGCAGTGGGAGGCAGCTAGATGTAAGGACTGCATGCTTTGACCCTGGAGCATGACACCGTGCTTAGCTGTGCACCTGCACTCCCCTCCACAAACCTAGAAGTCCTGTTGACTAAAAGTATAGTGAAGTAGCATGTTTAAAGCCTATCTTTTTTTTTCTCTCTCTTTCTATCTTAAACAAGCTAGCAAAACGATTCATTTGTATTATGAGTTAATGGCTCAGTACTATATGAAAAATTAAACATCTTTTGATTTAGGACTACAAAAATTCTTTCTCACTGCAGAAGCCCAGCTTTGTTTTTCATTCCTATCTCTCTTCCAAACAAGCCCAAATACAAAAGAGCCAATTTAATCCGTACTTGGTTTAAATCACACTCCTATAGTAGGTTAATGCAGCTTCATCACACAATGGAATCTTTTTCCAAAAGTTATACAGCATTAAGAATTCCACACAAAACCTGTATATTTTTATAATTTAAATAGCATATTTTTTTCTTTTTCTTCTGAATATTTGAATTTTAATTATCACCAGCATAAATGTACATAAGCAGATATCGTTTATCCAGTACCTTTGGATGATGTATGTATGGTAATGTAGTTTGTCAGTTTATCATCATTTAATATGATTATTTTGTTCTTTGTCTTTAAAAATGTTATAAGGACATGCTGCCATTAAACCTTCCATGTTTGTCTAGTTAATATTGTGAAAAAAATAATAAAGCACACTGTGAGTTACTTGTTTTGCATTTGCATTGTTTAGGATTTGTTGATAAAAACTCAAACATTTTGTGTAATCCCATCAATGAAACACAATGTTTCCTTCCTAGTAGTTTTGTTTACACGTTCTGCTCAATGTTAACATCTGCAAGCCACAGTGACACTGTAGAAATATTACTTACCCACGTGATAGATTGATTGATTTTTTTTTTTCTCTGAGTCCAAAATATTTGATGATTTTTGTAAAGCCATTGGCCCTGGAACTATGGGAATGCAACTTTCCTAAAAAACAAAAGGAAAAAAATTTCCTAAAAGTCATGATAGCAGAGATGCTTTAGAAACTCCTCACATCTTTGAAGTGTATGCAACAGAGGCAAATAACATTTAAATGTATGATTATTTTTTTTAATCCTGTGATACTTTTCAATCTAATATCAAGATGCTTAAAAAATGTGGGTGGTGACTTGTGCTTATACCACATTCCCATTAAACCAAAGGGGATCTGTGCAAGAACATACAAAATTCACCTTTGAGGGTCTAATGAACTGGTCTCCACAGGCTGCCCATCAGGACAGTGGAGAGGTGGTACCTAGAGTAGCTAAGGTGGATTCTTTGTGTGCACCACCACGACAAAAGAGGAAGGAGCTCTCTCCTTGTTTTGACTGTTTGGAGACTGGTTAATCAGGTGCTTAACGTTTCTTAGTGTAATTACCTCTCACAACACCTCATTATGCTTACTACTGCTACTTCAGAGTTGCAAGCCAACACCTCAGGTACAAGTACTTGAAGACTCTGCTTTAATCTAAGTGTCTCTTTTATCACAGCTCCCCCTACCTGGGATCACAAATTTAGTAAAGTCCATCAACTCCTATGTCACTCGTTCCAGGTAGGTTCATACTGTGCACTCCAAATGGGGAAAAATCAGGACTTAACTACAACTAGTACTTGGAAGAGGACCCACTTCCTATAAATGCAACGTGAATTATGCACTAAAGCCACACATAAGAAATAGCTGTGCTGCTGGCAGCTGACAGAGACAGTGCACAGCTTGCATTCAAACACTTACATGCTGTTACCCATCCCTTCTTTCTTTGGATCCCCCCAAAAGAGCAGCCAGAACCATATCTATGGGCACAACCCCAAAGACATGCACTCTGGACTAATTCTCTAGAGTGGAAACCTCCAGTGAAAGGCTGCAAAGAGCTAATATTTGCTAGCCTGCTTCAGAGGTCTCTCTGCATCAAGATGCAACAACCCAGGTTTGCTAAGTTGCTGCTGCTGTGCGAAATGCATTGCACAAGTGTGCCATAAACTTCAGGACCTGAGGGCAGTGTCACCCTTTCTACTCTCCCCATACCTCTTATATCTTGTGGAAAGGGCAGCAAGACTATTCCATTTATTTGCTGAAACTACTTTTCACCCTATCAGAAAGGAGCTGGAAAAGCATATTAACAAGTTTCAACAGGAGGAAAAGAAATATTTTCACTACCACTGAAGGTTTGTTACAGTTATGATTGGTTCCCAGCAGGTATTTAGGTATTTTGCTTAAGGCTTATATAAAGGCTTTGCTTAAAGGCTCATATAAACCAGTTCTCAAATTACAGTTGTTGCCACATACCTCCTGTGGCGTTAGTTCATGCAGAATATAGCTATATTAGCTCAGGTTAACTGCCCTAAGAATGTACACAGCATAGCACGTGCAGTGTACTGTCATCAATGCACTTGTGAGTGCCTGAAGTCAGTAGATGAATGCCTTTGCAAGGCAAGAAGGTAAGCAAACTGGCAGTTCTTCAAGCACTGCCATTTTTTCCCCCTCATTATTCTGTGAGTCTTAAAAAAAAGAAGAAAAGGATTTTGAGGGAAGTGGCCTCAGCACTGTCTTTTTTTTTCTCGCGAGGACCTAAGAAAAGAAGATGGGATTGAATTTCTCTAGGGAGGCAAACTGGGTTCAGCAAAACCAGGTAAGTTACTTCAGTGATCTCCCTCTTTCTGCCTGGTCAGACGATTCCAGTTTCTCTAAAAATCTAACAGATTAACACCCATGATTAAATGCCTACCTTACTGCTACAGTCAAGCACAGCGAACAGATGGGGAGGAGAGGTCTGGATAAAGACAAAATAAATGTGAGGCCTGATAACTAAAGTGGGTTTGGGCTATCTGAAAATTAGGTAGGAGCACATTTAAAGCAAGTTTTGTTGGACCAAAACCAAAAAAGCTCCCTTCTCAAAATATACTTCAATTGTTTCCAGCACCGTAAGTCTCCAGAGAAGCTGCACTGCTGGTAGTGGACTGCAGTCCCTCTGCTGCTGCAGACCCTCAGTCCACTAGTACCTTTAGCTCCTGCTTTTGTCTGTCTAGATTATTAAATATTTAATGAGCGACTGCAAATGATACAAAGCGAAATTTCTTCCGGTAAGAATGGCCCAATAACAACTACAATGCCATTTAAGTTTTGCATGACTCCTGACCCTTAGAGGAGTTAGCTTTCTCCTTATAACTAACTTTTTGGCATCAAGAACTGCCTCTAAGGAGGTCTTACTCAGGGCAAAAGACCAAGCAGCCAAGATTCGTATACTGCAAGAAACTGAGTTCCATGGGTGAACAAACGAAAACGCAGCTCTTGAAGCATGCCATCATAGTTCTTAGCTTACTGCACCTCACTGCAATTGAGTGTGAAAACATTCAGAATGGCTCTCTAAAACCTCAAAAGGCTAAAAGCACAAGTCAGTAAAAACCATCAGTATCTATTTTTTTCAGGACTTTGTACTGTGCAGGCACACTCCTTGTTATCCTGCCATGTACACAACAGTGTTTCTGAGTTTGGCCAGGAAATCCCTCTTGGTCTCCAGTGGGGATACCCGTTCTGGTATTGATATGTGCAACTCATTTAAAACGTCTAAAGTTGTCTCTTGGATAGCTTAGATAAAGGAGTTAGTGTGCCTTCTTTTGCATGTGTCGTCCAGAATTCCCATTACAAGCATGACCACAACATGCAATGCCTTGATTACAGTGAGAAGCTCTGAAATCAGCACCAACTCAAACAAGGTCCTGGACACACAGATAAAAATGCATATCTGGAGCAGACAGTACTGACACAAAGCTTTATAAAGCCACAGGTGACAGAAATGAAAGCCAGCCAATCTATTTGGAGATGAAATGGAAAAGGAAATTCCTTCCCTTTCTTTGTCTACCTGATATGCTACAGATGCTTTCCTGCCTACATGGTCAGAGATGCTGTCCAATGCTCTCGATAATACTTTTCTTGAGGTCACCTAGAATTTCATGCAGGTTTAAATCTCCTCACATTCCTGCTCTGAAAAGATAACTGATCCTCAATATATACAGTATGTAAACTATCCCCCTTCTGCCTTCCAGATTATTACAGTTCTCACCAGCGAACTGGGAACAGTTCAGATCCTTTAGCAGACAAAGTCTAATATACATGGTTCATACTATTAGTGGATTATTAACAATAATATCCAAAGTGCCCATCTCAGGCCATGCTATTGTGATCATAAGCACCACAGGGGCCTCTGCATTGCTAGACCCCTGAGATGTGCCTGTTTCATCCAGCTGACGAAGAGGCACCTGATGACATTTCTGTCAAAGCAACCCCAGCCCATGCTAAGGTGTTTACTCTGGCTGTAGGAGGATGAGTGACACCTGATCCAGCATTACCTAGTTAGAATGGCACAAACAGACTTTGTTCCAGTCACCACAATGCCCTACGGCAGAAAGTTAACTTAAAGAAGAGAAAAAAATAATTTGGTCAATTTGACCCAGCAGGTGTTACACTGGAGCAGCATTTGTGTGATGCATTTCAGTAAATGCAACTACTTCATATCCCTTCAGAAAGTACTCTCTCTGTTAAGTACCATGAACCCCAAAATTGGATTTATTGAACCACCGAGACACAATGAGAAATCTCTCCATGCACAGGGCTTCACATCTTATACACATGAACTGACAGGCGTATCTAACACAAACATATAAAAGGTCAATGCACTCAGTCTATTACAGACCACTGACTGAGGCCACAAACACCCTCATTCACACTGGGATGGTAACAGCTTTCAGAGATGCCTGGATCTTTGTTTTTATTGAGGCACCTACATCAGAAATTGTGAAAGGAGAAAATGCTGCTTTCAGCACTAGAACAAGCAAAAAGCTACACTGTACATTATTGCTGCACTGGAAATAATCATCCATGATTTACTAAAAGCTTCCACAAAAAAAACCCAACTTGCTTGTCAAAAAGCCTCTTGTTCTCCTTCTGGGGCTCAGCCCTCCAAGACATTTGTGTGACAGCACATACCTCTCGTTGTCTGAGAGCACTTAGCAACATCCAAACTGTGCAGCATTTCATAGAATCATAGAATGGTTTGGATCAGGAGAGACCTTTGAAGAGCATCAAGTTCCAACTCCCCTGCCATGGGGAGGGACACCTCCTACTAGACCAGGTTGCTCAAAGCCTCGTCCAGCCTGGCCTTGAACACCTCCAGGGATGGGGCATCCACAGCTTCTCTGGGTAACCTATTCCAGTGTCTTCACTACCCTTATAGTGAAAAATTTCTTCCTTACATCCAATCTAAGCCCACCCTCTTTCAGTTTGAACCATTGCCCCTTGTGCTGTCACAACCAATATGTTTCAAATCTTACCAGCACCTCAGAGCTCAGAGCCAAATAAATAAATGGACACAGTGACTCCTGGATAGTTTGGAAAGAAAATAGCAGGAGATTGGAAGTCTCCTTCCAAGTGCCACATGAGACATCCTAACTAGAAACAAGACTGTTTGGAAATGCACTTCCTTCAAGAGAGTATCACTGCAAAGTGCTAAGAGGCATCATGCCTCCATACCTGCAAACAGCACTGTAAATGGCAAATCAAAATTTGGCTGAACAGCCCCTCTTCCTGACCTGCATCATGTCTACTGCACCCTCCCTTGGAACAGCAGAGGAACCCACTGGCAGGACCCAGCAATGCAAACCACATCAACCAACCTCAAACACCAGCTTTGGCAAGCCCACCTTCATTGCCAGCACCCTGTAACATGCCCAGCAGGCGGAGGAGAGACCACAGCATCACAGTATAATTAAATG
Organism: Pedionomus torquatus; assembly: GCA_013398155.1. Classification (NCBI taxonomy): domain Eukaryota; kingdom Metazoa; phylum Chordata; class Aves; order Charadriiformes; family Pedionomidae; genus Pedionomus; species Pedionomus torquatus. Next base: position 271,769 of record VZRU01005523.1, on the reverse strand, counting down.
TACTGCTAAAGGTACCCTGCAATGCTTTCAGCAGAGCCTAGCCAGCAGACTGTGCCACCTGCCTGCTCCACCACCCAGGCAGAATGGCCTGACGGGAACCACTGCCGGCACTGCTCTGCCCGTTGATAATTCTGCTTGAAGCCAAAACTGGCAGCAAACCAAGGTGTTCTCTCATGAGCCTGTAAATTAATGCTGCTGAAGGAAACTGGCTCACAGTTCCCATGGCTCCAGGTTTGCTTTCCATCTGGTGCCAAACTAGCAATTCCCTCTACAGCTAGGAATAAAACAGGTGAGGTGCCTGGGCCACTCAGCACCCCCTACATATTACCAATTTCCTTTCATCCAGGTCTTAAAAAAAAAAATCCCCGATGTTGCTACAGTTTTGAAATGTTATAGGGTTTTTGTGTTGGGTTTTTTTTGCACTTAAAAAAGCAGCTGTCATTCCTCTCCAGACTTTGCAAACATTCTTCCCATTAAGTAACTCATTTACTGCTAGGAGCAGCAGGCACAGCTTCCTCCAACACACAGCTCTAAAAGAAGCTGATACATTTTACACTTGAAAAACGTGGCCGTAGAAAAGAAACAGATGTATTTTAACCAAAGGTGCTCATTTTCAGCTCCTCCTCACTCCGCTGTCTCGCAGACAAGGTATCCAGTAAGCCCTTCACTCTAGCTGCTGATGACCTAAATCAGCATGATGTATTGTCCCAGTGTTCTCATTAGGGACGTAAAATCAATCTTTAACCAAGGACAAATAGCACTGCTTCCAGTTACATCCAAGTCACAGCTTCCAGTTCTGGAATTAGACATCAATCCTGTTACTTTGCGGCTGCTTCCTTGTTTTCTGCCAAGATGGAGGGGGGAAAGGAAGGCCAGTCCAGAGGTCGTAAAACATATTCAGAAGTATAAACGGGAAAAAACTATACAGCTACCTTCCAACAACAGATGAGACAGCATCTGAGGTTCAGGTAGGTCCAGGCTCCTCTTCACATCACAGACTTTTCAAAGCATGCTACCAACCCAAGAATATCCCTACCATCATCTACTGCAAAACTCTTACTCGAGTCAGGCAGAGCCAGGGAAAGATATTTTAGTGCTTGCACTGGAAGGGGAACCATCAACAGCTGCAGAACAGCTCTAACTGCTACACAAGGTTATTCAACTACCTGAGAAAAGCATAGGTCTTTCTTCAAATGTCCTCATGTTTCTTCAGTTCAAGTCAGTAGTGGTGGGAAACTCTGTGGCTGGGAAAAAATCAGAGAGCCGACCCAAGGCCTGCTCATCCCTTATGAGAACAAAACCCCACCTGTCCCCCTACAATATTTGCAAGCCCCTTTGAAAGCAACACCAGAAACCCTGATACATTCAGAAAGGTATTAGGAAAAAGGAACATGACACACAGCTGCACCATGTATCACAAGTGAGCACAACACGTGCAAACACAGATGTACCCCACTCTAAGAGGTATCGTTTTCTTTCCTTATTTTGCAAGCGTGACAAGTGATGTTTTACCTCAGCCTTTTCCAGGGCTTTCTGGAAGCAACTTCTCTCTGCATCTCCAGAATGCTACCAACAAGGGCATAACTGAAAAGCCTCCATTCGCTTGCCATAAAAGGTTCAATATCTCTCCTACAGGAGAAAATCATCAAAAAAACAAAAGTCCCTGGTTCTTTTATTTATTTATTTATTTATTTATTATTTAGTAGTTACTTGGAAGAAATTAACTAGTCAAAAAATATGCCAGTTTTGGCAAACAGAAGTATACACACCCCCGTAAAAAAAAAAAAAACAAAACAACAAAATAATGTCCTTGATTTTCAACTGTATGTCCACTGCCGAATCATTCTTTTCTTTAATTACAGCTGACAATTGCACAGATGTCTCTACTGCAGTATGCTCATAAAGACACATTCATTGCAATGAGATACATGACAGACTTCACACTTAACAGTTGTCAACATAACTTCATTAATGTGTCTTGAGTATCCATTTGCCTACCCCCACCCACTTCAAAACCAAAATTAAAACCCGCTTTTCTTCTGTCATCACATCCTCCAACAACTATCACCACTCACTCGAGTGTTAGGAAAATAAGTCACTGCTTTTTCCATAATCTCCATCAACCAATGCTGTTTCCAACAAAAGCAGTGCACAAACAAACTTAAAGTCACAAATGAAAGAATTCGTTTTCATTTCCCAAACGCCACATCTATTTGTCTTGTTGACCCATCCAATTAAGGGGTATGATTCACCAGTGACTAGTAGCACAAACATACATTCATGTCTCAAATTCTGTCAAAACATTACAAAATTAGACAGCACAGAGGAGCTACCATTGTCATTTTAATGATGTGCCCGTGATGACTGTAGCTGGCAAAACAAATGTTCCAGCGCTATACGAGCCCTTTTATGACATAAAGTATTTCCTATAAAAATAAGCTTGCATATTTATGAGACAACAGGGTGGTAGAGGTCAGTTATGAAAATTGTCTTTACTGGGTAGAAGAGACCTAAATATCCTCACTTATGAATGTCAGGCAAGTTTACTTTATACACACGTGGGGCAGCAGCCCCAGATGGAAACAACAAAAGCTATGGGACTCTAAACAAGGACAATGCCTCTATTTCATATTTGTCTAAACAAGAGCTGAATACATGATGGAACATGTCTACAGTTGAAGACATCTGAGCACAAAGAGATGATAGCAGATCTAATTTTTTGAGTAAAGACATTTATCAGTAAAACTACTTGTGACTCATGCTGAGAATATGTTTTACATTAGAACAAGTAAACCACCTGTTTGTGTCCTAGTTGAGAAGACTGCTCCTCTTTATAGTCCTTCCGCAGCTCAAGTGATCATAGAGAGGTGCCTGTGTTGAATCTTCCTGTTCCTGTGAGAGTATGAAAAATGAGCAGTGTTGTAATAAAGTCCCTGGTTATTGCTGTCAGTAGACCTTTACGGCAATGTTCATGTGCACAGGTTGATTATCAAATTCAAGGAGGATACATTAGGTTCTCCCTACTTGTGAGTCCTTCCTATTCACATCAGCCTTTGGATTTTTGCATTTTTCAAGACATTTGCATATTTAAATCCTAGATAGAGCTAAGGGTGTCATGAACTTCATAAGGGGCAAGCCTTTGGTGACCTTCAGAGCCAGGAGAGCACTACAACCTGAAGTGAATATCAGTGCTAGGACGTGGGGCACCAGGAGAAGGAAATTTCCCTCCTTATTGGAATTTGGCTAAGGAGAGAGTCCCTTTGAATCCCTCCACTGGTGTCTCACTGTGCTCCTTTGCTATCTCCTCTCTTTTACACAGCAGATGCGTGCATATATAGCTGTAACTTAAGACCCTAGCACTCACGAATGGCCTCCTTATTGTCAGACAGGTCTCCCTGCCATCTGCTATATAGAGAGCGTGTACCATCACAGGTAAGTGCCTTCATAAAACAGTGTTGTGAGACAACTTTTTCCCTGAGTTTCCCTCTCTCCTCAAGTCTCCCTGACCTTGTTTGATGGGAAGATGGAACATGGTAAGGGAAGGAAATTGCACAGCTGGAAGTTCCCCAGGAAACCTTGGAGTAGTGCTCCAGTAGAAGAAAAACATCCATGGAAGTTATAAAATCACTTCTAAAACTGATATATCTGTATTGCAGGAAGTATGCGGTGAATCTTTCCTCATAAATGTGATTTGAATATACACAGGCAATACAGTAAAACAAATTCACGTTCTGGCAAATGAAGACTTTCTATTACTATATACATTCTAGTAAGTAGAAATTCAAAATTACACATAAGAACATGGGGAAAAAAAGCAGTCATGCTGACAAAAGTGTGGGATTTTTTTAAAAAATGTATTTATTTTGCCAAAAATTCCATCCTAAATGCAAAAGCTTAATATAATGCTAACTAACTAATAGTGCTGCTATTCTACCTGCATAATCAGCTTAATGTCTCTGAAGATTTAAAGAATAGTGTAGCAATTACGTGATTGCATCTTAATGCCAGCTTTAAAATTAAGGGGGAAAATCAATTCTGCATGCTTCACAGAAACAAGTAATTGCTTTAAATCCATCTTCCTTGAAAGCAAGCTGTAAACTCTCCAGTCCCAAAACAGACAGATGAATCTTATGCAATTTGTCTGTTTTCTAATTATTCTGATAATTCATAATAAAAGGCTGGAGGGGGGGAGAATTAGGTGCTAGGGAAAGATGTTTGGGCACACATCAAGCACCAAAATGGGTTCAGATTAGATGAAAAAAAGAGAACAGAACAGCTATTAAACTTCTGCCTAGTCTTCACTGGGGCTGTTGTTATAAACTTTGAGTACAGCTGCACTTAATGAGTTTGTGTAAAAGCAGACATCATACAAATGGGAGAAAGTAGGAACTTCATCCAATTAGATAAGAGAATTGGCCAGCAGCCTCCCATGAACTGAAAAGCTCTTCCAACTTTAGGGATGAGAGCTAATTATAACTCTATTTTTGTGTGTACGCGATGCTACTAAATTATTAAGAAATATTGTCCTGTCAAAAAACTATGTCATATGCACTGATTTGATTTTTACAGATAGAGCATATGCCAGAGACAGGCCTGGAAAGTGATTAGCCTTGATAACAAAAGAAGCCATTCTGCTGTCAAACTTCAGGGTGCAAATGGCTTCGCTTCTCGAGTTTCTCCCCAAACCTGGGCAACAGGATGGAATGGCAAGAATTTTCTTCTTACTGGTAAAGGATTTAAGGAAGACACATTGACATAGAGAGTTGTGTGCTTGTTCAAGGAAGGTAGCTCAAGAGACATTCACTATTGAAACTAACACAAAACTACAGTTTTTTGGGTGTTTTTTTTTTTTTAGTTTTGGGTGGGGTTTTTTTTAACACACAATAAGAAGAGGAATCGGAACTGAACTAGACATGACCATGCAGAAAGGTTCTCACTGTTGCTTGCTAACAGTGTGTACCTTGAGTGAACTAAGCTATGGAGGAAGCAAGGAAATGACATTCCTTCTCCTCCTCCTTTGTCACCCCCCCACCATGCCCCTTTAGCACACCAGACTACAACTTCTTAGGGTATACAACTCCCAGCAGCCATGGCCCAAACAGCCTTGGCTCCATGGCCAAGTAAGTCCCCGAGACACCTCCAGGCATTGCTGTCCATCACATCAGGCAATTTGCAATAAACAAATGACATTTTAGGTAATGGGAAAAAGTGTGAGAAGGCATGTGCTCGCTCTGAGGGCAGCAGGGAGGGGAAGTGAGGTTAGAGAATTGTCGTGGTTCTGAATATTAGAAAACAGGTTCAAACTCCAGACCCTGCTATTTTGCTTATCTCATAGTGCTTCAGAATAAGTGCTTGCGATCACTGCCAACTAATGCCATTCCTGGTAGACTAACTCCTGATAGGCTCGCTGGCAACCTGTGCAGACTGTCAATATGAGTATGAAGCATAGCTTGCTTTTCTTTTCAGCAGAAGGTGAAGCCACTGGGACTCCTTGAAAGAAGCCAAAAAAACAAGACACACAAAAACCAATCCAGAGCAGACAGAGCACACCAGAAGGCTGAGACTGTTAATGGGACAGCTGTAAACAAGAATGAAAGACTCAAATATGGGATTAAAAAGGACAGTGGAAAGCCTCCAGAAGAGCGTTATGTTTTAATCTATCCAAGCCATACTTTTGAACATTTTAATTCAATTATCCTAGAAGCAAATAAACTAATTAGCTCAGATTTATATCATCAGTAAGACAACAGAGTGAGCAACATCTCAAGAGACTTACAGCAATCTTTTGAACTTTGAATGAAGGCTACCAGTGCAACTCCTAAAACTAACATAGGCAAGAGAAGGGGTTTAAGGCTTCTAAACACAGATTCAGCTTGTCAATTTAAAAATGCTAAATAAAAGCAGTAGTGCCTTATTAAATGAAAAGCAAATCACCAAGAAATCAGCTTTCAGGGATCAGCTGAACTGCTGCATTGTACTTGCACGGAAAATTACCCAGCAGCTTTTTCTGAACCAAGGAAACACAAATCAGTTTTGCTTAGCAAATGCAGGAGCCAAACTCTTCTATTGTGAGGGTTTCAATAGATGCTCAAATAACTTTGACAGTGTGGAGGGGGAAGGGTGTCTCTGACCCAGTTTCTATATTACAGCATCGCTTGGGTGATGGTGGTACGAGTGTTCTCAGCAGAACTTCTTTTCTTTAATTTTCCTCTCCTGCTTGCCCACAGATGTTATCATGGGCTCAAGAATAAGATTAATTGAGCTTAATGGTTGCCAGCGACTTCTTATGCTCATTCAGCTGGTGATGTCTTCAGCACAGAGGCCCTTTACACAATGCAAGAAAAAAAACTGTTTTTTTTCTTTGGCTTTCTTGTGTCACAGCCATTTTGAAAGTAGAGTTCTCATTTCTTCCTCATATTTTTGCCCAAAACCTCATAACATGCAGTGAGAAATTTGGAAGGTCAGACCCTCTTCACCCCATGGAACCTAAATGATTTTTTCTAGGCTCTCCGCCAAAACGTTTCTTGCTACTTCTCATGCCACTGATTCAGGAGAAGATGCAACTGCTCCTTTTTGTAGAACAACAAAAGCCAACTGAAGCAGGCAACTGGACTACTGAGCAAGGGGATACATGTCTGAAAGAAGGGCTCTACATACACTAGTTGCAGGGAAAATGGGAGTCCACGTGTACGGGGACGTAAGGGCAGTATACCCCCCCCAGGCACTCAGGCCAGGGATGTGACAGATGAATTGGAATGAAAACAATGAAAATCCAAATAAGAGACGCAAATCCAAAGGATGAACGTGAAGCTAAAATGACAGGTTCTTCCCACAGCGAGGGCTGAAATACACTTGCAAGTCTGAACATCCACATACTAATTTTCTCTTTAAAAAGCCCTCACTGCTAGCCATGTTTCAGTCTAGTTTTCAACAGATCTTGAATTATTATGAACCCTCACTTGTCTGCTTCGATATGTCACAAGCCATCACTAACTTGACAGCTCTCTGGCAGGCTTTCAAGCATCTTCAAAAATACGAAACCAACTTTGCTTCTAGTGCTTCCTCCACTTCCAGCTCCTAAAACAAGATCTAATTCGAGGGCTTGAAAAGAGCAGAATTGGAAACAGAGCTTAATAATGCCCTGATAAAGTTGAAACTACGAAGTTACACTGTCAAAAGCAATGGAAGAAAGGGGAAAGTAAAAGCAGGAATGGTTTTATGGCAGCCTGTGGGCTGCACAGCGGTGTATGCCACAGCAGGGGCAATCAACCCTTGAGAAGCATACAAACAACTCTGCTATGTATAGACTGGGACTACACTGGGTGACTCCCAGCATGGGTGTACAAAGCTTGGGGCTACTGCACAGCCCAGACCCAAGCAGCAGAAGGAGGTGAGCCAGTAAAAAGTGCTCAGGAGACCCCTGTTCCATCCTATTGGAGAGTTAAGCAGCCGAAGACCTACAGAGCTGCTGCTGTCAGCTACAAGACCTCTTCCCAACTCTACTTATCCTTGGCTAAGGAGTGTTTTTAAAGTGCTGGTGCACGCTTTTAGGATTGAGGAGACTGGTCACTCTTGCACTAGTCAGTTATACTCAGAAGACAAAAAGAAAAGACTAAGACTGGAGAGCGGAAAGTCTGAAGAAAAGCTGCAGTGTAGTTTTTATTTTTCCAATACATTTGTATTCTCATTCCATTTGAGAAACCAGGTCTCCTTTTTGCTTTCTTCCTCAGGTTTTCCTCCTTAATTTTTCCTCTGGGGAAAAAAGAGATTGATTGGAACATTTCCATTACAACCTAACTCGTTTTTGGTTTTGAATTCAACAGATTTTACTTTGCTTTCTTAGAATGCACACATTTTCTGCAAACATTTTGTATCACTTGAAAACTCACATTTGTCAACAAAATAGTGGTGCTTAAAGCTTTTGAGCATTTCTCGTGATTCCTCCTTCATGAAAATTGTGGCACTTCAGTGGAAAACATTAGCTAGTATGGCTAACTTCAGTACTGTTATGCTCACTCAGGTGACAGAGGCATAATTTCATCTGCTGCCAGAGATTTCCCTCTTGACTTTAGGCTATTCAATTTGCCTTTATGCTCCTCAAATTCAGCTACAAAATAGGTATTATAGCAACTTGGATGTTACAGCAGTACCGTGGGCATAAAACTACTTATTATTGTGAAGCTCCTGTATACTGTGGAGGAAGAAAGTAGAGAATATAAAGTAACTCGCATGAATTTGGCTTTAGAAAAATGCTGCAGAGGATGATGGACTTGACTGAACTACAAGGTGCAAAGCAGTGTTATTTCCTGAATGACCAAAGCCTTAAGACACTCTTACTCTTGCAAATATTACCACAAAATCTCTACTGGATTACAGCTAGGCAGGACTTCTGTTTTATATCTCAGCCAGAAGACAAGAATCATTCTGCTCAATGAGTTAAAAACAGGTGAGTGGGCCAAGTAGACCAAAAGGGAAGGCGGCCAGTACCACAGAGTCAAGACCTATGGAATAAACGCATCATCATTCCTAGAGCACTTTTGTTTTATCTCCAGTGGAAAAACAGGCTCAACCTTACTTTGCTAATAGCATATGAAGAATTTGCTGCCTGATGCAGCATACCTGCGATGTTGCTTGAAAGCTGGATATTTGTAGCTCCCCTCGTGCAACTTAAAGCATGTTTTCCAAATGCATCCTTAGCAATAACCCTTTCCTGACAAGAAGTTTTCTTGTTGGTCTTTGACATCCCTCATCTAGATTCAGCGTGGTCTTCAGAGAAGGAGCCTTTCTCTGAAGGCTCCTTCCCTTCACATGCTGGAGCTGAGTTGGACACGGTGAAGCTGGTAGTGACCTGGTGCTGCTGTGTACCAACGGCAGTCCTGTCCCCAGAGAAGAGCCAAGAGCCCAGTGCCTTCCTCTGCAGCAGATTATCAGCAGTACCCAGTATCGGAGCTGATGGAGAAGAAAAAGAGAGAAAAACTGAGAAAAGCAAATCAGATGATTAAGGAGTAAAGAATGGCAGATGAAACCAAAAATAGTCCCTTTGGCAGTTGTAAAGGAAATTCGTTTGACAGGAGGCTGCTTCTTTTGTCAAGAGTGGTTTGTTATGCAAGAGACGATACCAACACCGGCTCTTCTTATCTTGGTTGTCAGTTTAACTGACAAAAAGGAGCAGGGGTTAACATCACTAGAGCCACAGCCAGTCTTAACATTTGTTTGTTTTCATGCATGTGCGTGTTTCAAGAGGCAGCTCAGGGATTAATACTGGCAAGAAACTGTGGTGCAAGCTCAGTTAAGCAATTTCACAAAAATCTTCAGAGTACTCACTCGATATTAAAGGCAACAATTCAGCTCCTGCCTGCTGCTGCTTTTGTTCCCCTGCCTCCTGCTTCAACCTCCCCAAGAAGGGGTTTGTGATGACCTTCCCACACAACAGGAAACTTAATGCTCACAAGTTCTTCCATGCATGGGCAGCAGGGGACAACCTTGCCTCTACTCTGCTTTTCCAATTCTCAAGGTAGATCACCCAAAATATACGGAGCTGGAGCCTTTGGACACTGGAAAAAGCAAAATTAAAACGAGCAAAGTTGTTTCATTGCCCCTCCCCCTCCCTCTTGATGCTGAGAGTTCAATAGCATTTACAACTCTATGTACAATGGTAAGAAGCAGGAAGAAAGAGGCTTTAAAAGACACCCCACATTAACATCTCTTCTTTTACAGAAGATAAGTCACTGCAAAATCAGGAGGAGAAGAAGGAAAAATGAGGCCATCTGCAGCTTCCCTGTCAATCGCCCAGAGGAGTGCAGGTGAGCCTGTATGTTCCTCATCAACGTGCCTTCTGACGTGCCTGCAAGCTTTTAGCAAGCCTGTTGGTCACCTCTGCCAATATCTCTGCCTGTGAGGAGGTAAGCAAATCACAGCCGGTCCAAGTTAAACAAGTAAAGGCCAAGACTTTGAAAAACTCAAGAGAGAGACACACATGCACACACACAGTGTGTGGGAGTGAGCGCTCGGGCATGAAGTAGGTGCAAGGGAAAACAACTCTTACTAGTCGTCCTTTCATCGGACTTTCCTGAAACATTCATTTTTAGACCAAGAATGCCACATGAAACCCCGGGTTAGGTGAAAACAGGACACTCTGAGTCTCTCCTCTGTTCCTCTTTTCTGAGGAAATGTTCAGCAGCACGAAGACAGCAATGCAGCAGTCCCGTCTCCGTGGTGGCTACCTGAAGTCATTCCCTGTGTCCCAAATACCAAAGTGTTTGATAGGAAAATAAGCAGCAGAATATAAGTAAAGTTGGTGGAAAATCTCTGTTGAAAACTAGATAGCAGCCTTGTAATTCAGGTTGAAAATATGCACGGGGCTGAAATACTGTGGACTTAGTCTGTAAACTTTCTTAAAGATAACTTGATCCATTTCCTGCTCTACGTGGGAAGACCTCGGTGGTGGATTCTGCCCTTCCACAGCCCCACCTGCCATGAACTCCTTGGGCCACAGGATGCCACTGTTGCATTTCTTTTTTCAGAAGGTCAAAAGAAACTGCGACAAATTGCTTATGTGAACTGGATACCTAAATTTAATGCCTCTTTGCCCTTTTTAATGTGTACAATTGCCAACTTTACAGCCCCAGACAGACCGACCAGATGTAAATAGCTCAGACTTCCACAGGATTACGTGTTTTGATCAGGAACAAAATGTTTGGATACCTTTTAAGGCTAGATTACTGAACCCAGCATCTCCACGCGCTCATAAATTTTCTATGCACAAGAAATCTTTCCAATGACTGCTAGAAGTGTTGACTCCAACCCTGATAGTTTTGACCACAAAAAAAAACATCCCCTGTTATTGGATTCTATGTCCAGATGAAAAAAGAAAAACGCTAGATGAGAGACTAGATTAAATGAGAGAAGGCAGACTGCTCGTAATTCCTACCTCTTGTAAAAGAGGCAAGAGCTCCTACCATGTTAATAAAACTTCATAAATATTTTACTAATATAAAATGGAATGTAATGTATTCATGCCAGCAGACAGGGAAGTGGTGTGAGCTCCCAGATAGCTCCTCTTGCTGCAGTTTCATGCAATTTGTAAGCTGGCACTCAGAATCATAAGCCCAGGACTACCGAGACCTCTGGGTCAGTCAAGACAAAGGCACCCCACGAAGGTCCACCGGTGTGAATTCTACAGCAGGTCAGACTGCAAACATCTGCACTGGATCTAAACAGAAAGCTAAATTCAGGGCTGAAATACTTGTACATTTAAGTGGTAAATTATTATAGAAAACTAAGTATGGAATTGCAGATAGTCTTCACAATTTACTCAGACTGTTCAGCACAACACAGATGGAATTCATGAGAAAGGATTGCTAAGAAATGAGGGAGAAATGTTAATGCTAACAGTTGCTCAGATTTCAAAAGCCATTTTGGTTTTGCTCATCACTTTTGAAGGGGGAAAATGGCTTCAGCCGGCTACAACTCTGCTTAAGAACAGGGAAAAAGAAAACGAATGATAAGGTTTCAGATACAGCCTGGGTGGCCAGCAACAGCAGAACTTGAGGAAAGTCAGCATGAAAGTGACAGCTGTGGTGATGCAGAGCATTACCGAGGCTGGTGTTACAGCTCCATACTTCAAGCTGATATAAATACGAAGGGGCCCACAGATAACAGTCTGTCGGGATCCAAGGCTTCAATAGAAACATCATCACTGCCTTCAGCCTGTTTTGGATACATCCCAGAAGCCAGCTATTTCCCAGCCAGAGTCTAGATCCCAGCATGACAAAATCCCACTCTTCAGAAAACTGCGGTGTAAGATTTTTAAATCAGAACTAGCTGATTGCTCAGAAGACGCTGGGAAAGACTCAGCCTTGGAAAAGAAACAACAACCAACCAAACAAGTCACACGTTACCAAGGACAACAATAAAAGAAGCCTAAGGATGGTTTCCATTACTTTTAAAAATAAGTATTTGTAACAGTGTACACTAAGGATACGATATTAATATTAAATCAATTGTGATCATTTACATTTCTTTTGCTGAAGTAGTGTTTGGTGTTGTGATGGGGTTTTCCACTAGGATAGAAAAAAACTGACCAACACATAACCAGTTATTTAGTACCCAAACTCAATTTACCTTCCATTTCAAAGAGCAGGCGTTTCAATATCTCTGTAAGAAAACAAACAAACAACAACAAGAACAAAAAAAAAAATAAAAATCCCAGAAGCCTTCAACCCAATTTCTTTTCTTCTTGCTTATAATAATAAAAACCAGATTTCATGTAAAAGTAACACCAAGAAGATAGAAAAAAAATCTTCCAAGCTAATTTTTGTCCTGCTGATCTCTAGAGCTTCGTGTCCCCTTCTGACTGAACTGACTCCAGTGGTGCCCTGCCTGCCTGGCTGGAGAAATCTGTCCTTGGAGGTCTGTTTACAGAACCTTGTACCCTATACATAGAATGGTTTTTAGGATTTTTTTGTTTTGTTTTGTTACACTGGAAGAAGTATACAGGACCACATTGATCCAAGACACAGATGCAACCTAATCAAGTAAACTACCAGGAAAAAAAAATATCAAAATTGTTTTTCTGCAAAACAGTCCCTTAGGACTTCAGCAGCTAGCCAAAATTCATTCCCAAAAGTTATTTCTATTAAAAGGAGAAACTGATGACAGAATCAGGTGTATCTTTAATACAAACCCATCTACTTACATAAAACACAACTCCTTTTAACTGCAATAAAGAAGTATAAGTGAGGAGCTCCCGTCCCTCCATGATGTCCTTCTACTTATTTTCTCCTTAGAGACTCATTCCTACTGCTAGGCTAGTTTCTCCCTATTCAGCACCATTTTCTAAGGCTTGTTTCACTAGTTCTTATGTCATATATAGGCAACTCCAGCAATGAGTACCTGAATGCCTTGTGTTTGCTTTATGAGTTCCCAGGGAACATCCCTTTGGTCATATAGTTAAGTTTTAATGTTAATCTCACCATGTAATTCTGGGTTCGCTGCGACCCCATTATTTCTGCTACCTAGATCCATAATGACTTTAACCACTTTTTAAACACTTATCTTGCCTGTTGGTTTCACTGAATTTTGCCCAGTGCGTAATCATATCCTCTCACTTCCACCCAGTGTGGAAACACAGATGGCCACACACTAACCCTTTCAGTCCAGAAATACAAATATTTTAATGAAATTACTAACTATACTGTAGACAGTGGCTGTCAAGGTACTTTTGTATTTCAGCCCCCTCAAAAAAGTCTGTTTCCAGCCACGTTTCCTTGTGATTTTTCTACTGTTCATATAAAACCTGCCTAGCTGAAGGGAGCTGTGACTCCTCATGCTCCCCATCCAGAGCAGACATCCTCTGCTGGATGCAAGTGAAGAATGCATTTCCCAAATGTTTATCACCTAGACAGGAGAACAGAATACACACAGGCACCCTAACCTTCTTCTGGGTAAAATCTGGCAAACTAGCCTAAACTACCTTTAATTGGAAACAGTGAGAACTAGAAACAGAACTATGCAGCAGCAAAATGCTCCAGCGCACATTTGGTTGCAGCACAAAGCCAATTCAACTCATTAAAACAGCAGAAAGTAAATTGGTTTTGGCTGGAAAGCAAGTGGCATTGGTTTACTATGTGATAAAATGCACACCAGGGTTAGTGCAAGGCAGAGAGAAGATGAACCGTACAGCTGAAAGCAGGAACAGCAGAAGAGGTATAGGCCAGGTGAGAATGGTAAACAGCAAAAAAAGCTGTTAACACATCTCAGCTCAAGCAGAGAATCAGAGTCTTACTGCGCTCCAGCAATTTTCAGAAAGCATGTCTGAAGTATTCGGTTCCTGTAGGTATGTCCCTTTTTCGCAGCTCCTGTGATAGTTGTGTGTTACTTAAAGGGCATTTCAGATTTAGCCCTCCAGTAACTTTAGGACTGCACTAACAGTTGCATATTTAAGCCCAAATTCAAGAAGCACTAGTACCGTAAGCACGCTGCTGGGTAAGCCCTCGGAAGAAAGGGATGTTCTGGTTCCAGTTCTTGTGCAAGGGAGTGGCATGGCCGAGTGAAGTTTCCTAAGGCTCAGGATTAGCCGGGCACGGTGCTACTCCTGTCCATCACCGTTACCGCTACCATCCTGCTTCCCGGGCATGGATTGTCCTTGGGTACGAGGCTGAGCAACAAACCAACTGGTCATTGCAGTGCCGGTTGCTAGGTCTCAACAAAAATAGGTATTTCTTCAACAGAAAGTATCCTGAGGGAACGAGCGTGTTGAAACACCCCAGGCTGGCAGTGAGGAGACAAAGTCCCTAGAGATCCACCACAGCGAGGGTTTTCGGCAGAGCACCAAGAAACCAGACTGCAGACATTCAAATGGCCAGTTATCTCATTTAGGCCAGAGGAGAGTTTAGTTGCTTACCTCCCTTTTCAACCCATGTAGCGTAGCATGACCTCTTCCCACCCACTTGCTCCTTGGGTCAAGTGCCCCCCATTTTCTTTTGCATCCTGTCCTCTCTGTCCTCTGTACATCTACTGCAGGGCTTCCTGCCCCAAGCACCGCAAGTCTGAGAATGATGGAATCATGTTGTGGTTTGGGTTGGAAGGGACCTTGAAGATCATCGAGTTCCAACCCCCCTGCCGTGGGCCGGGACACCTCCCACTAGAGCAGGTTGCTCCAAGCCCCATCCAGCCTGGCCTTGGACACCTCCAGGGATGGGGCATCCACAGCTTCTCTGGGCAACCAGCTCCAGTGTCTCACCACCCTCAGGGTGAAAGATTGCATCCTGACATCAATTAAGCTGGCTTTGAAAAAACACCAAAAAAGCCAACCAGTGGGGCCCTTAAATTTTAACTTTATTAACCTTCCAAGCTTTCTATCCTCGCAGGGCCCCGCCCACCAGATTCCCCCTCAGCTCCCTTGTCCTGGTTTGAGGTAAAACGAACCAATTTTCTGTTTTACAGTTTTCCTTTCTTAGCTAGGCCTCCTCTAACTAGCTAAACTCTGAAATTAACAGCACATTGTTCAGAGCTGTTCCGTCTCACAGTGATAAGACCTGATTATACCAAGGGATGGTCTGCAGAGAGGCCCTTGTTTAGACT
>VZRU01005523.1:203293-256030 GCA_013398155.1 Pedionomus torquatus | reverse complement strand
GGTGGCGAGGCTCGGAGGGGCGGCGGGGCCGGGCGGGGGCAAAGGCAACTTTGGGGTTGTGGAGGCGGCGGGAGCCGCGCCTGGGGAAAGGTGCGGGGCCGCTGCCCGCAGCAGAGAAGCCCCGCTCCCCCCGAGGAAGGCGCCGTCTCTGTGTTCGCCGTAAGGAAATGAAATACCGACTTCATGGCTCCACCCTGGGGAGATGTGAAGGGAACTCCTTCAGCGAGTCCTCGGCTTGATCAGGCGGAGTTAAGTCGGTTGCAGACACTTGTGCGGCAAAGCTGCCATGAAGGCAAATGAGAATAAAGATTGCTTGGCTGCTTAACCTGCGTGTTCCCATGTTTTATGGCTTTGGGCTTAAAGTGTGCTGCACCTGAAAGAACACTTTCAGGAAATAACACCCCTGTAATATTTAAGACCATATTACCAAGGATGTATCTTCCCACAAGCTTACTTTTTGGCTTGGCCCAGCCTTGCCTGCACCCGAACGGCAGACGATGCTGGGTGCTGCCGCTCCTTGCCCCCATGGGTGCCCTCCCCTCGGGAACTGCCAGCACACAGGCCACAGCTTGCCCTGCCGGCTTGTCCCTGCCCTGGGTGGCAGCCTGGTGTCGGGCTCCTGGGGTGTGTGCTGGGATACCTGCTTCACCCAAGAGACGAAACCAGCGAAACCGAGACTCATGCCTGTGGAGGCTCATGGCAGTGGAAACTGTGCCTCATCCTTGCAGCAAAGGTAGGAGAGGCAGCGCTGACCTAGTCAATAAGCCAGGCGCAATAAACGTCGAATTTTTGAAACAGTATGGATTTTAAAATGTAAAGAAAAACTTCTTTCTTTAATGAAGTTACTTGTAGTTTACTTCCTTCGCTTCTTAAGGAAGTCTGCACTATGTCTTGAATCAGCATTGAATGGGTGCTAGTGCTTGTCAATGAATAACTAAGTAGAGCTATAAAATTAACTGCTTTTCTTTCTCTGGCTCAGGAAGTTATTTTAGAAAGAAAAAAATACACGTAAAAAACAAGATGTCTCGTGCTGGAAGACAATACCAAGATAAGCAATACAGGCACAATGAGAATTATGGATCTGATCGATACAAGGAAGACAGAAGAACGAGAAAACCATACCCATACAATGCAAGGTATGTCTTTAGCACCTTGAAGAAACAGCACAGCAGGTCTGTAATGTCTGTCGTCTTGTTTGTGTGCTTTGAAATACCTTCAGAACACAGTAGTAGAGAAAGCACTTAGCCTTGAAATCACGAAGCATAAGCACACCACATTTGGTATCGGGGAGCTATTTTACACTTGGAAATGTAAGCTTTTTCTTTGTATTAAGCTTGAGAGGGGACAGAAAGGTAGGCTGCGTGACACAGTCAGAGATGTGAATTTCATGGGGTTGTCTGGTGAAGTAGGTGAAGTGTGACCCTGTGTCTTAGTACAGTTCCTGAAGAGGCTGGTCAGCAGGTGACAGCAAGCCGAGGATTGCCAAATATGCATTGCTTAAATGAGAATGTTACGTGACTGAGACCAGAACAGGGACTTTCTGGACTTTCAGGCTGTACAGCTGTGAACAAGTTCCTATTAACTGAAAACAAAATTTCTGTAGTCTCTGTCAATAAATGAGTAGTTGTTTAAGTATTTAAGGCAGTTTGCGGCACTTGATAGCGGGTCAGTGCTTATCAGCACGAGTGAACCAATTAATAGAAGGCTTGGAGTGACAAACTGTTAGGATATTACACTTCTCCTTTCAGCCTGGCCAACCTACCGTGTAGTAGAAGTGAGTGTAGGCTGTTTTCCTTTGAGTGCCTGCCAATGTCTGCATTGTAAGACAGAGGTCTGTAACTCTAAACAACCATGGCACCATGGCAGTAAGGTGTTCATCACTCCTGTTTGTTCCTGGGAGCGCGATTGTCAGGCAATTTAAAAATAGAGGCAAAGAGGGAGAGGAAATAAATATACTTAAGGTTACTGAAAAGCTGAAGTACTGAAGTACTCCATGGTAATACGCATTTTAGCAATAAAACCAGGATGAAAATAAAAACAGGAAAGAGCACCGTGTGGACTAGAAGGATTGCTTATAGCTAACTAACATATGGCTGGCAAAACATTTGGATGGTGGTAATCCTGTTGTACTGTGAAAATAGCTAATGGATTTTTCTTCTGCCTCTCTTAAATAATGAAAAATTGGAGAGAAATGGGAACAAAGGTCAGCCTAAGAATCATCCTCAGAGTCTTTTGTAAAATCAGAGATCGGAGTGGGGTAAAGTTAAGTTGTCTTGAAGATAATAGAAGTGAGAGCAACAAATGCCAGGGGTGGATTAATTACACTGTGGATACAAGAGGAAAAAAAAGGGTTGGATTTTTTTTTTTCCTTCATATGTAGGGTAAGAGAAGCAATGTCTGAAAGTACAGCTCTATATTAAACCACAACTTCCTAGTAAAGCACTTCTTTGACATCTTGCGTTTTACTCTTAGTTTTAAATGACTGGACATGTAGGGAAGGACTGTAAAGGCCAAGAGACCATTCCTGTATCCATGGGGGATGAGAGAAAGGGAAGCTGCAGTTACCTATCTGTAATAGCCATGGGGATAATTCTTGTAGTCAAGCCGAGAATCTGGGGTGCACCAGCCTTCACTCCAACTAAATTGAAAAACCTTTTTTATCAGTTATTTCGATGGAGTTTGGCTTAACCTAACAGCATTTCTGCTGCTTAGCTCTCAAGAAAAAGCAAGATGCTTTTGTAAGGAAATTTTAGTACTTTGGTGAAGGCTTAGGCTCATGGACCAAAAGACCTCCAGATACTATAATGGAATAGATGGGAAGAGTTTCTTGGGAACCGTGATTTGGTGCCCCGTGCTTGCATCCCTCATGAACAAGACTTTCTAGCCAACAGATTTCTCTTTCCAAATGCATTTCTGTCTGAAACTCCTATAGCAAGCTTTGTCTCATTGCTGAGAAGAATGAGTTTTATTACCCTGAACTGCAAAGTCCTGAAGGAAAACGGGAGCAAAGACGGCCAGAATAGGCCCTTGTGAGGAAAAAAAAAAAAGCATCTAAAAGAAGTATTTTTTTTCCTAATTGTACTCTGTTGCTGAACGTTAGGGGGTGGGGGTGTGTTTTGGTTTTTTTTGTTTTGCTTTGTTTTCTGGCAAGTAACAGGATACAATAGAGAGAAGCAGCTGCATCAGAAGTACCAAAGGGATTGCTTTCAAGTTAACTGAAAGTCTTATAAATCACACAGCTTATTTAATTTATGTGACACAGCTGCGCAGGATGCTTTGGTGGTTGCACAAGACACAGGACAAAGGTCAGAAAAATCAGAAACGTTTTGGCCAAATAGAGCTGTTGGCAACTACATACGGAGATGTTAGCATTGGTCTTGTTATTGAATGTCTTAATTAAAATGCAAAAACTACAAAGAACATGATTTAATGTGGATGAATGAGATAATATTTTAAGTTGAGTCTGGAATTGGATGAAGATAAACCTTAGTGAAGTGCAGTGATACTAGGAAACAAAACTACATTTGAAAATGCTGATCTGGGGATAAGAAATTAAAGGATAAAACTGAATAAGACTTTTAAAGATAATTTTAAGGGCTATATAATAATATACAATAGAAATAAAATAATGCTTAATGATACTTAAAATACCCTTTAATAATAAAATCATCCAGCTGTACCTTGAAAAAGGCAAGCTCCAATTCTCTTTCGGATGAGGGAGAACGTTTATATTAGACCAGATACAAACCAATTGACAGCTAATGTTTCTTTTAACCTGATTGTTAAAAGAATTCCATAAAATAATCTAATTCTCACCAGCCTTAAAAATCATCAGTCTTCAGATGTAGAGCTGTATGCCATTGCAGCAAAGCAGACGATTCCCTTTAGAAGTATACAAATGAAGAGTCTAATTGGAGACACGAGAAATTGAATTTTTTGGGTTGATTTTAGATTCTTCTTCAAAGACCTCAAACAAAAATAAATAGGCAACATTTTTCCCCACTTTAAAATCTTTATCTGTTTCTTTTAATAGCTTTTATTCTATTATAAAGCATCTTTGTGGGACATGGTAATTGGAAGTACAAACTTGACAAAAGGCTACCCATGAAAAAGATGTGCTATTTCACACAAATATGTTGTGAAGATATTTTTCATTTTTATTCTCTGGGCTGCTATTGACTAGCTAAAAACACTTGATTCTCATTAAAAAGCTCTTACTCATTTTTATGAGAACGGGAACTCTTCCTGCACCCTTCTCTTTGCTACCTTTTGCAGGTAACCTGAACAATTCAGCCAGCCTGCTCAGAGAGTACACAGTTTTCCAAAATAGCAACGATCAAGTGCAAATATCTTTGTGAACATGTATTTATGCAAGTATTTGGGATATTTGCTTTCAAAACACATAAACAAAAAAAAATCAGACACCTGTGAATCAGGCTAGCTACTTCCCACTAACAGGAGCCTCTGCCAGTTTCTCGTGTTCTGAAGTTCAGAGGAGATTATGATCTAATTAATTTACATTAGTTGTTTACTCCATTGTAGATCAACAGAAGACGTGCGAGGTGGCCAGCACTCAAAGACTTTCCCTGTTTGCTCAGACCCTTACTCTGAAATGTCAGAAACAGCACAGGAATATTTTGGCCCACCACCAGAATGTTATCCTCCCAAGGAAACCTTCTCCACGAAGTGTTCAAAGGTATGCACGACAAGAGGTATGTGAGATTCTTACTGCCTGCCATCCACGCCTCTCCTTCCAAGGACTTGTCTTGGGTTTAGTTTCCGTGTCTTAAAAAAAACAACAACAACAAAAACATAGGAGAGTTAATGAACAGCATAACTGTGGATTACTAGCGTGTTTTAGGCATCTAAAGGCAAAATTTATAGAGATAGTTAGATATGTGACCATACATCTCCAGAGTATTCATATAGAGCATTGGAGTGGGTCATGAGCGTAATCACCTAGGTTGTGCACCAAGAGTTAACTTTTGGGATTTAGGAATAAAATAATTTGCATCTGTAGGCAATTTAAAGATGGCTGGTGAAGCTTTGATGCTAGTTTATTTCTGACACATTCTTCTCAGACTTTGTATCAACTCTGGATTTAATCCAGTCGTCATCACTGATACATTTTATAAAGCAACATTGCGGGAGATGAAGCTGTTTTATGGACATGAATCCAATAAAACAGCTCTTGAGAAATAACTTGTTTTTTCATAGCTAGAAAGTGACTACAAGCAGTGGAGAAATGAGCATTAGTGTGGGAGGAAATCGGCCTTAACACTTAGTAAACTTGTTCCCATAAACTGGAAAAAAAAAAAAAAAGGCGCTAAAATATCCATTACTCCTTTAAAGTTTTTACTTTGCCAGGACAATGAGCTTTCTCACCTTGTTTGTAGGAAAGGTTCATTGCAGTCTGAGTTGGAACTTGCAGCTAAGTGCAAAGTCTTTGGCCGAAGTCTAGAAAAAGGCTTTCAGTGTCCTCCAGTAGAGAGAGAAATGAAGAGTTTAATTGTTGGAAGGAAATTAAAATAATGTTTTATTATTTCTTCACTCCATGAAGGAAAGTTAAATAACACACTCCATTTGCTCATAATATTTCTGTATATGTGAATACATGAACAATTTTAAGAGTGAGCTGAACTATTTCCTCTTATAACTATGTTCTGTGTATTTATATGCAGTTTGTTTTTCATCTTGAGATTTGACAACAGTAGAGCATATTAATGATACATCATACTGATTTTTATTTGTGACAAAATTGTATCAGCAGTTTCTTCTTCAACAATACTAAATTATTTTACTTGTCTGAGACGCTCTGGAATACTCCCTGCCGTATTAAAATACAGCTTTAGAAAAATTAAGTGGCAAGTTCTTTTTAATTTTCAGTTTCACTGATTGTTTAGACTTATGCATAGCTTAATGGGACTTGCTGGGGATTTTTTGGTCCGCATTCACTTCTCATTATTTCAGTGCATAAAACATCCTTAACATTTTCAAAATGTCCTAGTTTGGGATGCATCAGTTAATGATGATGATTTCACTCGCACCCCTCCCCCAGGTATTGCTCAGTATTTTCCAAAAATGTAACATCTGAGCTTGCTGTGGAGGAGTGAAAAGAGATTGTATAGAAAATAAGCCCTTTTACTAGCAATTTTACTTCAAAAAATGAAAATATATTTGAGGTAGATAAGATTATGAGAATGTAACTTTTCTGTTTAATTTTTGAAAGTACCAAAATTTAGCCAAATTTCCTAGAATTGTTTTGCAGAATTCTGTATTCCCCACAGTCATAGTAGATGTTGTAAATGAAAAGCTACGTGAATTGTTTACTAAGAAGTCGGTACATGTGAGCTACAACTTCTTACAGCATGAAAAGTTCCTGTAAAACCACTTAGCCATCTCTCTTTTGCCAGTGATTTCTCAGCACTCTGCTGAAATTCCCCTTCCCAATCACCATAACTAGCATTAAGCAAGGCTGGGAAATCAAGGGATGTACCATGGTCTTTTCCAAAGCAACAACTGAAACATGAACCTTAGTTTCTGGCTGTGCATTGCTCTACTTTCAGTATGGGTTGGTTTTGGTTTTTTTTTCTTTTGCCCAGCAAATACAGTTATGCTCTTTGTGCACGTTGACTAGTTGGGCAAACTAGAGAGGAATGCTAAACAACCGGTACTCTGAAGAGTACTTCCTTCACCCAGACACTGCCCTCTTTATCCATGCTTTTCACCAGTAACATCCCAAAAAGCTACAGTTGAGTTTTAGAAATGGGCAATTATCTTTGCAGCGATCATTCAAACATCTTAGCTGCAAGCAGCAACAGAAAAAAGGACATGGTTCTCCTGTTTTTTGTTATTCCCACCTTCTCTCCCTTATTCCCAGCCCCCTTTTTTTCCTACCGCCACATTAAGACAATAAACTCAACCCAAGTGTAATGGAAGAAACAACTGATACTGACCCCTTTTGCTAGTAGGAATACTTGATACCATCTAAGAAACTTCAAAACATTCTGTTCCTTTTTATTCCTTTCATCTTGAGAACAGAAAGAAAAAAGTTTTTTAATGTATTATATGAGCAATACCTATTCACACCATTTATGTGGGATCACATGGCTAGCAGTACTGCCTCATACAAGGCAACTAATTATGCATCCTATCAGACAATGTTCTAGAATGCAAATTCAGGAGGACCATCAGAGTTTGGACCAGTAGAGAGTGAGCTGTTGTCTGGAATACTCCCCAGACTTCAGGTTGGTGACGTTTTCTGAACTGGAAAACTGAATTCACTTCCATTACTCTTAACAGCTCTTTACAGACCTACCAAATTTGTTTAATCCTTTTCTGGATTCCGTTTTTAAAATGTTTGACCTCCACATTATCTTACATCAAGGAGTTCCAGAGTTTCATTGTGCCCCTTGAAGAAATACTGTTTTGTTCCTTAAAAAGTTTTAAAGGCAGTGTCTCTGATTCCAGTAGTATCCAAAATTCCTAATGATAATCTCATATATTCAACTTTTTCATGATGTTTATAATTTTAGAGTGAAGTCTTTCCTTTTTCCTTGTCACTGTGCTCATATCATTTCTTCAGAGTGAAGAATGATTAGTTCTGTCCTTATAAAGGACTTCTTTCTGCTTTTGGTTAGCCTGTACAAGGCTGTGCCTGTACCTGAAATGATGTGCGTAGAGCCCATCTGCTGTGCTCTGCAGGTGAGTGAGGCTGTTTTCAGTACATGCACAAGGTGTGCAGTTGCTTATTAAGCACCGATTTCATTAATTTTTCATTCTAGAGCTTGAACTCTCAGCAGCCTACCAATTTTATGGATGGTAATCATGGAAGAAGTTCATGCGGTTATTATTAAAGCATACTTCACAATCTTGCTATTCTTTTTTTTTTTCCAAAACATTAGTCTGCGCATCTACTGTAGGTTTTTTGTATGCGGTTTTCAGCTGGATCTCTTTGGGTCATGTTGAAGAGCAGTCTCAGGAAGCACAAACTACATTTCCTTCAGGTAAAACTAAATGAGAGGGTGAGCTATAGCTACTAGCAGGCACTCTGTGCTTTGAGCCAAACTAGAGCTAGAATAAAGTACTTCTCTCTCTCCAGAATATGCCTATTGTGTTGCTCCTGGAACTTCAGCTCTAACTGTTTCACTCTGCAGATCCATCCCCTTTGCACTATTAACATGGGCATAAATAGCAACAGGCAGCAAAACCCAAAAGATTTCTCCTTAACCATTTGTTTGAAAAACGCTTGTTTCCTCTTAGTCTTGATTTTATTTTAACTACTACTAACCTGTAAGATGATCTTCCCTTTTATCTCACAGCTGCTTGTGTCGTTTAAGAGTACTACTACCTTTCTCCATGTATCTGCTCGTTCTTTCAAACTACTCTCTGACAAACTTTTGCCTTTTTCCTGCTGTCCTTAGGTCTAGTTTCTATGATTTTACCATATTTCACACTTGTGGATCTGCAGGTTACAGATCCAAAAGGCAACAGAAACACAGAATTCAGCCACGTTCTGTTTGGGTAGTAGTGAAGACGACTTCAGGAACAGTTAGACTAGTATCAAGCTGTCTAGTTACTTTATATAATTATAAAGGAATTGGAAATAAACAGATCCTGATAAAGACAAACCTTGCATCAACTAAGGAACTACTGCTTGTGATAACCACGTCTTACAATTTCTGCACGATAGTGCATGCTGTTTATAGCAGCACACATTGAAAACAGTAAGAGTTTTTGGCCTGGGGATACTTCGAGCTGAAATACTTTCAGAAGAAAACATTCAACTTGCTTTTCACAGTGCAGGTAAAGTTTCTGTAGTTCTCTCTTCTGTGTAGAAAAACTAAATTAGCAATCGTATTTGCTTTTCAAAGGACCCCCTCGGGTCTTTTGAAAATAGAACCAGATTCAGTGCTCTTGGTTACCAGAGGGAATGAGAGAAGTGTTCACGGCTGGCTGTCAGCTGCTTCCTTCTCATGGGGAGAGAGCAAAATCTGAGTCAAACCCAAGAGTGAATTGCTGATCTTACATTGGTCATAGATAGTTTTTCATTTTCTTTTTAGTATGTATATCAGTGTGAAAGAAGTGGAGCATTGCAATTCCAGCATAATGCTTCCTTTAGTTCTACTTACACAGTGAAGGTAAACTAAATTCCTCCCATCTTTGGTCAGCACACCACTCAGGAAATGCCCGCGCTTTTGCCTTGTACAGAATTGTACTGTGCTGGTCATAACTTTGAGCTAAGCAAGTTTATTTTTTTATTTCATTTTTTAATTTTTCAACCCACTTAGCGTTTAAGGAAGACAGCACTAATAAGGTTAGAAAACAGTTTGTGGGGGAGCAAGTATAATTGAATCTCTGTTCTTTGCTGCCATGAATACAGCCTAAAGAGGCACCATGAATAGTGTCCGATTTCTTGAGCATATTGTAGGCGCTTCCAGACAATCGTGCCTTTAGCCTACATTCTAACATCCACAATTGTAAAAACCTTCAGACCAATTTCCTCTCAGAAAAAGACAGCATTATGGTTTGTAACAACAAGAAAAGTCTCCAATTTCAGGCATAGCCAGGAGGAAATATCAAACTGAATTTATTTGGAGGAGGAAATAGAATTAGGGAGTAACAATGACTTTCTGCAGGATATATTCATGCGTTAACACGCCAGCATTAATTCAAATGTAAACATCTATAAGCTTTTGTTTTTATGAAGCACAGTCCCATTATTTTTCCTGTAGCTATGCGTGCTGGCAAATACTCGTAGACTGGAAAAAATACGGAGATGAAAAGTCACCCTAAACACAGGGTTCACAATAGTAGACACTTGGTTTGAGTTATGCCATTGTTCATAATTATTATACTGCTGCTCTTACGTTGTTCTGTTCTGTCCCGAGTCAGATGTGGGAGCGGGAGGGGAAAAATATTTTGCAGAGCACTTGTGTCCCTTCCAGTGCTATGGGGATGTTGAGGGATAAGAGTGGTCTGCAAGAGTCATTGGACTGAAGTAAAAGACCTTCTGTAGCTTCAGTCATGTATGTTCAAAAACACTGGAGGATCATTAAACATGCATAATTCAGGTAACTGTGGATGAAAACAAGCATTTGACAAGTACGTTCAGCAGTGGTCAGCAGGATACTTATGTTTCTGTGGAGGCACCCAATAGGATCAGAAACTGCTGTATTTTGTAGTCACCACCTTCACATTTTGCCTCTTACAGTCTGCCATGCTTAGCTCCTCTAAATTGTGCTCAAACCTGTCGTACACTGTTCCCATGGCAGTTAATTTCAACATATTTCTCCTGTAAGAAAGGAGCAGCAAGGTCCCCTATAGTCTCATTTATAATTGGGCGGTGTCCCCCTCCTATTTGTTAAACGTATATTTTAAATACAGTGCAACTAACAGACTGAATTCACCATCAAGTTTTTAATCTTGTAATTGTGAAGACAGAGGATGTTAGTAGCGGGAATAGGACACAGCTGTGGAGATTAAAATAATCCCAGTTATTCAAAGTGCTTAATTAAAATTGCCCGGTAACAAGATACAGAGGCAGAGCTGCAGGTAGCCTTCCTGTTCTGAAGTTAAAGTATTTCAGTTGGAGGTAAGTAGTGTTTGTTGTGAGATGCAAATGGCCGTGAGCAGTTACCTCTGTAAAAACATGCAGGGGAGCTGCACCAGTCGCAGATGCCAAACGTTACCTTTTGCAAACCATTGCCCTGCCAACATAGAAAACTTCGCTGTGCCCGCATCTTTGTATCAAAACTTTTTTATCCACATTTTGGCATGGTGTGAACATGCACACTATTGTTTTTAGAGAGGGGAGAGCAACAACTGAGAAGACTGCCTTTAAGTTGGCAGGGGAAGATGCTGGCGAAGTTGACGTTAGCTGTTAGGTATGTGTTACGCTCTAGCCCATGCTTCCCTACTGGGAAATCTTCGCTGTATAGCACAGGAGTCGCACTGTCTTCCATATAAGACCACTGGGTCCCTCTTCCCCACATCTGACCCCAGTTCTGGGAACTAAGAAAAAGGCCTCTTCTCTTTAAAAAGTGGCTTTCAAAACTAATTGATACAGCAGGCTGACTCTACGTTAAATGTAGCTGTATTTTTTGAGCACGTGATCTTAGCTCACTTAAAGGAGAAAAATCCACCCAGTCAGGAATGTTGCTCACTAGGCGTGACAACCCACAATTGGTAAAGGGAATGAGCTCAGGTTCGCAGATGTCTCCAACCTGACCTACCTTCAGCCAGACTTTGATTGCTTAAAGAGCAGTAACACCCCAATCTTTGTACCTTCTAAAGGCGGCTCAGTTTCAGTTCGAACAGAAGGAGTGGCTATGGAAAGTTGGCATAAGGAACGGGAGTATTGCATTGTTTTCTGAACTCCTTTTAAAAAAACTTCCTGCAAGCTTGTTTCAGCACCAAGATATTTGTTTACTATTTGAAAGAACCATGGGTACGTTAGGAAGAAAAAAGGCTATTTCCTGAAACGCTGAGGTGACCATGCAGAGACCTACTACTGCTACAAATTAATGCACAGCCTTCTACAGCCATTGTATTTAAATCACTATTGCCAAGCAATATTGCCAAGCAAGGCCTTTTTGCTTCTCACCCTTTCCAAAACTGTGGAAGATGACTCATGCTTGGTTAACGGGAGAGAAATCAAGAACATGCTAGAAGCGATGCTTTAAGGAACTACTGGGAACAAGTAAAGCAGAGCTGTTGTTCCCAGGCAGGGGCTGGGTTGTTCTGAAACTGTGTCTTGATGGCAAATAAATGTTAGCATCATACAGTGGTGGGAAACTCTATGGGGATAGAGGCTGATGCAGTAGTTCTGCAAATTAAGTCCACCCTTTCCTGTGAAAATTGGACAGCACTGTTTGGAGGATGGGAGGGTATTAAACAGAAGGATTAGAGCAGGTGGGACAGTAGTTCTGTAAAGGATGATGATACACAGGAAAAATAGGACAATACACTTGGATCCGAGCACTCCGATTGTGAACATAAGGCTTCTCTGAATCATTAAAAACAAGGCTGGTCATCCTTTGAGATTTCCTAATGGAGTGATTATCGTGACTAGAGGGACAACTTATTAAAAGATAATAATAATGCTTGTTTCTAGAGCACATAAATCATTTAATTTTCCCAGTTTTTAACTATTTTTCCATCCATTTCCAGTAAGATGGATATCTCAAACGAGCACAAATGTGTTGGGCACTTATGTGCCATTTAAATGCAATTGGCTCTGAGAACGTAGTTCCCTTGGGTCCTTTGAAAAGCCAAAATTCAGTGAATAACTGTTGGTGTTACATTGCCTAACCCTTGTGTTTTAGGGTTGGGTTGGGTTTTTTTTCTGCCTTTGAACATTACTCCATTAGGGAGATTTTAGACTAACTCAGTGAAAGCTAAATCCCACCACTGGCTGCAGAACACAGAGACCTACAAAAACAATGGTGGGGTGGGGGCTTGGAGGGGATTTGTTTACAAGAAAGCTGTCTTTTGCCCTGATCCTGCATCAGTGAAGTTGGTTGAATTCCTGTTACTGGTTTTGGTAAGATCTTGCTTTCTACTGGTATGCCTAAATGGAATAATACCATTAGCAGGATGTTTTACTGCTTTGTATCCAGATTCAATATTTATAATCTATTGTGACTGTTCTATTTCATTTCCTTTGCTCAGATCTCCATTGTTTTGGTTCCTCCCTCTGTCACAATTTTCTCCTGTCCAGAAGCAGAACAAAACCTCTCTTTCTTTTACTTTTTCACTTTCCTCCCCCCTTTCTCCTTATCTGTTCCTCATGCCACTGACTCCATTTAGCAGAGAGGTGACCAAAGCTGCACGTTGAGCTGTGCCTTTACTCTCTGGGGAATGCCAAACCTGCCCTGGCGAGAGAAGTTCAGCATGAGATCCTTTTCAGGACTAACTGCTGCTTTTGTAAGTCACTATGTATGGTCAAAATACTCGTCTGCTTTTTTTTTTGGGGGGGGGGGGGCAGGAAATCAAACGTTACCTCTGAAAAACAGAAAGCTACCCAAACTAAGAAAAAAATCTGTGAAAGATAATCTTTGGTGAGAAAGGCTGGAGAATGACAAGTTGTAGCCTCTAACTTGTCTCTTCCCTTCTCTTAGAGTGACCCCTCATGGGATGTGACACAGGTGTCCCAGATCTGTGTGGCTCCCTGCACGGCTGCCCTGCTGCTGCTGGGGTGGAAGTGTCCGAGAGGGGCAGCTGGGCACCTCTGGGGCTGCCAGCTGTGGCCTGCGAAGGAAGCAGAGGGAGAAAGCGAGCCACGATAGAGAAAGCCAAAGATAAAGTATCTTGGAAGTACACAGGGATGTTAACTCAAGAGGGAAGAATGATAGCAAAAGAGAGAGGAGAAAGAGTCCATGTGCAGTCAAGGGAGGAAAGAAGTAACTACTGTGCCAAGATGCAGTGGAGGGAGACACTCTGAAGGCCTCCTCTATTAGTCAGGCCCTTGCAGGGTCAGGGCGAGTTCAGCAGAAACAGCCAGAACTGACTTTCCTGCAGATTGATTCTTGTCAGCCTCAGAAACGTAAGAACAAACAAGATTTGACTGTTATACTTTATGTAGATGTGTACGTACACACACAGCGATCCTGACACCTGAACACTGGGGCCATCCTGCTACACTGCCTGGATGAAACGGCTTCCAACACATGAGACTTGAACACACGGTTGAGTTACTGGGTACCAGACAGTCAGCCACAGTGTAGTTTTATGAGGCAGAGCATGCAGATTTAGCAGCTCGCCTCACCTGAACAGGGGAGTTTTGGGTCCTTCTCCGTTTTATTTTCCCTGCTAAACTCATGCCAGCACGGTTGCTCATCAGGTGCTCTGTGAGTCACTTAAAATTGGTAAAGTTGCAGGAAAAACCAGCAGAATACACACACACACACAAAAAGAGTTGAAGCGTTTCCTGCTATTTTCCTGCTTGGAAGGTCCTCATGGTAGGCCAGAGTTATTACTGGGCAGGTGAGAAAAGTGGTGACTGCCCAGCCAGGTGTAGGAACTATTAGAATAATGGCAGCTGCCTGTGTGTCTGTGCTCCTACCAGCCTACCTGGCTCCTTCACCAGACTTTTGAGCCCACATTTGGAGAGAAGACAAAACCATTGCTCAGTGGGTTAACACCATGGCAATAGCCCAGCATGCACCTGGTATGGAAGGGCAAGAACAAGCAAATAGTAGTTTAATAGTATAAATTGGAAGGCTGCTGTTTATTATAGCTAGAAGCCCTACTCAGGGCAAAAAAGAAACAAAGTTAAGAAGTACTAGTAACAACTAACATAGAAGTTACTATCTATTGCAGATTTAGATTTTATGGAATGAATGAAAATTCCATGGAAAGCTGTGGCAGCCCACTGTCTTTTAAGTTACAGCCATTCAGCTTACCTTCAGTGCTGAAAAGCAGTGCGGGAAAGAAGCTTGGGAAAGCAAATGGAAATCCAGGAGTCCAGACTTGAGTCTCATCATTTGCTTAGTAAGGAGAGGGTTAGCTCCCACAGCCAACTGTGCATGTGGTAATTTTAATACAAATCAGTAGCATTTTAGATAGGTCCCAAGATTTTGAACTTGAGAAAAGACTCAAACCAGTGGAGTTCTGGGATTTTCAGACCTCCTGTCATTTTACACTCAACTCTTGCAGTGTGTTCATTGTTGCATGGGATTAGGGAATAGCTACAGAGATAAGTAACTTCCACTTGGGAAGACCTTTTGGCATTTGGTTTCTGCAGCAGTAACTCTAAGA
Organism: Pedionomus torquatus; assembly: GCA_013398155.1. Taxonomy (NCBI): domain Eukaryota; kingdom Metazoa; phylum Chordata; class Aves; order Charadriiformes; family Pedionomidae; genus Pedionomus; species Pedionomus torquatus. The sequence goes on along the minus strand of VZRU01005523.1, from coordinate 241,270 downwards.
TGACGTAGCTAAACAGGCTGCGAAAGCGGGAATGGCAGCACAGACTCAGAAGTGTGGCTTTTAACTCAGCTCTCTCTGCCAGCAGTTCTCTGGCTTGACACAGGTCACTTCAGGTATAGATGTGTTAGCGTTCCTTGGCAGAGCTAAAATTCAAACCATGGCTGTCCTTTTCTCCCTTATTTCTCCAGTCTGTCCATCCTGTTTATACTAATATAGTAGGATTGGGTATCAGCTTGTTACTATCACAGATCAAGGTTGCATAAGGCTTTTGGGGTGCTTGTGCCAGATCTCAACATAGTTACAGGGCTTAATATTTCCATTAAAGCCCTGATGATTGTAGAAGGCCTTAGGGATTTCCTCTAATTGTCTGCTACTCTCACAAACCCTGTGCTGGCTCTTATCATAGATGCGTAACTCATGGCTTCGTTCTGCAGACTGCTTATCGTTTTAGGATTTTCTTTAATACAGGAGGTTTTGTCATTGCACTTTTTTAAACAAAGCTTATCCATGTGGTGCGAATAACTGGAGGAGTAACTACTAATGAACCTCTCTCCATTGTTTAGTTACTCAGTTCTTCAGCGGGCACATGTGAAAACTGTACAGGTACATACAAAACCTGACCAACCTGAATGTCTTGTCTAAGGAGGTTTTTCAAGCCTGCCATTAATGCATCTGCTGCTGCAGTTAAAGATGCAGTAGGCCTGCATTGATCATACTTGTCATCCCATAAGCAAAGAGACATGTTCTGCCAGCCCTCCCGTGGGACCAGCAATCAGCTCAATGAAGCTGATTACAGACAGGATTTGTGTGTGTGAATACATAGGAGGTTTTGGAGTAGCGTCAGTGAGGACTGAGGTCAGGTATTAATGCAGAGAGGTTTCCAGCAGGTGCTCGCTATTTTGACAACCAGAAAATTGCCTTTTCAAAAGCTCCTGTACATGTGATGTACAGGAAAAGTCTATGCCCAGCGGGTCAGAGTGCCTCACCAGTCATAGATGAAAAGGAAATTCTGAAGACAGCTTACTGGTCGTGAACTCCCAACTTCCAAGTTTCCAAACACATTAAAAATTTATGTTTCCCGTAATCAAATTGTCTTTCCTCCCTGTAGACTTGTAAGAACCGCTTCCTGATGAAGCATCTATGAAATCAGTAGTCAGCCCTTAAAAAGGGAAGTGGCATTCTGCATCCAACACAGGGTCCAGAGGCCCTTAGGACCTAAGTTGACTCTCTGTATTTGGAAAGCATATCATACAGCTCAACTGAGCAGGCAAAAAAATATCTGACAGGGTTCCAGTGAATGTCCTGTATGATTATTACTCTTTCAAAATATTTTGAACAGTCCTGGTAAAGTGATGGCTCTGTACCCATTAAAAACTTTGAGTCCTTTGGCTGCATTGTTTGAACTTGATACAAGGAGTTCCAAATACTGTCTCATGGACCAAGACTTAATTTTCTCTTTACATTATGCTTCACAAATATTTCCTTTGAGATACTGAATATATTGAATTTGAAATATCAAATGTTGAAATATTCGAAGCCTCCCAAACAGATTTGGTAACCATCATGGTTATTGCCCTGCTTCACAGAAATGGTTGTGCAGAAGGGTCAAGGAAAAGGCATGTTGTCATGAAGAAACCAGCATCACCTCTGAAGAACACTTACACAGAACTGCACACTTATTTTGACCTCCACAAGAGCATTTTGTCTTCTCTGCTTGCCCTACCTAATTATTTTTAGGACATGAAATCTGTATATTAATGCACTTGTGTATATACACACCCACACATATATATTCACACACGCGTTCAAACTGAAACCTGCTGAGCCGCAGATGTTCTGCTCCCAGGTATTATCACCATTATCACTGCTCTCCTTGGTGCTTCTGGGACGGTTCAGAAGGCCTCGATGTGAATGAGCTCAGTACCTCCCTACAGCTGCATTAGCAGAAGCGAGGGGACCAGTCTGGGTACAAAGGGAAGCAGGATCTCCTGAAGCAGCCAAAGACCCTTGTCAAACCATTGCGAGCACCTTCTTGTGAGGGGCAGGTGGTAGCAGGAAGGTGCGTGTTACCTCAGCCCTCTGGAGGGAATGAGAAAGAACAGAATGGGAATATCTGATCACCCTTCATGGTGGCTGTTACCTGTTTGCTTTGGTTAGAAGCGTCTGGCAGCACAAGAGAGAAATTTGCCTAATTCCCTTGTACTCTGCCGCAGCCCATACCTCTCAAGCCCACGCAGCCTTGACAGCAGCTCAAGAGGAAAACACTGTGCGGATCAACGTTAGCAGCGTAACATGAAAGTCTCTGTGCAAGCCACAGACCCTGCCCTACTTTAAAGACAAATAGAGGACCACAGCTTATGGTCTTAGCTGTCAGACTGCAATGGAATAATAAGATTCACAATCCTGTAATTAGCTTCAGCACTTCAGGAGCAACATGCAAGATGTTCGTTTCCCGAACAGGCAACTCTAGCTGCGCTGTGCTTCAGCATCCGTCATGTTCACTAATGTTAGTCTGACCCCTAGTGAGCTGTCACGGAATAATCAGATTTATCTTGCAGATGCTGCACCTTCCTGAAAGGCAACTACCACAACAAGAAGTCATTTATCCGCTCTTTTCTTTTTTTCTTAAAAAACCTTGGTTATCTTTATCAGTAGCATAGCATAAGAAAAAGAAGAGGAGGGTCAGCTCAGAAGTCATAGGGCTTGCTTCTGAAGGTGGGGGTGTGGAACACGCGCTGAATTTACCTCTGCCTTAATATAAGGTGGATTTTGCCTCCTTCCCCTCCTCCTGTTTCATGTGCAATCTGGGACTGCTGCTTCAGATTTATGAAGAGATTTTTATCTCTGAAGATAATAAGTTTAAATTGACAAAAATTTAAATTTTTGGTCAGATAATAAGTTTAAACTATCTGGTCAGATAATAAGTTTAAATTGACAAAAATTTAGAAAGACCAAAAAAAATAAAGGGTGTAAGTTAAAGAGGTAAATGCATTTTAAAGGACCTAAATAACTTGCACAATATTTTAATTCATTAGAAGCTTCTAGGCTTTTGTCAGCTTTAACCTCAGCATTTTGTTCATCCTGGATATTTCTTGCTCGATGTGTTTATGCCAAGTCGTACAGGCCAAAATACAATCACTGCGTGCTTGCCTTGGCAACAACACAAGCACAGTAAAATTTTTATGGATTTCTTTCCCTGTATGAAGATCCATTTATCAAGCATACTGACAAATTAAAAAAAGTAATTTGCCCAACCTCTGAAATGTTCCCATGAGAGCTCGTCTGGTGTTTGTTTATATATACATATATATGTATGTATATATATATATGTATACATAAAGCAGTGCTCTTCTGTAGCCGTAGCCAAGAGGACTGTTTCAGTGACGGTGCTCTCTGGCTATGCTCTTGGTGTAATTTTCATAGAATCATAGAATGGTTAGAGTTGGAAGGGGGCTTGAAGATCATCGTGTTCCAAGCCCCCTGGCATGGGCAGGGACACCTCCCACTAGAGCAGGTTGCTCAAAGCCCCATCCAGCCTGGCTTTAAACANCCCCATCTCTCTCAGTCTGTCCTCATAGGAGAGGTGCTCCATCCCTCTGATCATCTTCATGGCCCTCCGTTGGACCCGTTCTAACAGTTCTATGTCCTTTCTCTGCTGAGAACTCCAGAGCTGGACACAGTACTCCAGGTGGGGTCTCAAGTACTCCAGGTGGGGTCTCAGTACTCCAGGTGGGGTCTCATTTTGTCACTCCCTGTTTGCCCAAGACGTGATTTTAACTGCTTTTCCCATCTTTCTGCTCCTTACAGGCATTTTGAAGTTTGTGGAAATCACGGTTAACCTCCTGGTGCTGATTTGCGTGGGGGCTGCCCAGGCCTCGGTCGCAGGTTTCACCTCCCTCGGCGGCATTGGATCCTTTAACCTGAATTCAGCCTATAGCCCCTTTGAGGGCACGGAGCTGCGGGAGGTGCGGGAGCTGGACATGCAGTTCACCCAGATGAGAGCCCCGTGTGTGTACGGCGGAGTGGCCTTCAGCTTAACAGCAGCAGTGCTTACCCTTGTCTTCCTTGTCGTGGGGGCAAAACCCATCCAACAGCTGAGGGTAGGGTTGCTGGTGGGTGAATGCGCCTTCAGCCTGCTGGCCGGCGTGGCGTACGTGGCAGCGGTCGGCCTCTACCTGCATTTTGTGAGCCAGGTGAACTCCACAGACGTTTGCAAGAGGCGCGAGAGGCTTTACGCGCGCCGCGGTTACACCTCCATGAACTGCGTGGTCCAGGGCGGTGATGCGGCCGTCGGCCTTTTCGGTGTGGCCGCTGCCTGTTTGTACTTTGCCAGCTTCGTGGTCTGCATCCTTGCTATCCGAACCGTCCGGGCCTTCCAGAGGCATGTGGCCAAGGCTCAGCATAGCCCCAAAAGCAGCATTAGAGACAGAAGCACGAGAAACCCCCGTGTCGTGCACAGGACCTCTGAAAGCTCCCACAACGTCCAGGCTCTTGCCACGTTGGTGTGAAGTCAGCTCTGGGACTGCACCAGAGAGCAGGAGCTTCAGCGAGGCATGGACACTGGGCTTCGTCTGCTGAAGAGGTGATCGGTCCACAACGTTAGTCCCACAAGGTGGTGAAGCGTGTGTTGAATCATCAAATGTAACAGTTCTGCTGTAACGCAATGCAATAAAGTTGTCATTGAGGAGATGTTTTAATACGGCTTTTTTGCATCAGTCTCTCAAAGCTGGACTCTTGCATTTAAAATGTGTTTTGATTGTAATGTTTTCATCCTGCACAGCGCAAAGCCAAACAGCAGTGAGCTGTTAAGATGTTGCAGCCGTGGTGCTGCCAAACTCGTGCTAACAACCACTTCCTTTCCTCTCCCACAACATAAGGAGTTGAATCCACGGCTGGGATGGGCAACCTTCAACAGCTGTGCCTAGCCAGGCATCCTGTTGCTTTGCGCCACAGCTCGCAAAGGAAAGGACACTCGGGTGCTTTTCTGAATCACAACCAAAGCTCCATTTGTGACCTGTTTCGCTTGGGCTACTGAAGCATTATATCTTTTGAGTCACGGGGGTCGACACATGCCGATCATGTGCTCCCTGGTGAATGCTGCCAGGAGGAACTAGTTGCAATTTCAAAGGCAGTGTCTGGGTCCTCCTCCAGTTCCCTGCTGTGTTTGCCGGTCTCACTGAGCACCGATCAGAACCCGAGGGGCAGCGCATTGGTCAGATGCCAGCTTAGAAGAGATACCGCTTGCTTCTGTGACCACCTAAGCAAGGTTTGGCTTGCTGACTCCATAGCTGATGGTGGGCAGAGCCCGGATCAGGAATGTGCTGGCCACCCTGGAATTTTCCATGGGAATGCTGTAACAATGACAGAAAGTAAATGCATCCTTCCAATACCTAAACGCGCAAAGCATGAGTGAGCAGCAGTAATTGTATGCCCCCAGGGCTGAGAAAATAAATTTAAGAGAACATCCTCCAGGAGTCCTTTGTTTGAGACAGATGAAATAGATCACTGGTCTTCATAGATGAGGGAGTGAGAAAAAAAGGCTGCTCTTGAAGTACATAAGATTTGTCAGCTTGAGGGAGGGGAGAGGCAATTTTGATTTCTGGCTGTGCTCACTCTTTTCAGTTTTGTCTGGCTCAGAGTCATTGTCCAGATGAGGCCCTTTTGAACTGTAGTAGAGCTTATGTGCATATATATAAAGTATACAATCAAAAGATCTCAAAGGATTATATTTGAGGTAAGATACACCAAACAAGAAAATGTTATGGTTCTGATTAGAAGTGATTACATGAGCCTTTACAGTACATATTTATCATTTATATAATACCTTAACCATCTCTAACACTCTGAGCATCAACTCTCCTCACAGCATTACTATGCATATGAGGAGGTGTGAGCGAATAGTTTTTCCAAACTAGCCATGACTCACGGTAGTGAGAGTCATGAAACTACAACTTCCATTTCTAGCTCTTTTGCCAAATTCAGGCCTTTGCTGGTTCACTGTGTTAGGCTGGAAAGTCTGTTTCAGGGCTGTCTGGCACGCAGCTAAAGCCGCAGCTAACCACTTCTTCGGCATTTCTGCCTGCACATTTGTTCCTGCACCACCTCTACATCTTGCATATTTTGAAGGCAGGCTTACTTACATGATGACACGCTATTATTAACTTATATAAACAACAAAAAGCAGCACCTTCAAGTGCAACATTTGAGAGAGTAGAAAAGGCTGCAGATAAGAATGTATAAATCTTAAGTCAGTCCTTAAATACGTATAGATTAGGAATTTTAATGTCAGAGCTTCTTACTCTGCCCCATTCATTTTCAAGTGCTCGCCTCCCATCCCATCCCATCCCATCCCATCCCATCCCATCCCTGTACAATAGCATCAGCCCTCAGCATTGATTCACTCTTTTTCCCTTCTTCGTGTGGTAAAGGCCTCAGTTCTTGCAAGGTAACTCAGTCTTCAGCAAAAGGTATGCAGTTTCCACGTGGACTATTGCTGTAGTGTTCCTCCCTCAGATGCTTGGGTTCACCACACTGGACTCATTTTGGGTGCCTTTCCAGTTAACAGGAGCAAAATTATGCATTTTATGGGGAGAGTCAAGAAGTGGCTGCTAGTTACAGGTGCTGAACTGGGGACTTCTGGGACCCACTTGCTGCCCTGAGCACCCAGTAGGTTCCAGTCACTTTCTTTCAGCTCCTCATCCAACTGCATTCACCATCCCCTTGTGTTTCTAACCTCAGACTCAAGTTTATTCCATACATCTACTCCAATACCCTCTTTTAGCTTAAAACCATTACCCCTCACCCTGTCACTACAGGCTCTGGGGAAAAGTATTTCTTATCATCCCTCTTCATGTATTGAAAGGTGACAATAAGGTCTCCCTGGAGCCTTCTATTCTGCAGGCTGAATAACCCCAACTCTCCAAGCCTGTCCTCGCAGGAGAGGTGTTCCATTCCTCTGATCATCTTTATGGCTCTCCTCTGGACCCACTCCAGCAGGTCCATATCTTTCCTGTGGGGACCAAGAGCTGGATGCAGTACTCTAGGTAGGGTCTCCCAAGAGTGGAGAAAAAGGGGACAACCACCTCCCTTGACCTGCTGGCCACACTTCTTTTGATGCAGCCCAGGATTCAGCTGGCATTCTGGGCTGCAAGTGCACATTGCCAGCTCATGTCCAGCTTTTCATCCACCAGTGCCCCATAGTCCTTCTCAGCAGGGCTATTCTCAACCCCTTCATCTCCCAGCCTGCATTGGTACCAGGGGTTGCCCTGACCCAGATACAGGACCCTGCACTTGGCCTTGTTGGAACTTTGTGAGGTTCACATGGGCCCATTCCTCTAGCCTTGAGATCCTGACAGGTCCCTCTGGATGACAGCCCTTTCCTCAAGCATTCCAACTGCCCCACTCAGCTTGATGTCATCCACAAACCTGCTGAGGTCCTGAAGCACTGCCAGCAGAGGGATCACAAAGAAAGCCAAAGTCCACTGATTGCCAACTTCTTGGAAGCTTTGTGCCTCAAATGTGTTTCCTTCCCTGCCACCATGAAGAAAGATCACTAGGAAACAATTGCCAGGAGAAAATAAACATCAGTGTTGTTTCCTCCACTCACCTTCATGGAGGGAAGAGTAGGAGAGAAGGGAAAAATCCCAGAAATACTCCTCAGAGGACTAGGGCAGGGAAGAAGCAGCTTTCCTTCCCCTGGAGGTGACGGGCGAGCCATGTAGCGTCAGAGCAATCCAGACAACCTCCCTCCCTGTCTGTAACAGGACCATGCCTGGTAGCCTCCAGCTGACTTGAAAATCTTTGCTGTGCAAGCTGGGCAGGTGCAATAGAAAAGCAGAGATTTTTCTGGCACACAGAGAAGACTGAGGCTGCAACAGGCTGTCATTCCCAGCTGCCACTGCAGGTGGTCCTACCCTCTGGGGCAGATTAGCCTTCCCACCTTCTGCTGCAGATAGCTGTGCCCCACCGTTACCCCTGCACGGGGACCGCCAGTTAGTGCGGGAAAATAATCTGCATTTGGACCAGTAAACAGAGGCCAGGCAAGTGGCTCCTGTCAGCCCTGTCCTTTCTTTTAGCCTTTCCCTGCTGCCCGCCTCCTGCGTGCCCACAAGCACCTCCTGCCTGCAGCCTTCAGGCTCAGCACCGAAGGCAAACTCACCGCTTTCTCTCTGCTGCTTCACAACAGCCCCTCACAGCCCAGTTTCACCTGCAACCAAAGGATGGATGGCAAGTGGTCATCACCTTCAGTCCCTCTTTGGTGAGGGGGAGCCTCGGGGGGTATCCCGCTGTCACCACCCTCAGCTTATCACCTGCTGTGAGGAGAGCAGCGATAGCAAAGGTCAAATCTGTGCTTCTCTGAGAGGTTGTCTTGAAGGTAGACAGCTTCTCAACCTAAAAGTATTGGGGGACCCCACCACTGGGGCAGTAGGAACCCTTCTAGCACACCAAGCTTATTCTGAGCTTTTAAAAAGAGGACTAAAATGGCCACCATACCATTCCCTGGAGATGCTAAGGAATGGATGCAGGTTGCAGGGTGGACTGGAGCTGCCTGACAAGAGAAGAGTCCCATCGCAGACGGATGGGTCACCAGTGCAAGGTGCTGGGGTAAGATGAGTAATTCATTTATCTAAGTTATCCACAAGACTCTCAGCCAGTCTCCTTCAGCACAGGAGCAACCAGCATTAGTCTGAGCAAAAATTCCAGCTGAGCTCAGCGGCCACTGGCCATCCACAAAGAGACCTCCTCCCCACAGAAGGGCCTTGGAGAAAAAACAGTGTCTCTTTGTCAAAATATTTCTCCATGCCCTAATTTTGGGGGCAAGACAAAGAGCAGAGGATATTTAGTGTTACTATATTAGGAAAAAGGGGGGAAAAAAGGAAAGAAAAGAAAAAAAGAAAAAAGAAGGAAAAACGGAAAAAAAAGGAAAAACAGAAAAGAAGAAAGAAGAAAGGAAAAGAAAAAAGAAGAAAGGAAAAGAAAAAAGAAGAAAGGAAAAGAAAAAAGAAGAAAGGAAAAGAAAAAAAGAAGAAAGGAAAAGAAAAAAGAAGAAAGGAAAAGAAAAAAAAAAAGAAAGGAAAAGAAAAAAGAAGAAAGAAAAAAAGAAGGGAAAAAAGAGAAAAAATAGGAAAAAAAAAAACCACCAGAAAAAAGGAGACACATCTCACCCCCGATTCTACATCCCTTCACTGAGGAATTTGCTGTGCAATTTTCATCATGGTGGGACCATGTACCACTGAGGACACTGTTTTCCTGAATGTCTCCTTTATTCAAACAGTAGTGCATAAAAATAGTTCCGCCTGGGGGAGACCTTGTCCAGAATAGAGCAAACCAGGATCTGAAGATGCAGGCGCACATTGCCAGCGTAGAAGGAAACATTGTAGGGGGTGAGGCTGGAGAGGGGAGAGGATATTTACTCCTCCAAATAGGCTGAATTATTTGGTAAATGTAAAGGTTATGTTATTTGGAACTGTAAATACAGCACTGCTGGAAGATCTGCACGTGTGAGGGCGTTGCTGCTGACCAGCTGTACGGAGGAGGGACCTTTGTATCCACCCACAGAAAGGAAATTTTCAAGTAAGCATAAACAGCTTTCTTGTTTCCTTCATCTGTTTAAGACAACATTCCCAGAATATATTAAATTTTACCACGATTTGAGCTTTTTCCATGAGTTCTTTGGAACGGTTTGAGTGTATCCGATGTGGAGAAACAACTAGAGGTGCAAACCGGTTGTGCAACAGCAGAAGCTGAATTCGAGGCTTAGCGTGAAGAAAAGCCGGGATCTCAGTTTACAAGAGAAACTGCTTTAAAGTGATGAGAACAGAGACAGGGATTAGGGTACCACGGAACAGTCTGAATGGAAATTGTCCTTTCGTAATCCATGCATTATACTCACCACTGCAGATTTATCTTCACTAAAATCACTCTCTTGGTAATTTTCCACCACAACTTACGTTCACGGTAAGTGAAGTAAAGCTACAGATACACGACAGGCCGCTGGTAACTCCCATCTCTCGATTACACCTGCAGAACTTGGGCACCTCCTTTTCTTTCTGAAGACTCAGGCAAGTTATTGAAGGGGATGCTGAGTGTGCTGTGTATGACAGCTGTGACATTCGTCCTTGCTCATCTCTCTCACAACATCCATCTCCAAGGAAAGGTGGTGCTCGGTGCACTGCAGCAGCTTAATGCCAGCGCAGCACAAAGTTGTCACAGATGCTCACCGTCGCCCAGCATAAATAAAACATGAGACTCCTTGCAAGGTCCGTGGGTTGTCAGGCCGCCTGGTGTAATTGGTTTTGGCGTGTGACAGTGCAAATTGAGCACGTTAGAGGATGCCCTTCATTACTACAAATGGTCTATTGATTTCCAGCCATGCCCTTCGCACCCAGACCTGCACCTGCCGCTGCACCTCCTCAAACTCTCAGGCCACAGTGAGGAGCTCAAATGAGGGGAAAAGCACGCATGTGTTTTACAGGTAATTAGTTTTTCAGGACATAGAAAAGCTCATGAGGCAGATGCACACAGGTAAGGACCATGTATTTTACGCAGGATTTACAAAATTCAGTTATGGTTTTGGTATGTTACTTTCAATACTACAAGAAAAACTGTACAAAGGAGATGATCAGGCATTTTTAGGTATATCAAAACCTCAAATTTTTACTGTCCTGTACTGACTTCCAAGATAAATATGGATAATGGAAGTGCAGGAGGAAAAAGGAACCTTGAATCGGCCCAGGTGTTTTGTGAAAATTGGAATTTCATCAGCTGTGAAGGCACTGTGTGCACTGCATATACATTACTCATAGGCTTCCCACCATACCCAGATTTATAGATGTAAGCACAGCTTTGTACCTTCATCTGCACACCCACGCCGCTTCCCACCCACACCACAGCAGCCCATATCTACAAGCAGGAAGGACCTACCCACAGCGACTTCCAAATATTCAGTGTTTTAGGGTGGGATTCTTAGCACAGAGGATGGGAGCCATGGGACACTGAAAGAGCTGATGACAGGAAATCAGTGAGATTAAGACTAAGAGGAGGTTAGCTAGCATTCCTGGTCATCATAGCGAGAGCACAAGCAGTAAAAAGGGTGGGTTTTTAACTTCAGATTGCAAAAATATCTCCCCAATAAGATGGCCCTATGTTCCCAAGCAACCTAAAGCAGATTCAGATTTTTACACTGCTGTGGGTGAGCTCTGATGAAGATTAGGCAATTTATTGGGCCAAATAAATAAGGCACACTCTGATCACATCTCATCGCCCATCCACTATGACTACTTGAGGAGCTCACATAGACCCTCATCTTACCTGGGAGCACTGAAGCTGCTCAACTGGGCAGTAGCAGGTCTACCTTCCCTGGCTCCCTCAGCCCTCGCACCCTTGTTCAGACTCCTAGCGATGGCTTCTGAGGCTCAGGAGGCTTCAGTGTCCATGAGAGTCCTCGGGCTGGAGGAAGCAGCTCCCTGTTCTGTCGGTGTCGTTGCCTGACTGCTGGTTGTTGAGCTGAAGGAAGGCTTCTCCCCACCACTGGTGTTCCTCCATGATGTTGCCCTCACACAATGGTGTAAGATCCACTCGTTTCACGGGCACCAATCCAAGGACGAAGATGCAACTATTCTGGTCCTGTCCTGCGGTAACACGAGGGGGAGCCCTTGTAGTTTTCAATTAACAGAGACAGCAGCAATATGCCTTTTTCTACCCCAAATGCAACAGCTCAGGTCCTAATGAGAAAAAAAAAACAGGAGGCCTAAACACATTTCTTACCTTCTTCACAAGGAGACCACTGCTGGTTCAAACAAGTACAAGCCACAGATACGCAGAAGAGGGGAAGGTCACCCACTACAGATGACCTCCCCATTAAACGATCCTACCGCAAACCATGTTTTTGGGGAGCTTTGCTGCTTTGAGGAGGACAGCTTTGGCCACTGGGGCCACACACGTCAATTGGTCTTCACTTTCAAAAAGACACAGCAGATTTTGCTCTCCCTTGCCACCCAATTTTTAATACAGTTGAACAGAATACTTCAGTCTTCATAGAATCATAGAATGGCTACAGTTGGAAGGGACCTAAAAGTTCATCGAGTTCCAACCCCCCTGCCATGGGCAGGGACACCTCCCACCACACCAGGTTGCTCCAGGTTGGCCTTAAACACGTCCAGGGATGGGGCATCCACAACTTCCCTGGGCAGCCTGTTCCAGTGCCTCACCACCCTCAGAGTGAAAAATTTCTTCCTAATATCCAATGTAAATCTCCCCTCTTCTAGTTCAAAACCATTACCCCTTGTCCTATCACTATGCTTTCTGACAAGGAGTCCCTCTCCTGCACAGCACATCACTATATTCTCTGACTCTACTCATATACTCATATATTCTATTTTCTAGCACCAAGATAAGCACTAACTGCAAGTGCAACTACTGCAAGATTTTTTTTAAGGTTTTTTCTTTCTTTCGTAAGATGCCGGTGTCCCTCCTTAGGAGAGACTACAATGAAAAAGCATCTTATGCCTAAGTCACCAACTCACATACTTCTGCTACGCCAGCCTTCCTTCATAGCTCTACGTCCCAATTTTTTTTTAAAGTATTCAACAGCATACATTTAATTAGCAAAACAATTCCATCTGTTCTGTGAGTCAGTACTGACAACTTCACTGTTAAAATACACGTATTTCTCTCAGTGCAGCTGTGCTTAATCTGACAGGGAGAAGAACCTGCTGTGCTCAGACCATCATGTCTAGTACCTGCCAGGCTCCCACAGGGGGCTCCCAAAAGCCCAATCCCTGGCCCCTGCTGGTCCCTGGGACCCCTAAGTCACCTACATACCCTAATTGAAGGTCTCCAAAGCCACTTTCACAGAAACACTGGTAAAAGACTCCTTTTTTAGTTGCTTGCTTTCAACAAGTGACACAGAAGAACAAGCTGAGATGAAACAGATGCCAGGGGCTGTGACAAGCAACAGGACACTGGAATAAGAGACCCTAATGGGGGATGGAGCTGTGAGAGCCAGCTAAACCTCATCCACAAGCAGGTCCTACCTCCCAAGCTCAGTACTGCCGACTTCATCCTCCCTCCACAGCCTGAGGTGCAGGAAACCAGGCGCTCTGGTTCTCCTACAGGAGGGAAGCTCCTCTACTCCTGGGTCTCCCTGTTAATGTGGGCTCAGCCTGGCCTGTCCCAGGTCTCTGTCACATCACAGTTATTAAACAGCAGCTTCCTCACTGCTGCAGTGCTGTCGAGCTGACGAGCTCTTGAGGATTTAAGTGTCTCCCTTCAGCTTACAATACTAAGAAAATATGGAAAAAGATGAGATAGCGTCTGGCCCATTAAGATCCTGCCTCAGCCATAACCCAGAGGGAAACTTAGCTCATTGCGGGAGATAAAAGATGGAAGAAGATATCCAAGTCAACCGCAGGTGAATCCCAAATTGCCAGCCTGAGAAAGGATGATCTAAAGGATTGAACTGCTTACAAGGATGGGAATATAGTCCAGGGAAAAGTCGGGACCGATCATTTAGTCCACTGACTTGAAGCAAACAAGGAATTTTTTCCCCCACTGATGTCATAGATAAATTGTATACTGATTCTGACCTGGGGCTGCTTAGTCCATGAAATATTTAAGATTTTTCCACCCTCACCTTTTGCTTGAAATGGCTGTGAAGGGCTTTACTTCTTCTCAGGCAGATGATGAATTTTAACTTTCATCTTCCAACAGATTCATAGAGTTGTCAAGGTTGGAAGGGACCTTTAAGACCATCTAGTCCAACCATCAACCTAACTGATAAAAACCATCACCAAACTATGTCTCTAAGCACTACATTAACCTGCCTTTTAAATACCTCCAGGGCAGCAGTCTCTTTATGTTTGACATTTGAACACTTACACCATCAGCACAGGCACAGTGTACCCCTCACAAAACAGAGGTGATCAGGAGGAACACATTGGTTCACGCAACGCTGCATAAAACCCTCACTGCAAGCATGCAAGGAACAATTAAATCAGTAAGAAACAAATCAATTAATACAACAGTGCAATAAGTTGGCCCTGAAGCAAGTCAATTGAATTAACAAAGCAGGGCAGTAAAGCAGGTTAACAGAAAAAAAGTAAACGAAGAGTCATTTAACAGTCACCGAGATGTCCTGGTTCCAGCTGAGCCCAAAACACTTTTTTTAATTTTTTTTTTTTTTAACAACTTCTGGCCATGCAACTTCCCCTGCAGCCAAAGCTCTGAGGGACCTGGCCCTAGAGCACTGCCGAGAACTGCTCAGTTTATGACTTGAGGGATCTCTTGTCTTAGAAAGCTCATCTCTTTATGGACGACGGGCAGCCACCAGGGAGCTCAGGCTGACTGTTTTCTCTGCTTCTTTGAAACCTACTGCTTGGCTCGAATCGATTCGAGCCTTTCTACACCCCAGATCTGTAAACTGTTCTCTAGATTACCCCCACCAACCTACTCAAGTGAACATTTGCAAGCTTCAAGCTGCAGGGTTGAACCTCAAAGACATCGCAGAGATGCAGAAATTGCCCCCAAAGGTGTGCGTGACACTTCATTAGCACCCACCCCTACCTGAACGGGCTTCCAAAGTGACAAAGCTATACTTAAAAAAATAAATACATCTGTGAATTGTAAGCGTGATGGCTAGGGATCAGGCTGAGATCACTATGAAGAGACTGTGTAAAGGCTAACACAGGGGGTGCTACAGTCACAGCACAACATTCTCCTGGGAGTGAGGGAGACAACCTACGTGGACGTAGCGAGGTCACTCCAAGAGCAGTAAGGCAGAGGAACGCAATGGCACTACTTACTGACAAGAAGATGGTGGTGCCACCCATTGAATCCACAAGCAGAACACCAACGGCTTGTTCACGCACAACAAAACACATTACGTTAGAGCACTACGGCAGAAAGCAAGAAAAGAGCTTTTATGCCACCAAAAAAGCCTCGCGTACAGAAGCACTCAGTGAGCAACTGAGCTACTTCTCAATACCACCCCAGCTTCCTATTTAAAGTTATCTTCGAGGAAATAATGTAAAATACTCTCATTTTTCTGCCACCAGCCATCTACCTCCTCCTTTCACGCACTTCTGCTTGTCTCAGAACCTGCTGTTGGCAAGTTTCAAAGGATATGAAGGGTTTGATTATAAAAGGTAATATAGACCTGTATTTTCCCCAGTTGAAAGGCTTCCTTTCTTTTTAGCCTTTGCCCCTGCTACGACTGTCAAGTTCTGCAAACAACTCACTTCTCTGTTCAAGTCAGATGGACCTGGTAGGCCAAAGCTGTGTAAAATAGACTGTGCACTTGAATCATAAAATCACGTACAATAATAATGCACCTGGACGGAACCAATGACTGCCCTTTCAGTCCTTGGGAGGTAAGCGCATACTAACCCTCTTTTGTGAAACAGGACAACATTGTTCAGAAGAGTCACAAGTTTACAAAAACTGTACCTTGTTTTCCAAGGCCCAGTTTCAAGCCAGGACCAAATACCTCTCACCCTTGTTTAAAAATAAATGCTAAACTTTCCAAAGATGCTCCCAGCCATCCAACCTACCGATCTAGTTCAGCACATCAGGGAAAACCCAGCAGAGGGATGAAGAAGTTCCTATGAAGGCATCAACCCTTTACATTGTGACTTGTTAAGACAGGCTAAGAACACAAGTGTTGTCTTCAGGTAGACCCAAACCAGGTACAGCTATAGCAAAGGTACAGCTCCTCAGCCAAAATCCTCTCACTCTGATGCTACAGAAGCCCCAACTTTAGAGATTCTGTGCTGAAAGGGGCAGCCTTTGGGGGGCTGTCAGTTTTGACCATGTATCTTTCAATTTACCTCATGGGCATAAGAACAGAAACTGCACTGTTGTGAGCTGCTTGTGCCACGGGGGCCAGCAACTTCTTGAAGTTCGTCCTTCAAACGTGAAGGGAAGGAAAAATCTTTACAAAGCCTATACTCCTCTCCACATGACAAACGGGGACAACAGGGAGCGTCGATTCTCAGCACTGGGCTACATGAAACATAAACCAGTGTTTAGCTCACGTGAAAGAGTTCCCCTTCCACCCCCTGACCTCTGCTCCTCTCTCCGGAGTTACCATGTGCACAGCACACCACAGGCATCTTATCATGAGCAGAGACCGCAGACGGCAGCAAGATTACTCCTCTACTCCTCCGCTAGCAGGGTGGGTGTTACGCAGAAGAGAATTGCCTTTTTTTTTTTTTTTTTCCCTTTTTTAAAGATACAGAGAATTTTCCAGCTTGCTCAAGAAACCCTCAACTTGTAATCACTTGCCTAGGTCATGGTAGTGTCCTTGCTAGTTATCACTTTCGGCCTCAAGCAACATCTGTACAGGAAGAAAAAAAAAACAAAAAACAAAAGGAGAAAAAGATAACACTTTCCAGGGACACCAAGGAAAATTAATCGTTCAACAACATTTGAAACAAGCTTTACCAAAAAACATCTAAGAGTTACTAGCCAATAAACATGAACTTTTTTTTTTGTTTAAATAGATTATTTAATGAGTTTTCTTTAAGAAAGAGATATTTGAAGCTCAAATTACAATAAAGTACAATCTTCTAGATCTACAGTAGACAGTGCTATAAACATTTATCAAATCAGGTATTTTCATGTTTGTTCCTCTGCTGTTATTGTCATTATTTAAGGAAAAGAAACTCAAAAACTCTTGTTAACACAATCCTGTCCTGACTTGGCTGTTTTACCACAGAACAGAATGAGGACAACAGTTTGTTATCACAGTCCTCTCCCAAAACACAGCCAAAATGTCAAGCAGGAGCAAGACACTGTCATGATCACACACTAATCCAGCTTTTTAGAGAGTGACAAGTAAAACGGAGCAGTTGGTTGGAGGCAACTGAAAAAGGGGGTTGCTCCTTTCCCACAGGAATCCCAGAAAATGCTAAAGTCAAACTGCCACTTAACATCCATTCAACACATTTGAGCAAATCTGAGTTTACACAGGTAGCTTTGAGTTAACTTTTCCACCTTCTCCTTTTATTTTTTCTCCTCTTCTCTCCATATCCAACGTTTTCTTTCTCCCTTTTCCTATCCCGCATTGTCCCTGCATCCTTTCTACCTTCAGTTAGTCGGTCCCAGCGGGATAGGGCCAGAGCACCGCGCCTCTTCAGTCTTCTGGCATTGTCAATACTGTGGCAAAGGGCAAATCAATAGTGCTGAATTAGTACTGAGAAAATAAAAAAAAAGAAACAGGTCAATCCCTCAGAGAGTCGTTTTGTATCTTTTAAAGGCCATTTTACATGGCCTTTAAATTCTAGAAGTACACGTGAGCTTCTGCAGTTAGTGTAAAAATGCCATCGAGCTGAAACAGTTTCACCACTCGTTGGTTCAAACTGAGCAGAGGCTGGTGCAGCACAGCAAGCTGTTTGAAAGCTGCTGCTCAGCTATTCAGACAGAAAAGCAGACATGAGGTGTAAATTTCATATTTATTATAACAAAAATTATGACATGTTCATTTGTGCATTCGGCTTTAATATAACTCTTGGTATGTAAATGTTCTACAGCAAATGAGCTCTATACAATCATGCTGGTTGTGGCAGCAGTAAGGAACACAAACAAAACGTGTCTGCAAAAGTAAGGAAAGGAAGAGACCGGAGGAAAAAAGCGGGTTTCTTTAAATGGTCTACACCGTCTCGGCTCTACTAACTTGTACACAGCCACTCAGTCCGTTACGCTCGATGACCATGGCCCAAAAGGTTGTTTAAGAAAAAAGGTCAATTTTTAAGGTCGTGTCCTTAATGCCAAGGCTACAAAACATGTAAGCATCACTATACAACACTGAGCTATTTACAGGAATTTCCCAATCAGCTGTTCTCTCAGAGAAAATTAGTGAATCTCAGTGACTTAAGTCACCTGAAAGAGTAAAGCAACTCCTAGGAGTTAGTCTCCATATTCTACAAATGTCTATCATTTTCAAGACCAAAAAAAGCCTTTTCTCTCAAAGAAATACAGTATTACAATATTACTTAAATCATTTAGCACTGGCTACTGCCCTGCTTTTCAAACAAAACAAATGAGCCATTTTAAAAATATTACATCATCATCTGTTTTTCTCAGCAATATATTAAACCTTTTTATTATTTTTTATTATTTTTTTGTTTTTACACTTGATATGTTAAGGGAAGGTTAACTATTTCAAACTTTACCGGTCAAGCGTCTCTAGAAGAAAGTCAATGAATATTAAACCTAGCAAACTGAAAAGCCGCGGTTATCTGTAGTGGCAGGATAAGGAAAAAGAAGTGTATAAAGGAAAAGGATAAGGAAAACCCCTGCTGTTATGCGAGCCCACTGGGTCCCACACTCAAGTTTCCTTGTTTGTTAGTCTATATCCAAGCAGTAAATAGAGTGGGTCATAGTGGTGTATCGTAATAGTCTGCCAGGTGGTCTGTTGGATACTGCCGCTGCTGCTGTTGCTGCTGCTGCTGTTGTTGTTCCTGGTGCTGCTTCATAATCTCCTTGACTTCTTCTTCAAGCTCTGGTGGGATGATGAACTGGTCGTCGGGATCGGGCTGTGCCGGAGCAGCAAAGTAGCCCCCTGTTTTTCGAAGCGGCGCATCTGTTGCAACTTCAATTAAGTTATGGCTCCTCTCTTGTGGTGCCACAGAACCGTTGCCCCGACGGCGCCCAATAGTGCCTGTGGCAGAATATTCAGCTTTCCGGGGAAGGCCGGGCTCATCTTCATTGGCACTGATGACGATGCCTTCATCGCTGGCTTCCACCGGCACTTGGAGAAGCTGCTTCTCCTTCGCTCGGCTGCAGTGGATGTCCACCTCCACTTCCACACGGCTGCCGTTGGTGAACACCCCCTCAATCGGCTCCTCATCATCACTGTCGAGGCCATTGTCGGAGAAGGCGCTGGAGAAGGTAGCGCTGGAGAGCTGCCGCTGGAAAGAATTGGACAGGCAGACAGGGTGCAGCATGCAGCGCTGCTCCCCAGGGTAGGCTGGGCTGTTCTCATTCATGGCTACCTGGGGAGGCTCGTCAGAGGCCGTGGACCCTACCTCACTGCTCATTTCGGAGGTGGAGATCTCACTGCTAATCTCCGAAGCCATGCCGCTGCTCGAAGATGGCATCCCAAGCGCATCTGTTGGCCTGTCCTTGATGACCACGTTGACAGACTGGGGGAAAATGCCTGGGCTGGGAGGTGGGACCCCATTAAGTTCACAGCAGCAGAAGCTGTCCTCTGTTACGTTGAGCTGAACCACAACAGCACTGATACTGTCATTGCAGCCGTAACTCTGGGCCAAAGTGCAAAGCTTTTTCGCGGCTGCCAGTGCATCAGGCACGTTTCTGACTGCCTCCACTGCTTCATCCATCGAGAGGCTGTCCCACAGCCCCTTGCTCCCCAGAATGAAGAACTCATCTTGTGGAGTTAGGGTGATGGACTGGACGTGAGGACGCGGCACAACACTTGGGTGAAGGAAGGTGTACCCCAAGATTCTCGTTGAATCTGTCACACCATTCACTTTGCCATCCTGAAATTAGAAAGGACAGGAAATTGGAAACAAACCAGACCAGGATACACAGCACCTGCATCTCCTTGCGTTTTACTGATGGCTGTTCTCGCAGTACCCCCAACACTGCCATTTGTGACATGCAAGGAGGTGACAGAGCTGGGATTAGAGCACAGCACTGGCTGGTTTGCAATCCTGCACTACGCCTCCTACGCTGTACTGATTTGTCATCTGCATCACCTATGCACAGACCAACAAAGCAGAAGTCTGCAACAAAGAGCCATCTATTCTGCTCCTGCATCTGTGAGAGCCAACTGGACTCATGTTTTACCAGTGAGTCAGATTTATCCCTCCTCCACCCACGATATCTGGCTTTATGCAGGGCAAAGCCACACACAGCTCCATTTAATATAGGGGCAGGTCATTCAGTTACAAGTCTTCCCCTGCAGCTGTAACAATTGTAGGTTTCGCTTTGGCTCATCACTTTGGAAACAAAAGTTCATTTAAAAAAAAATAGAAAAAGATTTTAAATGAAGCATGCAAGTCAAAGGCAGCAGCGTCTGCACTTCTCAGTCAGTTGAGTTGTAGTGAAATGTTTTACATGCCCCAATTACTTACTACGTTTCCACTTAGATATGACATTTCCAAGGGGAGGAGGAGCAATATATGAAGGGAAAAATTCCAGTGAAAATGGATGTATTTGAGAAGTAAATCCCGTGTGCGTCCAAACCCCAGGATCCTGTCCTGGTTAGAATCCAAGCTGCCAGAATAAGCGGAGCAAGTGTCTGAAACGGCAAGCTTGGCTATCTGTCAGCCTGCTGGGGATAGCTGCACCCCGCTAACTGTGTGTTCAGGAAGAAAACAAAGGTGAGGATTTATGCTCATTTGCTCCAGCTGATGACTGCAGTGGTTACTCTAAAGCCGATAACCACAGAAAAGTGAACCGAGACTAAAAAAAAGTTTCCCTTCTAAAACCACTCAGAAGAAAAAAACCAAAACCCAACCTTGTTGGGTTTTTAACTTCCCCATTAGAAGGCTGACAGCAGTGATAAGCCATCAACATGCATGAAATCAGTGAGTCATCTTAAGATTCAGCACAGAATTTTCCCTCTTGCTCTATGGAACAACATAACGAGCAGTGATGCACCTTATGTTGCAGTGACTCCCTTCCAACTTGTCACGTTTCAGACCCCAGTCATCGCCTTCCCCTGGCAAGATCAATAGGCACACAACTTTTTCCACACACACACTCCCCTGCTCCTGAGCAAACAGCAGTGAGTTTTCTGCCCTTTCCTCCACCATTAGGAGGATTCAGTATTTATCTATTCCTATGTATGCGTCATACAAGGCAAAGCAAAACTGACAGCGGTGGCTTCAAGCTTGTAAGAAGAGAACAAACAGCCTTCTCCTCTCGTGGTTCAGCTGACCACAGGCTGAGTTTTCCTTTTGGGCAAATGCTCTCTTCAAGAGCTGCCCGTCAAAGGGCAATTCTGGGAACTCAGACAGCAAAGCCAGCCTGCCAGGAGCAAGGAGTCTCCTAAGGGAAGGACAGCACTGCTTCAAGTGCTCTGCCCTCTCGTTCTTTTTGACTGGAGAGATTCTTCACAACAGCTCCAACACAGCCATTCCTCTCCCCACTAGGAGAAGGGTGTCTGCTTTCCTGTTTCAATACAACACACTCACAGTTGCTCTCTCCCTGAAGCTAGCTAAAATCCAGCATGGCAACGGGATGGAACAGCAACTTGATTGCGTAATAGTTTAACTGCAGGATATTAATTACCTTGAAAGGAAAAGCGCCAACTCTGGAACCATACCATTAGTACTACCCTCTTAGCTACCAACATCAACATGTAATTTCATGCATTGCTGTGCAAATACCCTCCAAGAAAGTGGCAAGTTGTGACGGTCCCTGACTGTTCTCTAACCTCTGTGATAATGGCCTTATGCTGCTTAATCCTCTTCAGCTCTTCTTCACAACTCATCACGTAACACCTGGACAAAGGCAGAGGTTTCCCATTCCGGCAGAGAACGGTTTGGCACTTCCCCACGTTTGCTGAGGTTAGCGTGAAGCATCCACCAGGGTCCATGGGATCATGTTTTATATGGCAAAGGACAGCAGAGCCTCCAAGTTTTTGTCCAGCTGTTCCAAGTTTCCTGGAATTTAAACAAAACAATGATTGTTCTTCAATTGGAAAACAAGTGTTACGGGTACTACAGAGAAACAGCCGCCATTCTGCAATCACAAGCACTCAGAGCACTGACTCTATTGGGTCACTGGGACAGAAACTAAAGTCTCCACTGAAAACTGTAACAATACAGAGTGCTGCAGAGAAATCACATGCAACTCTTGGGCAGTGTGTTATTTATACATATGCAGACACTCAAATCTGATCAACTTTAGAACAAAAAAAATACATTTGTACTTTCAAGAGTTGCACAGATGTCTCTTCCTCTGCATCTTAAAGACGTTTGCTTTAAAGGTCAAATTGAAGGAAATAGAGAGGGATAGTAAAGCACTAAGGACTATTAAATGAGTACAAGTAGAGGTTAGAAAGGGGGTTCCTATTACCCAGCTGGTCCTTTGGCTTCTGAAGCTACAGATTTTAGTATAAAAATAATAATTCTAACTGCAAAAACTCTATTTTTGAGCTAAAACAGAAGGCAGAAGTTAACCATTTTATGATGTCTTCAGAATAATGCTCTTAAAGCATCAAATGATGACCAAAAAAGCACAGAGGCTGTTAACTCCTCTGTAAGGCAGCACACTTGCCATTTATCCTGTCAGTTACTAACCTGTTAAATAGGTTCTTAGGAAACATTTAAGCCTCCTGTTTCAGCAGGAGTCATAGTGGGGAAAAAAATAAACGTATGGATAAAACAGTTTTCAGAAGTAAATCTTTTTAGCAAAAAAATTTTCAGAATCCTGGCATTAAAATGTAAGTTCACTTCAATACTAGATTGTGAAAAAAATCTGTCCTCCCCAGTACCTTGTTTATCGGGGGCTTCTCCTATAGTAATTAGGAATTACAGCAATTAGACAGCTAATTATAAAGGTTACTAAAATTTATATTAGGGCTATATAGGCATAGCTGGCAAGACCTTTTCAAAAGACCTTTTCAAAATTCTGGGAAGAGAACGCACAACTATATCTTGTAACCAAGCTTCAATACGCTTTTTTTTAAAAAAATATTTATTTTGTATTTTAAAAATACACTTCAGAAGTGGTGCATATCATCTGTAATAATCCTCAGTGAATGGTTAAACACAACTGGAATGAATACTATTTCTGGCTCTCTAAAGAAGTGGTTAGCTTGTTTTGACTTAAGACCAAAAGAAAAAAAAAAAAAAAAAGCAGCAGCTGCTTTCTGTAGGAATGCCACATTCCTGTGAAATTGCATTAGTAGTAAACAAAACTATTTAAGCATTTTCAAAACTCTAATTTGCTATTATTTTTGAATCTTTTAAGTATATGGCAACCACCTTTTCAGCTACAGGTTTAAGGCACAGTTATAAGCAGTTGCGGGAAGGAAGCATTTTCTCTCGTGTGTGCAAGGTTCAATACCACCCTCCTGCTTCCATATCTTTCCCAATACCAGAACTTCAGTATTTTTCCTTTCCAAAGGTGCAGCAATTAAGCAATAAAAGCAATGCTGTTTTTAACTCAGTCCATTTTCTCAGTCTCTAAGCTGCTTATTTGCTTTCTCCTTTGTTTCCCTGACCTCTTCGTTCTCCTTTGTTCAATTCTCTTCGTACTCCTCCTACTCTCACTCAGTGTCTCCCTAGGCACAATTTCTTCTTCTGTCAAGAACAGCACACATGCAGGTTTCCAAACCGCTACACAGAGCTACTATTACACTCACAGCTATCGTATCACCATCTATTTGGATGAGTCCTGCTCAAATAATATTCTAAGGCCAAAGGGATGACAGCAGATAGACATGTCTAAGGAGTCAGACTACATGTTTTAAATATTTGTGTAGCCTTAAATAACCTGAATTGGTACAGAGAAACAGAAAGGATCAGCCCAAGCTTTGCAGCCAATAGCAGCAAGGAATTTTAAAAGATGATCAAGAGATTTGTACTGCTGGCTTGGTTATGGCCAACTGTGAATTGTAAGACTTAAAGAAGATACCAGAAGAGAGTAAACCTCCACTCACCACTTAGTCATGAGCATTTAGTAACTTTGCAGGTGGATTCATTGGGTTTTCTTTATTTGTTTGGGTGGAGAGGTGTTGGGGCTTTTCTCCCCACACTTGAAAGGAACACGGGGAATATTCACAAAACAAGCAATAAAAGCAAACAACATAGCCAAATACCAAGGCTTTTTTTCCTCTCTCATTTTTTTTGAAGACGACAGCAGGTGTCTGACCTGAAAGTGAACAAACTGCTCTGTGAGCATACACAAGGTTAAAAAGGCTTCAGATCCACTACTTACCTCTGCATAACGATGAAGGTGTTGATCATGTATTCCTCCTCATTTTTTGTTTTCTGGAGCTCTTCTGCTAAGATGTCGCTCATTGTGCACTGCAGCAGATACGGAACTTCCACGTTGCGGTCACCATCAAAAACACCATAAAGTGCCTCTCGGTTGTCACAGAAGTTATTGGCTGAAAGTGCTGCCACACACAGCCTAGTCAAAAAACAAAGCAGGAGAACATCAAGGTTGCTACCCACTACTAGTTTCTAGACTCGTCATTCTGACTACAGAGATGCAGCCTGGTTTGAGAGCTCATTTTAACCACCTCTGTTCACAAGCTCAGGACTGCTTCCCAAGCTGTGGAGAAGCGTCAGGTTCATCCATAGTGGTAAAACGTGGACAGAACTACACTGGAAGTCCAAGCCAAGCCCTAAAGACTCTTCCTCCTTTTCAGCATGTGAACAAGTCCCTTATTTGTAGAAATAAGGGGGAAAGTATCTCTGAAACAACATCAATTTAAACTGCACTTGCTCCTCCAAAAGCCATCCTTGTGATTTAACATGCTGATGACCAAGTTGCGCATTAAATCACTTAAGTAAAGGCTTGCTGGCACTT
Source organism: Pedionomus torquatus (assembly GCA_013398155.1). NCBI lineage: Eukaryota > Metazoa > Chordata > Aves > Charadriiformes > Pedionomidae > Pedionomus > Pedionomus torquatus. Next base: position 216,760 of record VZRU01005523.1, on the reverse strand, counting down.
GCTACGGAAACCTAGGTAGCAGAAGATTTCTATAAAGGTATTTAAGGAACAAAGAAAGATTCATCACATTGCCAGCAACAGAGACTAGCAGGCTCTCGGTACATTATTTGTCAAGTGCTGCCTTAGTCACAGGAGCTCCACACACTATGAATATTCAGAGTTTTGGCCATTCTGTCTCCTTTCCTTTAGTATCTCTGATTTGCTTGGTAAACATCCTTTGGTTGAAGATAAAGAAGCTCTGCAGAGAGGAGAATGCTTTTGAACACTCAGATCTTTTGCAAGTACCAGAGTCTTGCATAGACAAAATGTGTCAGTTACACTTGTATCTTAGCAACTTCCCTCAACAAAGGCCAAAGCGGAGAGCCAGGCAGGGGCCCGGTATACAAATATAGAGTCATGGCATGGCCTCTGCCTTTGTGAGGCCCAAAATGTCCCCAAAACTTTCACTGAAAAAAAGGATTTCTTTGTATCAGCATAGAGGCGCTCTGCTGCTAGGATGCACATATAATAAAAACCACGCCAGGTCGTACTTGTTCTTAACGCCCGACGCTTCTGTGTAACCGTGACTCCACACTGCTGGGGCTCCTGAAGCATCACCGGCCGAGGGCTGGTCGATCTTGAAGCAACGGATATTACTGCAAGGAGAAAGGAAAGGGGAAAGATGCAGTGGATTGAAATGCTGACATGATGCTGTTTAAAATGTGAAGATAACGCCTTTTTTTTTCCCCTCCCAGTTCTTTGTGATACATCAATAGAAGAATATGGAGCAGGTCATCCGAAGCGGTAACTTTTATGCGTCTGTATACAAAGAACAAAATAGCAGTAAATAACTGAGCCTCTCTGAGGGTGTCAGCTGCACTGTTTTTCTTAGCCAGCTTTTCTTTCCCTGCCCTCACCCCTGAGCTGTTTGTTTCAAACCTGGTCCTGTAGGAATACAAGGCAAATTTGTCACTAGCTTGATGAAATCTAGTACAGGGAAGTGATTTTTTAACTTCTACATCTCTCCCACCCATTTTAATAAGTTTCTGGGTTCTTTCCATTCTTTCTTTTCATTGTACTCAAATGAAACTTCCTGTATGACCCATACCATACCCTAGATGAAAAAGAAAAAGAAGAAAAAAGAAAAAGAAAAAGAAAAAGAAAAAGAAAAAGAAAAAGAAAAAGAAGAAGAAAAAGAAGAAGAAAAAGAAGAAGAAAAAGAAGAAGAAAAAGAAGAAGAAAAAGAAGAAGAAAAAGAAAAAGAAAAAGAAAAAGAAAAAGAAAAAGAAAAAGAAAAAGAAAAAGAAAAAGAAAAAGAAAAAGAAAAAGAAAAAGAAAAAGAAAAAGAAAAAGAAAAAGAAAAAGAAAAAGAAAAAGAAAAAGAAAAAGAAAAAGAGTCTTTGGAAACAGCAAGGTATACTTAACAACCTTCCACAAAAATGCCCACAGACTAGAAATTTGTTCCATCCTGGTCCTGCACCAACCTGCAAGAGCCAGCCTGCAGCCCCACCAGCAGGCACAGCCCTTCTGCTTTCCCCACTGCACATCCAATTTTTGCTTAGGCCCTTGATCTTCTGCCCTCCAATTTACTACCAACGTAGCCTTTGGCCTGAATTTCACATATCTCATGCAGCGCACTAAAGACTTAAAAAGGGTCCAGCCCTCCCTGTTTATCCCCTTCCCTTCCCAGCCCTGCTATGCTGGGGAGAGATGACCTCGTCCCCACTCCCTTCCAAAGGCGGGGAAAGTGAGCTCCCCACATGCTCCAGACGCTTCAAAGGCACCCGAACCTTTCATGAACCAAATGAATCATAAAAGGGCACAAACAGAAAGGTCTGACTGTTCGCTCTGAGCATTCATTTTTCTCTGCCCAAACCCCCACCTGACCTGAACATACAGAAAGCATCTTCCTCAAATAACCTGAAGTACTGTCACATCCAGTTCAAGTTCTTTTTACACTAATAGTCAGGATGTACATCAGTGAGGGCAAATTAAAAGCAAGCAAATTACATAAATAACGTTAGAACCACTGGTGGTTTAAGCCCTTGGTTTTGCAGCCTTCTGTGCAGCAAACAGGAGGCAAACATCCCACCAAGAGCATTAGAAAATATTGTCTGACCCCAAATCAAACTGGAAACTGGATTTCTTCTAAACTAGCAGAGATTTTAATTGTCTGCACCTGCAAAACACTACAGACATGAACAAAAACACTTTCTTTGCAGATGTCTCATTACAAGGCACTTATCCTCCAGGGCAGAGGAACTTGGATCAAAAAAGTTTTTCTGTTTATTTCTTTTTTAACTGTGTTGACTGACCCCTGGTTTCTGGGCAGGTCAAGGACCCAGAGTAGTCTCAAGGCTTCTCAGCAGTGCTGAAAAAAGCTACCTCAACGCATTGCTTTCAGCTTCCTCAGTGGCACAACTACAAATAGACTATGTGTCCGGAAAGGAATGATAACCAGCAGCACATCATATGCAGGGAATATGGGNCCCCCCATTTTAATTGCTACTGAAAATTCTTACATCCAATAAATCACTTGGCAACATCCTCCTAAGCATGCAAACCTCCTTTTAAACTCTCCATACATATTTAAATAAAGCAAGCATGCATGACAGGACTCTTCTTCTCACCAGCACTGCAAATACATATTAACCTACTACCTGCTTGAATCCTGCTAGGGCACAGATGGAGAGCTGCCTTTCACATGCAGGAGGAAGATATAAAAAGTACCAAGAGCACAAGTATTTTTGTGCCTGCCACAAAAATCAAACGAAAGCAGCACCTCCCCCCTTGCAGTCAATTATAGCAGTATACTCTAGAAGTCAGTGTGGTCTATCAGTACAGACACTAAAAAGCCCCTCAGGAGCTACCCGACTATGGCTAATGAATATTAGGGAACAGAACAAAGCTGAGGGCTTAAGAACAACTTATTAACAAATAACAAAAAAAATGCACACACAGGAGGAAAAAAAGTTTTCTGTGAATCAAAGACAACACATATGCCAGTGAAAATACAGCATGTAACTGGGCCACGCTACCCTTCTACTACTTCAGGACTTAAATTTGTACAGTACTGCTATAGGGCATGATGCCTGAAGAGTAAAGCAGCAAGAAATTGGCTTGCCCATCTTGTCTGGTGGATTGCACACAAGAAAAGCTGATCTTTCACTTCAGGTTTTGACGCAATTCAATTAGCTTTGCAATATATATATAGTTATTTTTTCTTTTGTGAACCAGAGCAACATCACACACTGCTTCTTCAGGACGGTTTCCTGTGTATAATAAAACAGCTTTTAAAATAGAGGAATGCCCCTGTTTTTTTGCTGTCTGCTGCAAAACATGAATTCTTGTTTATATCTGTGAAAACTCATCATTATTCAAATTTCTATTTAAATTTTATAAAATCTGCCGATTCAAGCTGAAAGCAAATTCACACTGTAAGTTTCTCTTGCTTGTAAAGCAAATGAGGTTTACTACTCTAGTATCTGATCTTAACCATTTAAAAGCAAACAACACGAAGTAACTGCTCAGTCCTTCAAAATTAAATCAACTCTTCTTGGAATTATTCAATATTTAAGGATAAAAGAGACTTAGAAGGAAATTCAGAGCCAGTGCATTTCCCTTCAAGACATAAGAAAAGCTCAAGGAGGCACCACTGTCCACAGATGCTGTGGTTTAGTGCAACAGTTTCCCAACACTTGGCAGAAGGCGGCACAAGGCACTTGGCAAATTTCAATTATGGCAGGAAACAAGTAAGTGGACAAGAAGGAAACAGAGGGTTCCAAAACAAGGGAACCAGCTTTGCTGCAAGCAGAGTGGGAGATGTGAGTCTTCAGGAGAGGTTTAAATAGTAAAATATCTACATATTTCTAGAATAAAGCAGAGAAGTATGAGGGGTAACAAGAAATAGTATGTGAAGAGGTAAAAAGCAGCACAAAGGCTAAGACAGACCAAACCAGATGGATGAGAGAAAAAAAGTTAGTAAGTGGCTACTGGCATCTCAATGGCAGAATAAAATATGTATTTTGATTTAATCTAACAATATCAGAAGTAAAATGGAGATCAAACCAGCCCAATAACAGTGATACTGGACTAGCGGATCCCTTTAGGAGTTACAGTTAAAAGCAACTGCACTGAAGTGGGTACGGTCAACCTTTTTAACCAAGCATCAGTTTTTGACCTATCCACATAATCTGTTAAATTTCCAACCCACTGACAACAGGGACTTCTTTAAAAGAGATATACACTTCTGTCTGGGTTTGTCACATCCTATTGATAGCTGTTCTACCCCCTCCCCAACTCTGTAAGGTAACTTACTTCAGCAGCTCTAGGGTTTTGTGATCCAAGGCTAATCTGGGATTTCCAGTCAGGTCCAGCTCTTGTAGTTTCGGAGGCAGGTTTTCAGGCAATGTGACCTCGCTTAGTTCATTGCAGCTTAGGTCCACACACTGCAAAAGGAAAGCAGCCAAATAAGCAAGAAAACTCAGCTGTCATCAAGATCACACAAATGTTGATTATATGTAGTAATGCACATTTCACGAACAATAAAAGCTACAAGCAAGACCTAAGATCATCCATTTCATTTAACTAAGTGGTTCTTACAAAAGAAATTCACATGGCATTTAGCCACCTTACCAGATGTCTGGGACACCTAGAAATATATTCTCTCTTTTTCCATCTCTGGCCAGGTGTCATCTTGTTACAAAACTGGTAAGTTTTGCCCTCTCTTCACCGAGAGAAAGGTGTTCAGTGCATTTTTAAGTATTTAAGAAAAAATGTTACTGATTAAATCAGTCTTTTAATAGATAAAGGAAATGGAGATAAATACAGTTGGGGCTTTTAAGCCACTGTCATAGCAGTCCATTCACTGAAATCAGTTTAAACCAGCATGAGCAGGCTCTCGGGAATTCAGTATTTACTGAGGGATATTAAAATAAGCAGGGTTACGAATGCATGTGGAGGGAAAGAGGAGTAGAGGGACAAAGGAGAAAAATATTGGAGTAGTTTTAAACACGGTTTTAATTTGTGTCATCTTAGATGGATTCATACTTAAATAGGAAGTTAATTAATGAGTGAAAAAAATTAAAACTTAAATATTTCAGAAAAATACAATAAAAAACAGCAAAGAAACATGCTGTCTATCCTCCAGCTAAGCACATATTTGCTAGGAGGAGTGCATGAAAATGACAAAATCCCCAAAGAAACATCAAAGGTGCATATCCAGATGAAAGTCAAAAGTATGGCACTTTAGAATAAAACCAACTCTCTAAACCCTATTGCAGGGCCACCAGTGTAGTGTGTACCAGAAACTGCAAAAAGAATTTGGTTTTTTGAGAACAGTCTGCTGTTTAACATAGGACAGAAGAACTATCCACATCTTCCAGAAAGACATTTTTCTACTTTCAACCTGCAAAAAGAGAGAGACTTTAAAAACTTCAATAAAACAGAAAGCTGAAAAGGGCATGGGGAGGCTTTTCCTAACTGCTTATTTAGACTGCTACATAATTCCCATAATTCCCATTGATACAAGCAAGACACTTTCACTTTTGTAGGCATATTCCAAGAAACTGGGTCCTGAGCTGGAAGAAGGCATAAGATAGTAAAATCTGGAAAAGAAAAATCTCCTTACACTTTATTAAATACACGCAATGGAAATAACAGATTTCCAACCCAAATCTTGAGTCCTGGGGATGTTTAATATAGAGGCTTTATTATCTATGATGAACAAACTGCTAACGTTATCTCAGCCTGATAAGGAAATCAGAGCTTAAATCTGTCATGCAAACAAAATAGCAGACAGCTTAACAGAACAGCTATTCCAGTGAGCTTTTTTCTTCTGCACAACTCCTTGCTGCTTCCAGACAGCCAGTAATTGCTTTGAGATTAAAGAAGCAGCCAGCAGACCTTGCTGTGTTCAACACCTTAATGCCATTACAAATTTAATGGAAAAGCATGCTGGAATAATAAGCACAAAAACTGGTAATTTCATTGTTTTCCTTAAACATCCAATATGTCAACAAACACTCTAGAGCAGATCTCTTGGTTCCCAGGCACTCGTGAAGATTGCTTATTAATCGGGTTAGGATTTCTTAGGTTTTATTCGTACTGTTTGAAGCACAGGCTAAGAGGTACTTTGTGCATATCTATGTTAAATTCAGTCCTTACTCTACTCCCCAGGCAAGCTGGAAACCGTATTTCCTAAGTGATCCCCAATTTCCTCATGCATTCTTTTAATGCAAGCTGGCTTAGCCCCACCCATGCAACACCAGAAGAACAACTCCTGCAACTGCACTCAGGATTTTGCACTGGATGGGCCAAGCTGGAAGACAGGGTTTAATATTCAGTATTTGCTTACTCTGCATTTGCAGCTTTGTAACTGTTTTGTCCAAGGCTGGAAGGGCCCTGAGTTATCTCCAGCTGGAACTGAAGATGGCCATAACGATACTGACCTATTTAACTAGGAGAAAAGACTACCAAAGACTGAGAGCTTAATCTTTAAGATGCTACCGCTACTAGATCTTTGCTTATTTTGGATCTCAAGGTAATGCTCCTGTGAAAGATAAATTTGATCAAAAACTGTGACAAGAAACCTCTGCATCACCCTCAACTCAGCAGCCCAGCAAGACTACCACAAAAGAGAAGCGAATCATCAGTTAACAAAAACTGGATGATAAAATAAAGCCAGGTCCCAGGTGGGAAAAGCGAGCCTGGGTCACTGAGCTTTGCTCAAGCAGTAAGGACTACTCAGCTGTGAAAGAACATCAGTACGATGGGTAATAATTAAAAAAAAAAAAAGTGCCCTTTTTTATTTTGTAAGGCAAGAAAATTGAAATCAAACACTGACTGTAAGCAAGAGTCTGCTGGGCCGCTGACTCAGGTGTATGTGCTTCCAGCCGCTCAGCTGTTCGCAGAAGACACTTCGGATAAACCAAACTCTGAAGTATAAATAACCATCATAAAATACAATAAAAACTAAAAAAATGTAATGTATAAGATATCTCAGAGACATCAACTGGGCTCTTTAACACAGAGGACAACACGTAACTTTTATAGCTTTGACTGTAGCTCATAAAAAAGTCTTAGAGACAACTGTCTCACTAAAATGACCTTGTGTTTGGAAATCCTGGAGTTACTGCACGTGAAAGCATCGTCATTTATACCACTTTTCCTTACGAAATTATTTCAGACCGCATAGTGACTGCTGCTACTAACTGTTCCAGCATCACTGACTCCAGAAACATAACGTATCAGCCTCTCAGGCTAATTAAATACAAAAGCAAAACAGCCATTACCTCAGGTAGCAGAGTTTCCCAAGAAGTACAGAGCGTTTGAATGCCACCTCAGTTAAAATGAACCATTAAATATGATCTAATCACAGAGCTGACATCAGACTATACACATTTGGGCTTTGCTACAAGCAAGCTTATCTCACCAAATGACCAAACCCATACTTAAGCAATAAATTCTGATCTCACTTTAGCATATTTTGAATTCTCTCATGTATTTAAGAGCAGCTCTGGTGAAGCTAAGTAACGGACACAGGCAGGCAGCACAAGTTTGACCTCCAAACTAACAAACACTAATCCTGACCTAGAGAAATCACCAAGAGGCTGGAAGAATCCCTTTGCCCAAAAGTGTACCTTCCCATGGGGCACCAGTATGAACTCATCTCACGTAAGTCAAAACTAGGCATGAGTACCGACCAGGCGCCTTGTTTCTCTGAAGGTGGACTCAGCGCTAGAGCACTGTGCCCACTTGGAGGAAGTCACACACACTATATCCCTGCAGCTCCCAAAACAATGACGTCCATGCTTCTTTCTTCTGCTAAACAGAACTAAATAACCAAAGAAAACCAGCAGGAAGAAACTGCCAGCTCTTGCAAGAGCATTCTTCTGCTAAGTGTTGTGGCAGAGTAGCACTTTAAATACTGATGCTTTTATAAAACCTTCAGCTTTCCCAAAAGGATGAAAGTTAATTACTCCCTGTGTGTTTACATGTTCCTCTTTTCTTTTTTTTTTGTGTTAATGCTGCCTTCATATTTTAAAGAAGTGTTTACTGTGCAAAGCCTCCCTAACCCACCCCAATTCTTCCTCTAAGTAAAAAAAGTTTGCTTCTGATTGATTCTAAATGGCCCTCCGCTTCCTCTGGCCATTGTTCCAAAGAGGGAGGAGTATTCAAAAGACCACAAGTTTGCTTGAGATTTCCGGGCTAAAACCACAAAGCTCATCTTTACATCTACTTGCTGTCCAACAGAATTATTGCTCCTGCTGCTGGGCCTGACCCCAGACACCAAGGGGAACTCAACCTTCTGACTTCACAGAGCGCCTATGGACACTTAAGTTGTTTAGAGTCTATGAACAGTAATCAGTTCTCAGCATCCGAGAACAACAGATTTTCTGCCCTATGGTAAGATTTGTACACTGTGAGCTGAGCCTCTCCAGCTCCAGCCAGAAGTGGCACACAGCGCGACATATTCTGCACTGTGGGCAGGTGAGAAGCAGGACCCCAATCGGCAAAAGATAAGCAGTAGTGCTCTTCAGCATGAGGGCGTCCTATAAAAAGGAGTGTCAGGAAAAGTACAGAATTACTTCTGGAAACATACACAAGAAGAGGATTAAGCATTCCTCTGGTTGTGCAAAATATGACTGCAATTAGGAAAATTAAAGTAGCTTGCCTAAATACTTAAATCCTGCACTCCTGGAATTTATCTCTGTCCCCAAGGCCTATCCTGTTTTGCAGCTTCAGCAGTTTTTAACACACGCTCTAAACAAAGTCCATTGCTACACAATCAACCAGTTGCCAATGCAGCAAGAGTTAATTACACATAGCTCTTGCCAAATGTTTAAGTCGTATCAAAACAGACTGTCACAGGAAGACAATTAACACTTATTTGGCAGAGAAGATAGGATCTAGTGAAGGTGAGCGTAAAATCAGATTTTGAGGCTCTACTTTCATTCCACTTCGAGGCAGCAGAGGGACAAATAATTTGCATATAACCTCACAGGAGAAAGTAGCTGTTGGATATCTGTGATTTCTGAGACGATCCCCGTAGCAATGCTAGATCTGAGGAGAGAATAGAGTTGGTAAAGTCCCATTATACTTGCTTATTCCAAAGCACATTAATTCCTTACCTTTATTTCAGAAAGCTGCATGACTTCTGGGAAGACTTCAATGCAGTTGGAGTGAGCAATTACAGTATGCATACGTCTGCAGTTCATGATGGTTGTTGGAATGGCTTTCAGTTTGTTCCCACTAACATCAATTTCCTCCAACTCCTCCAGCTTGGCCATTTTGCTATGAAAACAAGAGTTTGAGAAATTTTCTTTTAATAGATGAACAAATTTTATTTTGAAGTGGTGATAAAAACAGTGGTTTTTGTTATTTTAAGAAAATTAAATTGCAGACTTTGATCCTTGTTCACAGCAGTGCCTGTCACCTCTCCTCACATCAGATGCTAACACAGCTGTGGAACAAAATGTGTGCTGCTTCTGTCAATGTTTTGTTAATGCTACTTTTCAAATGACTAATTTTGCTTACATTCTCCCTGCTCACTAGGTTACTTTCATTTTTTCCTCCTTTCTTCCAACCATAGTTTCTCACTTCACTCCAAAATTTTCCCCTCCACCTTCCAGCATCCCACTCAGCCCTTCCCCCTAATCCACCTCCCTCCCTCTCTCTTGCCATTGAAGCCCAGCTGCTCAGAACATCACACAAGGACAGAGATGTCTCTTCCTTTATTTATTGGCATCTCTTTTCCAAGGTTGTACCCCATCAGCTTTACAGCACACCTTACACTTGAAAGATTTCTGATTAAAACAGAGTGAACTGAAAGTACAGAAATTGCTGCCAAGGCAGAATCTCCTTCTGAAGTGAGAGGATTTTTCCCTAGTGGCATTTAGTCCACTTCCAGAGGACGTTTCCAGACTGCTATGCTCAACAATCTCTTGTAAAGAGAAGCCCATCAGGTGTGAGCAAAGCGACAAAGCCAGGGAAAACAGATCTCCTTGCTTGACTTCAAAAGCACACTATGGTCATGCTGAATTAGTCCAGTAGACACAAGTTCCAAGCACAATCAAAACCACACTAACACGTAGCACTCCTTTGCCCGTGTGATGCAAGAGAGGGTAGAAACGTGTAAAAGCGCGTAGCAGGTGAATCTATTCACTGCGGTATCAGTACACTCAAAATATAGCCTGTGCCACATCATTTCTGTGCAATTTTGTTCTCATTGTGAAAAGGTTTCATGATGCCCACCTGCTGGTGGGATAGAGGCTGTGAAACTAGTTACTTACCTTGCAGGGAAGCTCTGTAGGCGATTGTAAGCCATGTGCAAGATTTTGAGGTGTGGATGGCCTGTTAACAAGGGCACGCATTTATCTGTCAGGTTGTTATTGGTCAAATACAACTCCTGCAAGATGCTATGGGTTTCTTCAGAAAGAGTGGCTGGAGGAAGCATTTCCAGTTTGTTGGCAGAGGCATTAAGAAATCTCAGGCTGCAAAGAGAATTTGCATAAGGGAGTTTAGTGAAATATCCCGCAGGCTTTGTCTAGTTGTATAAATAAAATCTCTTTTTTTTTAAGAGTTAAGACAGTTATAAAGCATAGGTCAAAATCAACAAGTTCACAACAACTGATAGACAGTCCAAAAGTCTAGCATTTTATGAACACAACTTCTGATTATGTCTTTGAATGAGTACATTTGTACGAATGAAACATCAGCACAAAGTGCATGCCAAAATGCCTCTGTTCCCTTATCAAAACCTCATTATCTCCAAGACTACTATAGAAGCACCTACAGGTAAGAGCAATAACAAACCACATCATTTCCATATTCATTCCCCACAAAAATGAATTCTGAATTCATCATCAACAAACCATGACATTATAGCTGCTCTTCAAGTGACTAAAAGAAGTCATTGGTAAAAAAAATCAGCCAACTTTTCAGTATTTTCTATACTGGCTAGGGTGCAGGCAGTATTTTATTTAACTCTGCAGGCCTGAAAGAAATCACAAAATATGAAAAATTACTCTTTCAATATTTAGATAACTAAAGATGCACCATTCACAAAAAAAAAAAAAAAAAAAAAAACCACCCTGAAACTAAGCAGTAATTTGCCTTTTAGATTTTAAAGAGAGACAGTATTAACAGTAAATTAAATTAAAGACATTATATACTTGCTTGCTGATGTATGCAGTGAGACAGCCAGATCTACACGTAGCTCCTGAATGCCCTTCCCCTATTCCCCAAATAGCAGAAGCCCTTGTCAATATTTTCTGCAGTCACATTACAAGGAGCAAGGACTGAAGATGCACAGAAATGAAGTTATTCTCTCTCCCTCAAAGGGCTTTTTCCAGGATGAGAACAAGACCTGTGGAGGTACAGGCACTACCCACTCCTGCCAGCAGAGTCCTGCAGGCAGAGGATTCATACTTCTCTAGGGCAGTTTGGTGATCACAGCAGTACTGGAGGAATATTCGCTGTAGGCATCTTGAGGGCTACAATTCACACAGCAATTCCAAAGAAATAAAAAAATAAAGCTATTTATCCTTTAGTGACCAATTCTGGCATGACCATGCCTTTTCAACAGAAATGAGACCTCTCTTCCTTCCTTCCCTTTTCAGAAAAGGCTGCCTTGGAGAACTCTCGATACAGAACTAAGTGTATGCCTGCCAGCCTGCGTTCAAACCAGGTTGTAGTGCTGCTACTGCCTAACGGGAATGGGCAGCTGCAGTGGGCAAAGCTGCATTCAAGAAACAAGCCCCAGCAATGAGCTGTGTGAAGCCTATAAAACCACCAGTCGTGATACAAACGGCAGGTGCGCTTCTGTCATCGATCTTAAGAGAAAGTGATAAAATATTGATAGATTCTCCCACGCATGCAGGAATCCACACTGACCTTTAAGGTCTATTAATGAATGAAATGGATTTGCAAGAGTTGCAGCTGGTTGAAGCTTGCTCAGCAGCAAATAAGGGTCAGACATGCTACAGAGGAGTCACGTGGAATGCCAAAGGATTAAAAAACCCACTATTTCTATTAGAAGCCCAAATCTCTCAGCACTGCACAGAACTGAAACTAGGTTAGCTGTTTTACACAGACAGAGGAGTCCACTTTGGAGAAACACAGTTTAATCCTCAGGCTCATTCATTATTCACAAGGGTGGTAAAACTCCAGACGAAGAAGGGAAGAGGAAGAATTAATACAGAGAAGGGAATAAGCAGCTGAAAGGATTTTAAAAATTATTTATTTATTCTAAAAAGATGATGTTTAATTTCACCCTTTAGCTATAAACTAAAAATATATTAAGCTCATTCAAAGTGGGATTATTAAACTGAAGCATACCACATCAACTGTTCCTGTACTTAATTAAACACCAGCAAGCACACCTATTGTGAAAGCACAGACAACTATGACTTTGCCAACTTCACTCTAATATGCATGACAGCCTTCTCTCTCTATCTCCACAAAGAAAAGGCACTTTGAATAACATTAAACCCACGATACATTTTGTACCACTCAGTACAAAATGGTCATCTTCAACTCAGCCTGGAAAGGCTCAAGTAATAAAAAGATTTAAGGCTGCTAGAAAAAGTCAACTTTCTCAGGAATACAATGGGGATTCCCAGGAAAGGGCATGTGCCGCTTCCTGAAGGTGAATCTGTATTTTACTTATATTCTTGCAAGCTGAGGCATAATAACCTGGAGTGTTTCACAGATACCTTCTTTTAATAACTAAATGGAGCCAAACAACCTAGAGAGCATCCTATGGCTATGAAGTTCAGAAGAATGCAAATTTGCTCTAGTACAGCTAACCCAAAACACAGCTGAAAGCTTTGAGTAAGAAAAGGTACATTGCTCTGGTAAAGCTGAAATAGATACAGTCTATGATACTGAAGCCATTATAAATTCAAAAGAAAAATGAATCAAACAAAAGCTCTTCTGTTTTTAATAAACTTTCAACACTGGTGGAATACAATAAGAAATTTTAAGCTGTTTCCTCACTGGTATTAGATGTGGCCAAAAGCCCCATATTCCTGCCAAAAATGAAGTCTGATGCATGTAGTTTCCAGTGGGGAAAGTGCTCTGTACCACTCTGTCCTTTCACTGAATCTTCCAAAGTGTGATAGAACAACATTGGAAATAAATCTCCATTATCCTCACCTACAGCTTAGGGTCATGATGCAAACAAGGTTTAGGTGGCTAGAAAAATTTTGCCAACAGTCTAGAATGGGCACCCTGTGGTAGCAGGGTATCTCACCTGCCCCATAGATAACAACTCGTGGCTCGGTGGCACTCAACAGTCAGGCTCGGTACAGTCACATACTGATCTCTCTCTGTAGCTGACAGAATTAAATTAACTTTTTAGAGAAGAGTATGCTGCTTATTTACATGTTCTTTTTGACCAGCTGTTAACATTCTAAAATGATAATCCTTTGAAGATATTATTTGGATTTTTAAAAAAAAAAAAGTGGGGGGGGGGGGGGGGGGGGG
>VZRU01005523.1:166246-203278 GCA_013398155.1 Pedionomus torquatus | reverse complement strand
AAAGATGGGGGGGGGGGGGGAGGGGAGGGGACACACACCATCATTCTATGGGCAGAGAACAGAATGAACCAGCAGATTGCTACTGACAAAACTTTGTCTATTCTGTGCTATAATCTTATGTCAAAATAAAATAAAAGAAAATAAATCTGTTCTTGCCCATCAGGTTTTCCCTCACGTAGATTTAACACAAGTCCTTCTCCAGGTTATTTCCACTCCCCTGTTCTCCATCCTCACACAGCCAGCATGCCAGCTGCTACCTTAGAAGGCACATCTTACAAATGCCCTCCAGAGGAGTGGAAATTTACTTGGGCACAACCGTTCTCATCTCTCTTGTGCATGGACTTAACTGATTCATGTTCCTTGAAGATATCCCACTCATATTGCTTATCAGATGGAAGCAGAATGTCAAGTATTAAAGCTCAGTCCAAAATTAATTGTTTCCCTTTCCAGTTCCACCCACACGCTATACCACAAGCTCATGAAAAAGTACAGCATCACTACAAAAACCTGAATCCGGCAGCCTGTGCGCATACCAGAGTATAATATAGCGAGGAAAGCATGAATTAACAAGTACTAAAAGCGTGTCAGAGATTAAGCAAGAAATGAAGGTGCTGGCAGGGAGATGCCAGAATTCTTCAGCTTTGACAAGGTGCAAATTCTCCTCTGGGGTAATAATACAAATATCGATCTCTGTCTGGAATAAGTCACCTTTGATTTTACGGGGTATTAAAATACCTTGCTGGGTTTAACTTCTCTAAGAGACAAAATACTAAAAAACATTGTCCCAAATAGGCTAAAATCAAGGACATGGATTTAATTGAACAAAACAGACCAACTATGCAGTCACATGCATTCCCCTATTTACACCCAGAGGGTTCTGGTGTCAATCTGAACTTCCAAAAGGAGAAGGAAAAAATCTTCTACTGAACATTGCAAAAGGTTTAAATTTTTTTAGCAGCAATGCCTACCTCTAGCACACGCAAAAGTTGCCTGTAGACAACTATGAGAATACAGTATGTCCTAATTCCTCATTGTTTTCTGAGGGAGCTTGGCAAACTTAGCCTGCTTGTAAGACACAGCCACCACTGAGAAATGTATGTCCTCCGAAAAGCTTAAGAATGTTCAACATTAAAAAGAGCAACACAGACAACTGTATCCAGTGGTGAATCAGCAGCAAATCAAACCCACTGTGCTTAGCTTAGGATATGCAGAGAAATCAAGATCTCCAGTCTGGCCTGTGCCCTGAGATCGACATCAGCACAGAGCAATCAAAATACAAATTTTCTTCTTCAGTCCCTTCTGCAGAGACATGCCCTCAATTTCTGATCACTTAATCCTAAAATAATTTATGGTTCTGGTAGCTAGTGTATGAGGAAGAATCCTGCAAGATAAGCATGTCAGGGGGGAAAAAAAAAAATAAATCAAGGCAGTTTTTTGCCAGCCCAAAAAGAGNTTTGTAAAAAAAACCCAACAAACAAAACAAAACAAACAAACAAAAAAAACCGGAAACATTTGAGCAAATCCTCTTCCTGACGATGGACTGTCAAAAAACCCACTTTGCTGCTGTCTTCTCAGCTCTTACTTTCTAACCTATCTTTAGCTGTTTCATTAAAAACTGGGATTTCCCCAGTTTCTAATGTGTCTGGCTTGCAAACCCCAACCTACCAGCAAAGAAACAAATGCAGCTCAGCACTTCTGCAACAAAAGTGTGTGCATCAAACATTCAAATAGCTCTTTGCATTCATTTGACTTTGTTTCCTCCTCACTTCTCCTGCCTCCACAGTAGGACTGGATACTTGCATCAAAAAGCAGCAGCCATGGTGGGTAGAAATGGCAAATATCAAACAAGAGTGAGTTTAACTGGGTCCAGAACTCAGAAAAAAGGAAAAAACCCAAACAACACCAAAACAAACAAAAGAAAATAAAAGCAAACAAACAGAAAATCAAAAGAGATAAAACCATCTGAACAAAGCTGAAAACAAGAATCATTCAGTCAAGAACCAAGATGAGCTCCAAACAGCTGACACTGGCTTAGCCACCACAGCTGGCCACGACCAGACATGATAAAACAAAGTCCAAAATTTAAGCTGCGCACATCACAACTACACATCTTCACCATGAACTGCTTTAAACAGTACGATGGCTGTTTTAAGAGCTTATACCCAATGCATGCAAACTAACTGGAAAGGAAGCTTAGGCAATAGGCAAACCTTTGCCCTTCACCAGTGTGTCTCCATTCTTAAATTCCTGTGACCACTGACACTGCTTCTCTACCATCCCCAGCTAAAGCTCTTCAATCCTTGCTGCGAAGAGCATTGTGTACAACAGTTCTCATGCCACCGAACGGTAGTTTGCTGCGAGCTGGTCAAGGAAAGCAGTAAAAAGTCTGCACGAGAATTGGCCAGTGTGAAAGGCATCAGAGTAGATGACGTGGTGAACCGAATCCAAGTGCATGAATAAAGGTTCAGGACTCAGCTTGGGAGTTTTCCCCCATCAGCTGTAGCACTTGCATGAATTCTGTGTTTTTGCAGCATCTGGTAATGAGAAATGAAGAGATTATCTGGCTGCCTCTGTGGCGCTCATCTTGCCAAGAAAATCTCCACCCTACAAGAAAAATCCTTGCTAACGTGATCAAGATGTGCATACTTTCAGTGGAATAAACAGAACCAAATTCTCTCTTGGTCAGAGAAATGTTTCATAGGCTAGTCCTCATTTTCTCCTCAAATAACAATTTAAAACGGAAAATTAATTAAAAAGCACAACAACAAAATATCCCTAAATTATACTCTTCAGCAGAGAATTACACGTTCATTGTTTTTTGAAGGACTGAGGCAGAAAAGCAACAATTGTTGATTCTTCTATGAAGAGAATAGAGGTTTTTCAGGATTTTTTTTTTTTTTGTGAAAGTGATGCTCTCTTTGTGTACCAACGCACCGATTTCCCTCCCTTCCTCAGATGTTCTAGATGTCAAAGCCCACCAGTGCTTGTGCTTAAGCTTGCCCAAGGCACTTCACACCCACTTTGTCAAATATTCAGGATTAAGAAGGAGAAAGCATTTATAATTCACAGCATGAGACTTCATATCCAGACAAGGTATCATCTGTCAGTTGCACAGACCCAAGTACCTTTCCACAAAAAATAAACTAATCTTTTCAAGGCTGCAAAAGGTAAGTAATTTTATGGAGAGAGAAAGGTTCTGTAAGGTAAAGTGATTTTTCAACATTACATGCTGGGTAGAGACCATGGCAAACCACTCAGGAAACCCAGTTCTCTTGGCACGTCTGGCAGTACAGATTGTGCTTCCCAGGGAATGCTTGGAGAAGAGAAGCATTTTACCTTTTTAAAACAAAACAAACCCCTGAACACCTTCTTCTGGTCCAGAAGCATTTCTGTTGGCATTTAGCTGCTGACAGATGCAAACATTTGAAAACAAAGTAAAAAGAAAGATGTTTCCCATAGGAAATTCCCAACTTAAAATTTGGACATTGTGCACTAATTTGCGCTGCTTTTTTCCTTTGGAGTTACCACTTTTGCAGCTGTCATAGGAGCACCAGTATGGACAAGCTATTTGCAAGCCAAATCGTCTAAATCAGTAAAGCAGTAGAGAACAAGGGAGAAATCCCACCCAAGCCAATGGCTTCAGTTATCATCACAAGCAATGGAGCCTGCACTGGTGATGAGATGCCCTTGGGACTTCATCAAGATCCATGGAAGACTCTGAAAACACATGCCCTGTACTCCTTGGAAGCTGCAGAGATTAAAAAAATCTCCAAGCCTAAATCAGCCATTTAATACTGTTATTAAATATGATTTTTAGTTCTTTGCAAAGTTCTGGACATCTATCCCCCCCCTTCCTGGTTTTAGCCTGTATTTATTTTGGCACAGAAAAAGAAAAAGAAAAAGAAAAAGAAAAAGAAAAAGAAAAAGAAAAAGAAAAAGAAAAAGAAAAAGAAAAAGAAAAAGAAAAAGAAAAAGAAAAAGAAAAAGAAAAAGAAAAAGCTATCTACAGTTTTGTAGCTCAGTTTAAAAAGATGAGTTGCAGCACAAAAAATTCAGGTTCTCTCTCACTGCCAAAATCTGCACTAATCTACATCCTAGACCGACAACCTGTTTTTCATAGAAATTGTACAAAATTACTTCTCTCTTTGCTTTTAAAGATGTCAGTAGCTTTCTGAAACCTACTTAAAGGTTTCTTTTGTTTCCAAGTTAACACAGTGGAATTTAAACTTGGGACCTGTAAATAGCATTTCTTTCAACCTAATTTTGCAACTTCCTGTAAAACAAACTTTGGACAAGATTTCATTTCTGAAGTTCATACAATCTGTAATTTACAATAGTTTTAAAAGACATTCATATGACAACTATAGCTGATGTGAAACGACCCTGCCACGTGAACAGGCTATGAATTTCACCACTTCTAAACATAAATGTGCCAGGTAATTGCAATCACTACAGTAACACTGCTAAGGTTCAATGCTTTGACTGCACTTTTATGCAAAGTCTTAATAGAAAAAGTAAATTAACATTTTAACCATAATTTTAACATAAATAACCAATTTATTCCAAAGGAGTCACCCTAGACAGACTTAAATGTGGACAGGTATGTAATGTTCAAAATTTAAAAAAAAATTAAAAAAATTCAAAGTACAAGAATTATTTTAACTGTTCTTTAAAGCAAATCAAGGCTGAAATGTCACACTCATTTCCAGAACCTAAACTGTGTCCTAGTAAAGTTCACCTTTTGAAAAATAACTTTTAATGTAAATGATAAATTCTTCAGAGCGTTATTCAAAAGTAAGTTAATAGTTCATTTCGAAACCACCTCAATCACCAACTTATTTCTGCTATTCCCAATGCTGTCAATCCTAGAAAATTTAACCAGAGGTTTGTGACAGAATGCACAGCAGTATAAAAGTAGGGGGTTCGCAATTCTCTTAACTGGGTGAGTAGATGAGACAGTGAGATCACCATCAGTTCTGCTTCTCCACCTCTCAAGAAAGCCAAGAACTATGCATTCCTTTTGTCACAGCGAGGATCAGAAATGAAACCTCACAGCACACAATCTCACTGCCTGTTAAATTATGCATGGGTTGAGCACTCAGAAATCCCATGACTATATGTGGAAGCGCAGAGGTACAAGGAACTCTGACACCAAGTGGGGCCATCCCCAGACTATGCTACCAATATTTCAATTACAGCCACTTTACGAGATACAGATTCATACATGTTCACATTCGGGAAGAAAGATTATGAAGACTTTGAGACTAAAGAAACAGCAGCACAAAAATAGGAATCCAGAAAGCAGATCAAGTGGTGATACCAGCCAAATTAGTGACAAACATTTGAAAAGCTTGAAAAAATTGACAAAGCAAGGACAGGGGAATAACTGAGTTACTCTGACAGCCTTATGCACAGATTTTGTTTTGTTTGACAGGTATAAATAAGTTCTAGCCTCTGACTGAAAGGGAAAAAAAAGCTTTCACACTCCATCAAACAAGCCTAAGAAATGCGTATTTAAAGAAACTGCCACTAACCCATCTCAATGTATGTAGTAGAAAATAGCATGTGCTTCACTTTACAGCTAGATTTCAAGGAGTAGGTGTTCAGCAGGAGCTTGGTGGGGAAAAAGAAGCAACCATATAAGGCAACAAAACCAGAATAAAAAGAATCTGTTTTGGTGAGTTGGGCAGACATCTGTTCCTACCACATAAGGCTTAGGAACTTTCAAATTAGGGGAACCTCAGATTACCCTTTCATCTAGGAAGTAACACACAGAGCAAGGTTCCACACACACAAATCGAGATAGAATTTCTTTATATTTACCTGTCTGCTTTCAAAAGCAGGTTAGATGGCAGTTCAACAAGCTGGTTGTGTTGCACATCCAGGACCTCCACTTGCATTCGCTCAAGCCGATCTGGTAGCCTTCCTAACATGTTATGTCCCGCCAGTAGCTTCCGCAAGCTACTGTTGTAAAACAACCTTAGAGAAACAAAAGAACACCAAAAATGAGAAAAATCTAAACCAAAGAGATGCTTTGAGAATTTAGGTGTGCTATCATAGTTCATTACGAAGAACACGATTCAGCCAACTGGTCGGCAGACATGGTATTAATTACGCACAGATCCAAGAATGTCTTCCCACTCTCCACCAACTTCTTGAAAAGGTTGTTCAGAGACAGGGAAGGAGGATTAGGGATGATTCAGGAGTGAAAGTAGTGCGAATGGGTTATCTTACTGCACTGTATTAAACATGAACAGAGAAGCACGACAGTGAAGGAGGTAATTGCTAAGAATGGCTGCAGAAAACTGCACATGTGGGATCCCCCAGCTAATAGACAGAACTTCAGAGTGTAGGTGAAATCACCGATCACCTCACAAGCTTCGTGGTGCTCTATTCATCGTGTGCTGACTCATAAATCCAATGCGATTCCCCACCCCACCCCCCATTTTCCTTTCCTGTTAATACCAGACTAACATAAAGCCTCCTTTCCAGTTCTGCAACAAATGAAATTTATCTAATCGGCTTTACTTTCTTGAGCTTTTACAAGCGATAGATGACCTGGACTCCCATCCCCCTGATCCATTTTTTGGGGGGCTGGGGAAGAAGGGGACGGGGAGAAAAGAGACAAGAACAAACAGCTGTTTAGATGAAATAGCAAAGCTAAAATTTACAGCATAAACAAGTAATAAGGAGTTTAAAATCTGTGCCTGAAGGCCTCAAACATGGAACAACTCTTGATTTTGAATGAGAATCACTTTCAGCAACAGAAGAAAAAAAGATTATTTTTCATATGCCACCTGTCTTACTTTCCTGCTAACGTACTGTTTAATCTGGCAAGCCCATGCATCACGCTGACCTGCTTCAATCAAAGACTCTCAAATTACTCAGCATTAAAGCAAAAATCTTCTTCCCTCTGTTACAATGACCCAAATACACATAAAGAGCCTCCCTGCCCCTTCCCTACAATACATGAGGTCATCAGATTATTGTGCCAAAATAATCAATGAAGTATGCTGAGTATTTTCCCCTTGACAGATACAGTCATACTCCGCGTCTGTGTGCCAGCGTTAACAGTTATCTCAGTTGGCTGGATTGTCTGCGTTATGACCATGGATCGAGTCAACAGCCAGCCGTCTCATTCCAGAAGGCTGAACACGGGGTGAAAAGACTTACCATAACAGTGAAAAGTGTATCTATTACGTTTTTCTCATTTAACCATTTTTGTTTCGCTTCATTTTTAGTTGGAAATCTCTGTCAATTATGGATTTGCCCTTCTATTCTACTTTGTTTCCTAATCAAAACTGGCCAGTACCATCAAAGCCAAATATTACAGGGAAAAGCAGAACTGGTTGATAATGTCTCCAAAAAAAATTATCACATTGGGGATGTTTTGTGGATGGGTTAGGGCAGTGCTATTTTAAATTTAAAAAGTTCAAATCATGACAAAACCCTTAAAAATTAGCTTTTCCGTTGAAATATATTTTATAAATAATTGAGAAGAACTAAGTAAGTCTTAGGGCTATTTTTTTGTTTGTTTTCTCTTATTTTCCAAGTTACACAAGCACTAAAGGAACTGGGCTACCTGAAGAGACTGGACTGACAGCATTTAACTAAGCATGCTCCTGATGAGCCTGGACACCTAGTTCTCAAGCTTGGTAGGGAACCAGGATGCTGGGACTGCTTTTTGCTACTTGCAGCATTCCCACTTCCTGACCCCCACTGGAAGTTTTGATGGGATTAAAAAGTTTTAAGGACAATCATGTTGCTCAGCATCTCCTGAAAAAACATCATTTGGTGAAAGCATTGAACCAGTTCCTTCAGTAGGCAACTGTTCAAGAGAACACAATGTCGAATACAAGTTGATCTTTAAAAAAAAAAAAAAAAAACAACAACAGACAAAAAGAAACAAAAGTACATACTGACATCTGTTCACTGGTGGCAGCAAGGTCATTTTGGCAACTCTTAACTGAAGCATTTCCATTTTCTTTGGGGAATCTTTGGCAGCACCAGTTTTATGGCAGTGAATTTGTCCTGCACAGCTAAGACTAAGTACCCTTTTTGTTACTTTTCAGTACTTTGAAAGCTGAAATATTTGCATTACAACCCAGCGTACATTGTTCCTGTTTTCTTCAATTGAGACAAATATTAGTACACAGTCCTCTATCTCAAATGCTTCAACTCTTTGTCCTCAAGGATTATTTTTCCTGTTTGAAGAGGCAAATGCACATAGCATCAACTGTATTTAGTTTAGATTGGGTGAAACCTTCAGCCTTTCAGGAAATTGCTGGTCCGTCAAGGCTTGAACATTTGTGGTTAGAGTTGCAAGCATCCTCCTGGGAGAGTCCTGTTCACTCACTTCACAGGTTTCCAGAGTGCTATTGCATGTAGAAGGAAAAGCACACAGCAGTGCACATGAACACACTTACTGGGCACTGGTATTTACCTGATAAGTACTTAACAGTAGGTCTATACACTGGAGCCATTTGCATTTGAATCCAGACTCAAATTTCCCTAAAGTTTAACAGACCTTCAAAGCCTGTGTTTTGAACTAGGCCTTAAAACTGAGCTGACTTATTAGGAGCTAAGCCATCTAGACACATACTACAAAGAAGAGCTTTCAAAGATAAGTTGTTTCCTGGGGTTAATGATAAGATGGCAGGAGAGACAAGTGGGATGTTGACTGTACCTAATTTCAGCTAATCATTAATCACCTAAAGATATCTGGCATGCCTTGATAGTCCTTGCTGTTATGAAGTGCAAATGAAAGGCAAATGAACTTTTGCTCCCCCCACCTTCTGAGTAGGGGCAGTTTCACTTTGTGTGAAAAAACAGCAGGATTAATAGTCTTCATGTTAGCCCATTAGTTTGCTCGGTAAATCTCTTCACGTCCTTTTCTGCCCACATTTCTGAAACCTATTTATTCCAGTTTCTGACACTGAAACTGCCAGTGTACACCATATGGCACATCCATCTGACCCAGACAAAACTATTCTTTTTGGTTTCTGATGCTCTTCTGGGCTGTATAGCTCCGTAAGGCAAATATTTAATAGCTCATCACATATTAGCCATCTACAATGGCTCTGCACATCTCCACTTAATTTCACCCTTTTTGTCTAGTGTTCCCCCTCCTTCAGAAGACCTCTTTTGAAGCCTACAGAGCAGCCAAGAATGACAACCCTCCTCCAGTGGAGTCAGCAACTTAAAAATTCTCCATAGCAGCAACTGACCAGTATATTCACCTGCAGCAGGTCTCTCTAGAAAAAGGACATCTAGCAAGACTTGTTCATTATATAAACTCAAGTCCTATTTTCCTTTTCACTTGGTTTTCTATCATTTGTATATATCAATTTTAAGTTTAGACTCCTGGAAAAGAGATTATCTTTGTAGTGAAGATCATTGCTCTACTTGCAGGAGTTTGCTTGCTTGATGAGGCTTTACCTTCTCTCAACCCTTTTTCACTCCAACAAGGCAGTGAACTGGAGATTCTAGGCACCACTGAAACTAAATTACAAGTTATGAATCTCTAAATTGTCATGCAAAGTTATGGCTGTAAATATTTAATATTCAGTATTAAAAATGAAGGGCTTTCCTGCCTGAACAGCCACATGAACAGCTTCAAAACTTCCACCTGGAGTTCAAAGGCACTGCCTTCTCTGCATGAAAGTAAAAGAAGAAAGGCTGGGTGGAAGCTTGAGGCATGACGACACCCCACAAGGTAAAAATAAAATCAAACAAAAGATAAAACAGACCTGACAGTCACTGGAACAAACTAAACACTGAATCAGCAATTATTTCTGCATTGCTTATCCTGTTCCACATTGTGCAACTGGTCTGCAAGACTCACCGGGCAGGCAGCTCACGTATCTGATTGTGGCCTACATCCAACACTTCCAGTTTCCTGCTGTCACATACCCACTCAGGCAGGTTTTCCAGGTGATTTCTATGAATAAAGAACACAAAGAGGTGTAATTAAATGAGAATCAAAATGCAAAAAGGCTATTAAGAATACAGCCTCAAGAGAGATACAGAAACCTGCAGGAAATAAGTCTGACACACATGTTTCCTGTGAGATTGTATCATCCCTCCTTCTGCTACGGCACTATGGGCGCAGTGAGGTCCTGAGTGAGAGGGCAAGAAAGCCAACAGCAGTATTATCTCTCTGATGTGTAGCCACTAAGAACATGGAAAAAGCTGCTTCCCAATTATCTGGAAAGGAGTATTATGAGTATCAAAATATCAAGGACAAAGAAGTTTCTCCATGGAGAAGAAAATTTGTGAGATACTCCCCAGAAGACATTCATACCCCACACAGTTGAAACACACTTCTTGATCCCCTATAAATTCAGTCCTGAAAGCCACTCTACCATTTGTCAGCTATATCACTGAATAAAGCAATTTTTTTTTTTGGTCATAGAATCATAGAATGGTTAGAGTTGGAAGCGACCTTAAAGATCATCAAGTTCTAACCCCCCTGCCATGGGCAGGGACACCTCCCACTAGAGCAGGTCGCTCAAAGCCCCATCCAGCCTGGTCTTGAATACTTCCAGGGATGGGGCATCCACAGCTTCTCTGGGCAACCTCACAGTAAAAAATTTCTTCCTAATATCTAATCTAAATCTCCCCTCTTCCAAATTAAAACTGTTACCCCCTGTCCTGTCACTACACTTCCTGACAAACAGTCCCTCTCCAACTCTGCTGTAGGCTCCCTTCAGATACTGGAAGGCCTCCCAGTAAAGAAGGCCTCCCAGTAAACTCCCAGGTCTCCCTGGAGCCTTCTCTTCTCCAGGCTGAACAGCCCCAGCTCTCTCAGCCTGTCTTCACAGGGCAGGTGCTACAGCCCTTTGATCATCTTCGTGGCCCTCTGCTGGATCCACTACAACAGGTCCATGTCCTTTCTATGCTGAGGACTACAGAGCTGGACACAGGATACACATCCCACCTGGGTGTGTAATGCTTAAAGTCAAGCATTTGTCTTCGCATAAATTAGCCCTTATAAAAATTATTAGAGCTAAGTTTTTCCAAATATTGCACTGAAAACATGCAGCTAGGCACAGTGGGGCACCCATATATCCTGTCTTAAAGACAAAAATTAGCAACACAAAATGCATGGAGGAGCCTGTGCGTGTGCATTCACATAACCACTATCTCAGTCAGCATACACAGACGTAAAACCGGGCAGAAAACAATGCTCGGGCACTCACAGTCTTGAACTTCAGGAATAGGACCCTTACATGACATGAACATAAATCAGCATTTATGCTCAGTCATGTACTTGTATCTTATATTTTTTCATGCAATAGCCTTTTACCAAAATAGGCGATAGAAACTCAACCCCTCACATAGCTTCCTTTTCAGTCTCAGACAGATTTCCCAAATCTCAAGCAAGCCAAGCAGCTAAAAACACCCAACACATTTAGTTACAACGTCATTACTGAACTGAGGCACAAAAAGTGTTTTGTTATCAAAATCATGCATTCTGTAGCAATTTCATTTACAGCTAAATGGAGCACACAATTTTACAAACAATGCTTTTCAATAAATCAAATTTATTTAGTCACACCTGTGTGTTACATCTAGGTGCCCAACAGCAGTAACTGCTGATGAAGCTTTGACATTGATGGCTACTTGCCATTAGTGAGTTAACTCACTAATTGTTACGATCACCCTCAGCAGCTTACAAATGCTCTAAGTAGGCTTTTTAATGAATGAGATTATCACTTCACCATGCAGATGAGTAATTCTTTAAATGAGACAGATATTAAGCACATGTATAAAGTGTTTTCCCGATTCAGTCCTTATTGTAAACCAAACTAAGTCACTCCTTTTTCCATTTCTTTCCTTCTCCAAGCTCCTTTGTTAAGGTGACATTTACAGATGCATTCAAATGGTAACTGCAGGCATCCCTGCAGCAGCCAGGGCTACAAAGAAATATGATGGGCTTCTGGAGCTTCTGAAGTGACAAGTAAACTATCAAACCATAACCTACACTGGGCTTGACATACAGACATAGCCAGAAAGTAACTTCTGTACACGTCTCATACTGGTTTGAATCACTGTGTTAAAGATTTCCTATCTTACAGAGAAGTAAGTCAGGGATATAAAAGCATCTTTTGCTTTTAGTACTAAAAAAAAATGTAGAAGTAAACCTATAAAAAGGAAACAGAGAAGAACTAGACAGCAGAAAAAAAGCCCATCCTCTAACGCTGAAAATAAGTCTTCTCATATCTTCAGGTCCAATTCCTGTCCCCACTCCCTCCCACTACAATACCACTGAACATCATTTTTCCATAAGCTTCAGTGATACGTATTTTACAGACTCGAGAGAAAACACACTTACCTAGAAATATCCATGTAAGCCAGGCAATTAGGAACTGGATACACATCAAGGTGAACAAGTTCTGGGGGGTAAAAATACATAAAACAAGGAGTGGTGATAAAGATTTGCACCTAAATGTCTGTTCCCTAAGAGTTACTTTACTTTAAGCAGCTAACATCAACAAATTTCAGAACAAGTCAGTAACTGAAAAATTTGTGAGGAACTGGACCTTTGTGAACTGAGTTTTGTTTCTTTGTTACTTGTGAGTACATTTACTATATTACGTAGTACTTGCTATGATGGACACTGAATAACTGATCACAGAGACTGGAGAATTATAAAAGTTTCATGAAAAATTCTCATTTTTCCATTTTTGTCCCAGAGCTGTAACTTCACCTCCACCACCCTCTGTCCAGAACAGTCAGTCACAAACCTGTTCTACTTTTTTTTTCACTGGGACAGGCACAGGAAGGGAGTCTCCCCACTCTGAAACAGCAAGCTACAGAATAGCCCAGACTCCTCCAGGTCATGGCAAGATCCAGAGTATTTTTCAACACAATACATGAGCCTTTGCATCCCTGTAGAGTTCCTGGTTGCCAGGCAGCCTCACAGAGCTGTCTCTACTGCTAGTAATGTTGTATTTTTATTGCCTCGATAGTACTTCAAATCTTAAGGTTTGTAGGTAGGCAATGCTTAGCATTAAGGTCGAAGCAAAACCTGCAGACAATTATCTAAGCCTACAGAAAATCCACTAAAGTGAAAGTGTAACAAGCATCAGGGTTCCTTTGGAAGATGAGACTAGAACAAGGTGGCTGAGGGTGCAAAGAGAGGGTAGCCAGGAGGAATAGCAAGACCAAATAGGCAGTCGACTGCAAGATACGGGTTGACTTGGGTTCTCAGCTCACATTGCACAGCACATGCTCAGATTATGTTAACTTTTCTCAGCTACAAAGATCCTGGCATGAATACTTAATGAAGGCACCGGCTTGGATATCACTAAGATGACAGCCTTTTAAAGGCTCTTCAGACTGTTCATCAGATTCACAGCTCTCTGAGCTTGCATTTTGTTTATTCCATACCAAACTACTCCAAACAATAAAAATGGTGGTGAAAACTGAATATTTTAAGTCACAGACAGATCAAACAAATTCTATTCATGGAACACAAGAGCTATTCAACTGGAAAAGGCTGCAATATTTTTATTATTGAATACAAATGATGTTACTCATTATAGAATTTTTAGCTTTCTTGACAGGTTAAGCAGCCAGAAGCAGTAGCAGAAACGTGTATTATTTTCATTTGTCTCACAAACAGCAACTTGTTCAAACTTTCTCAACTCTGGGGAGAAGCAATACATTCCTTATTTGTCTTTGTAAAGCAACACATTAGTACAACCCAAAGAACTGACAGCTTCAAGACTGCTCATCTGCTGACACAAAGACAAATTTCAACCCAAATCCTAAGAGTTTCACAGTTTTGAGACCTTCAAATCAGTAGCCCAGTGGTATCCGAAAGTCACTTCTGAAGGTTAGAAGTGCCAGTGGCACAACACAGCACACATGAAATCCTTTTATCCAAGGGACATGTCAAGAGCCTCCCAATTCCTCCTGATTCCATACACTGCACTCTACAAGCATCCCACAGAGAACGAAGTATGAAACCAGAAGTCTGATGACAACACCACAGCTGCCCTGAAAACGCACTTACCATTTGAGGAAGCATACAGCGCTTTGAGAAAATATCCACTGATTTTGAGGGTCACCAGTTGATTCCGTTCACAGTGTAACACTTCAACATTGCTAAAAACTGTTGCATCCAGCTCCCCAAGTTTGTTGTCTCTGAGATCCAGCTGGGTCACATGATGGAGAAAATCTATTTCATCGGCCTCCAATTTCCTAATTGAATTCAATCTTGCAGACAAAAAAGAAGAAGAAGTGTAAGTTACATGGCAGACTCCCTTGGACAAACCAGTGCTCATTCTACAACAAATTGCATAGAATTGAACTAGCATGCCTCCACATTCTAATCAAGGTCAATTTTAAACATTTTCCCCTTTGTTTTGCTATATTAAAAGCAGGATGGATCCACTCTGTTGTTTTATCCATAATGGCAAAGGAATGATGACACCAAGCTCCTTCCAAGCTACTTTGAAAACGACTGATAAAAACTCTGCAAGAAGGTAAGTATTACTGTTGTTGTGTCTATAAAAAAGATGATCTGACTGTTGTTTGTGCCCAATAGTTTGGAAAAGAACATCTGCTGGAAAAGCCTGACAGATATGAGTAACTTGCAGATACTGGAATCTCCTGCCATATTGAAAGCCCCAAATTGAGATTTATGAATTCCCATATATTTGTGTCTCGCATCGCCATGTTCCACAGTAAGCAAATTCAGAGACCTGAAAATGGGCATTGAAAGAAAACAAAGCAAAAACCCAAGACAAGTGGGTCTGTCAGATAAAGAGAACAGGTTTTATCACAACTCCACTGTAGTGCATTGACGCTGCTAATACTCAACAGCTTCCCCAGAAGTTACAACTGAATGATGCTATCTATAACACAGAAATGTTTGAGACTGTAGAGCACTCCAAAGAGTTCAGTTTCAAATTTCCAGCTGTGGACAGAACACTAAAAACAGTATAGTAACTTCTGCTGGCCCATGGAGCCTTTCTAGTGAGGATAAGGGCAAGTATCTACCCTTCTGTTGTTTCTCTTGCTTTCAAAAAATTGTTTTCTGTGCAACAGTTGTGTTTTCAGAGTATTTTCCAGTTAAGAGAGAATGGGTAGTACATCCCCTCCAACACCAAAACCTACTTTTTGTTTCTAATCTACAAATAGTGCTTCATTCCAATTTCAGTGAAGCAAAGCACTTCACCATACAGCAAGTAGTTTACAAACACATTGGACATTTGCTGTTCCAGGTAGTGTTACAAAGAACCACCGTTGACTGCTCGCCACAGAAGGGATGCGGCAGACAATGAGGGGGCTGGAAGTCCACCAGCAGACCTCATGGCCAGCTCAGCCACAGCATCCCTATTCTGAGGCCTATTTATTTATTTATATGCTTTAAATAGGCATACAAACACAGAGGCATATTTTAACCCCACCATAAATGCTTCAGAATTAATGTATCTTTTTTAGCTGATTTTGCAACATCTGCCGGTCCTTCCTTGATTGCAAAGTCTGACAGCTACGCAGCAGTATGGCACACCAAGTTTTTGTTGAATCTTTCCAAAATTCATTGTTATTTGGACCTCACGGTCTAGGCTCTGAACCTGTGAGCCTTGCCCAGAGGATTGCAGAAACCAGCTTCCCCAGAGACTGGAAGAATAAAGAACCACCTCATACCAGAGCCATTTTTAATACGGATTTGGTTAGACTCTGCTGAGGGCATTGATAAAATAACATTACTCATGGTAGAGTAGGCTTTTGAACATACCAAGAAATATTAAAAAAAATATTTTTTTGTCCTTTCACCTTCACTGCCCTTTTCCTCATCTCACACATCTGTAACATTTCAGACAGAAGCTTTTTGGGTCAGGCATTGTAATTTCTATTGTATTGCCACTGCAGAAAGAAGAATTGCAGGAGTCTCTACTGTCCCAGGTTCTGCTTTGTCTGATCTTTCATTGTAAATATTAATTTCCTCCCAAATCTTCCTATCTGTTGGTCCTACTAACTGCTGCTTCTTCCTCAAAGACGACTGCTAAGTCATGGCAAGTGCTGTGAGTTACAGAATTCTGCAAAAACCACAGTTCAATAGACTAACACAAGAGATTCCTCCCCAGGGGCTATTCTGACAGCCAAGGAGAAACAGTTCCAACACCAATAATTTAAACCCACTAATTCTTCCCCTTTTCCAAATACCTACCTTAGATCCACATGTTTAATATGAGGCATCCTTTTTAACACCTGTAGGTTCAGAGTATCCATGCAATTTCCTGACATACAGAGCTTATCCATGGCAGTTAGCTTCTCCAGCACCCCTGGAATGTTGGTGAACTCATTGAAGGACAGACTCACGTAGCTGAGCTGATGCATATGCTCCAATTCATCAGGAAGGGACTGGAGAAAGTTGCCATCCAGCAAAAATGTCTGCAAGCTATTAAAAGCAGGGAAAGGGAAGAGAAAGTGAAGAGAGTGAGTGACTTGTTAAATCACATTTCCTTCCTATAAACACACAAATCTGTTGTGGCTACAGTGACATAAAATATACAAAAGGGCAGAAGAAAAAAGAGTGTTAAGGAATAATGCCTTAACATCAGCTACAGAAAGCATCGACCAAATAATTAAAAGCCTTGGCAACTATGAAATGTAGACTGTTAGATACTTGTATCTTCAAACATCTCCAGAACTGTGACTTGTGTGGTGACTGAAGCACATAAGCAAGGAGAGGTCTAAAGACTTTCTTAACCGTGAAGGTGACCCTTGTGTCAACTGCTGGGGATTTGAAGAACTTCGAGACACAAAGTGTGCTTCCCCTCCATCTGCAGCTCACAATTACTTCCATGCAGACCTACAGGCCAGTCTGCTCTGACAAAACCCAGCAAGTTTAAACTGTTCCTCATAGCAAGATTAGATACAGAGTCATTAAACTGTTTGTTGCCTTTATTATCAGGTTGTGTACATTAAGTTTTAAGAAAGTACTTACTTGTGCATCTCGCCTACAACTGCTGGAACACTTCGGAGGGCGTTGCAGGACACGTTGAGTTCAGTCAACGTTGGGATACTGCAGACTGCCAGTGGGAAGTCTCCTAAATTATTATTGGAAAGGTTAAGGCTCTTCAACTTGGTGAATCTACAATGAGATAAGAAAAAATAAAAATTAAAAAAAATATAACAGACAAATAAGTGGAGCATAAACCACACTAAGTTGCCTTGCAATATTTAAACAAGGTAAGTTTGGTTATGTAAATGCAAGTCACATGCATTTTTAGTTTATGTACTCAGAACAACGAGGCAAACTACTAGACACTCAAGTTGAACACCACTTGCAAAAGTTCATTCATGTTAAACTGGTATAGAGAAACAGGCCCTCCTCAACAACACACTAAATGTATTTTCTTGTGAACTAACAAGGAACAAAAACCCTTTCCAAACTTATGATATGTGTCATTTCTTCTGTGGCATTTCATCCTGTACTAAAGCATTGCTATTTTTCTGAACACATTTCTTGCTAGTAAGACTACCCTAGTGGCACAGGTTGCAAGGTGTAGGAAATTCTCAGCCTATTTGAGCACCCCATTTTTGTGATGCAGCTCAGCTCCATTCATTTGAGTAGATACTGACTTTGAACCAAAAATTCTCATCTGAATAGGCTGGTTTGAACACAACTGTGCTAAATTAAAGCAGAATTTAGCAACAGTTCCACAATGACACAGGCAGATTTATGCTTTTGATTAAGTATGATATCAAAGCTCACCTAGATTTCAAAATTTTGCCCTTGACAAGTCACAGAACTCTCACATTAGCCAACAGAACAACTTACATATGCTTGCCTTATCAAAGATGACCAAGATTGCCTGAACAAAAAATGCAGGAAGGGGACAATCCAATTAGCCAGCCTGCATGTTCAGCAACATTATTATGGTTGCCTAACAACCACTGGGAGGTATGCCTAAAGGCAAGTAAAAGGATGAATGAAAAGATCTGTGTCAGATTCCGATAGATGGGAGGAAGTTTCTTTTCTGGCATGGTTTACACCAGGACATTTTATTTAGACCTCATTTTCTCTTCGTTAAGGCTCTAGTCCTTCATTTGTGCAAGCAGGCTTTTATACAACACAGCAATAGAAGCAAAAGTGCACCTATGAACACCGCTATTCCACACAAAAGTAATCTTGGACAGCGTATGTCAGTGCATCCCCAGCATACGCACTGGCCCAGCACATCCCAACCTCAAAGCATTTTGTCTTCCCCTGACCAGAAAGCACATCAAGCATTAAAAGGTTAAAGAGTTTTAACAACAAAAGCCTCTAAAAAAAACCTTACCAGCTACTGCAATCAACTGGCATGCATGTTTAGTATTGCCTAAATGACACTCACGTCACTGACTAACGCTCAACGTGGAAACTTAAGTAGCACTGTATTTCAGTGGGGGACGTAAGTGAAGTGTGGATTTTACCTGAAAAGACATGCTGTATACACACTAAAGTTTACACAAGCTTGCAGCAAGCAAGGGAATGCAATGCTGTCTATTGCTATTTTGGTGCAATGATGGCACAAAAAAATAATGGAAAAATCACAGCCAGAGTTATCACAAATTTTGAACACACTGTGCCATGCTGGAGGCAGAAGAAGTTTGGAACATAGATGGAAACTAAATGAAATCTTGCAATCAAATTACTGCTGCAGGGAAAAAAATGCTACTGTGCAGAAACAATGACTAATGCATCTCTAGAGGGAGAAATGTAAAATAAAAAGGCGGCTAGGGTAAGCTAGCTGATGTTAATGAGGGCTGCTAGCCAGATAATAACCGCACATTTTAAACACTATACCTTCATATTTCTCTGTTTCGAGAGAAAGAGCTTAAACATCTTGAACCTAGAACTGAAATGCACTATCCTGCCTTTATCTTGAAGATAACTGTAGATTAAGGCCATAAATACACTGCTTTGAAATTTGGGGTGATTCTGTGTTGGAACAGCTGTCCCACGTTTTCCCCAGAAGTCAACTGCAAATACAAGCAAGAGTGCTAGAAGTAGCAGATTCTGAGGGCTTTAATAATTACCTTTTTTTTTTCAGTATTTAGATAAATGCAAAAATACTACTGAAGACAGGAAGATTAAGTCAAAATAACTAAGGTGCTGAAGAAATATCACAATGCAACCATTCAAAGTTTCAAGTGAACCATGAAAAAAGAATTAACTCATTTAATTATCAACACCAAGGCTACAGCCTTTACCTGTCCTGCTCTGGAGTGTCAGAAGAACAGTCTCGGGGCTTTTGCCCACTAAACAAGTGAAAACTACAATCAACTAAAAGATGCCCAGTACAATCTTGAGATAATATTACAGAAGATCAGCTAATACACAGAGGAAAGATGACTAGGGTGGGGGGCAGTGGTGGTGAAGGAAGCTAAGAAATGCATTAACTGGCTCCAGCGCAGTGTTCAGCTTAAAGGCTTTCTGCACATATTCTTGTGTCCAGTGTCAAAGAGGAAAAAAAATATAAATCACCCACCCCCAAAATCTATCTGGCTTACATCTCTACTACCCTAATGTATGTTTTAATGTGTGTTTATTATGAGTCTTCTGTGAGTAATCTAATTACTAAAGGCACAAACTGAAAAAATTAACAGGTCTATACAGTATGTAAAGGAGGATGAGTAGTACACTCAGTACTGGATATGCTCATACAGAAGCTGAAAACGCACAAAGAATTGTATGTCGAGTAATCCACAAAGGAAAGTTTATTGTTAAATCGTATTTAAGGAAAAGATGAAAGACAGACATAATAAGCTTAGTTTAGAAGTTAAGAGATTAGTTTAAGACAACTGGCAGTAAAGAGACTTTTTCTTCCTCCTTTGTAAACACTTTCATTTACAAAATGCTAAAGCTGCATTTCTTCTCATGGAGCACTGTCAAGTACCGAATATTACTGAGCCAAGCTAGTGGGCATTTACTCAAGTTAAGATCTAGATCTACTTCTCTTCTTTGGCCACTCAATTCCTACAATCCACATCACAAATGGGTCAGTGCACGTCCATTATGGAGCACTGCCACGCTGCACATGTGAGATGCTGAATTGTTTATAGCAGTTTTTATATCTAGAGAGATTTATAGTCAGTAGCATCAATATCACTTGCAGCATCAATATAAACAAGGTAGAAGAGAACTATTTTGCAGACCCAAGTTTTCCGCTGCTGCTGAGTTTGCAGTGTCGGTCTTTAAGTAGATTTTACAGAGCAACACCTTTGCCGTTTTCTCACACTCAAACCTTTACTCTTACCAGAAGAAGCACACATTGATGCTGCCCCATGGCATTGCTAGAATGAAAAAAAGGCAGAACATTGCTCATTTGAGGCACAAGAGCATAATAACCTCCTATCAAGTCCATATATTCACTTTCCTCCCTTTTCTTCCTCCTTCCCTGGTTCTAGACCTTGTTATCTGCTTAAAAAGACAACCTGAAGAACAGCATCTCTCAACATGCTATGTTCAGTTAGCTTACTAAACTTTCATTGTAATGACCAGTATATAAACAGTCACTCCTCTGACCAAAAATAGCCCTACTAAAGTAGAGTAAAATGTTGACATGTCAACCCTTGGGTTTAAACACGTAATATGACTGAACACTAATTGACATAATTGAGCCCAAAAATGCCCACTTACTTAATCCTGAAGCTGCCACTTCAGGAGTGGTTTTAGTTTGACATATACAAAATGAGGAGAGGGACTAACAAGAGAAGTTTGTATCACAGCAAAGCAATGAACTGACGTGCTAATTTCAAATTCCGGTCCACCCGATGTGCACAGCAGAGGAATTTCCATTACACAGTACAGCATTTGTATTCCACTATGTTTGGAGGGGAAGAAATAGTATATCTGAAATGGCCATACACTGTCATTGAAATGCAGTCATAACAGACTCTTCTGACAAAACAAGTCTTGCCTTGGTCTTACTAAAAGCAATTAAAAACCAGTATTTTGCTACACCTAAAACCGATGGCATGACTTTATAAGGAACTCAGTTTAAGAAAACCAATCACCTTCCCTATACTGTCTCTAGTATTTGGGCTGTTTCATGACCATGCTGTGGTTGCAGCTGAACATCGTTTCAAGTAGCTGACTGGCCCTCAGCTTCTGCACCATTTCCAAGAAGACTGATGGCACTTGTCTAGCAGCACTGTGGCAAGTGTTGGAACTGAACTGCAATTTGCCACCTTCATGAATGCCTGCTACTTTGGCCGCTAACTTAATCATGAAGAGAATTTCCATATAAACCTGACACACCAATTTCCTCTTTGGAAATAAAAGGTCCAATTTACTGCCTTTTTGCAGTTGCGTCAGATTCCCCATCCATAGCCTTATTGCCTAAGGGTGCAGCCAGCCTAGCGCCAGAAATACTGTCACAGCATTTCTCTGCCCAGAAAGCTGTCATTGTAAAAGCCTTAAATTAGTTAAGACAATTAAAATGAACTATTCCGGCCCTCTTGCCCTGCTAAATTTGTCAAGCAGTTGAACAGAAATAGACTGTTTCTGCAACAGACAGTGAGATTCACTTGGATGCTGCCGGTGAAGGCTTTACCTAACCAAGGTGAAAACCAGCCCTCCCCAGCTTGGGCACACAAGAATTTTCAATAGATAATACGGAGAAGAGGAAGGAGGAGCCGTTTCTATTCCTCTTCTCGGGACAAGACTCCATCTAGAAACCAAGTAGCTCACATCAAACCACACAAAAACAGATGGAGAGTAGTCACGTCAGGAAACAGTGGCATCAGACGTGTCAGCTCACTTGGTTTAAGGTCAAAGATTGATTCTGGTCAAGTCAGAAGAAACTTGAACGAATTTACCCATTATCAATTTTGCCATTAGTTGAATGAACAAATGAAACATAGTTTTATCTGAATTTTTATTTCCATCTTCCTTTCTTAAACCCCGTGGGAGAAAAAGGAAAAAAAAAAAAGAATAAAGCAGACTGATAGCAGCAATTTTGGTATCTTCACTACCCTGTATGCCAACCACCAGGAACAGTCATCCTGGTATCTCTCTCCTCTACTCACATTTAAAACTATAAAAGGCACAACAATTTTGGCATACGGACTTGAGTCTCTATGCCAAAATTAATTTTTAGGTTGTATTGAAAAAAACCAAAACCCAGCCAACCAAACAAAACAAGACTCATACACTCCACTACACAAAAAGCAATAACCTTAAATATAGCCAGTTATTTTTCAAAATACACAAATAATCACTGATGTTAAGTCAAATTCAGACTACCTCCAAACTTCAGACAGAAGTAAAGTTTTTTATGCTACTACACAGGTGGTAAGAAGTCCATAAAGACAAGGAAAACAACATGTATGTTTTGTCAGTGGAAATAACCTGAACCTACATTACTGTACTTTGTCTCGATTTCTGCACATCCCTAGAGCACACTGCTTTATTAGGGGGCAAAGACTCTTCTCAGAGAAAGAACAAAATTCCTAGAAAGGAAGTGAAAATATATTCCCCTTCTGTATTAAAAACTTGTATCCGAAATACAAAAGCATTAGCTAGGGATGGGCTTCCAAAGTGAAAAACGTTTAAATACATGAAAAGAAAATCCTGACTTCAGAAGCTGTATCAGAAAGCAACAGACAAGTAAATTGGAGTAGGCTGATACACAGTACCTGGAACATAAATGTTCACTACTTTTTGAAGAGTTCTTTGGAAAAGATACTGCTGTACTTAGCCTAATAATTCCACTAAACTGAATCAAATTAATAACTGCATTTTCTACTTTCAGATGACACTATTTTTAAAAATGCTATTTTATAGCATTTTTCTTAGTGCCATCTATTTTTCTCCTACCGCTATTCAGGAATCCACTGTTCCAATTTAAACGATTCAAAAATTCCAATATGTTTCAGGCATTAAACCAATTTCATAATCCTCCCCACTTAGTCGCTTGTAGCAATTTGATTTTGCAATTTATTTTCCTTTAATCAAATGTCACTGGGTTTTGCCAAGTATTCACGCAAGGATACTCTCTTGAGTTCAGAAAGGCACACAGGAGCTATGTAGAACACAACCAGTCATGGAGATTTGGAAAGATGCACTAACAGTATCAAACCCTTCCTTCAATGCCTTTACAAGCTGAATAAAACAAAAACAACAAAGTGACAGAACCAACATATTCCAAGTACCTTCTTTAGTTTTAGTAAATATCAAAAAAGTGTTCCAAGGCTACAGAGCTGAGAAAATAAACGTAGCACCAGAATATAGCAAATACTGGATGGAGTTTGTTACAAGTAGACCTCTGGTTGTCTATGTCACAAAAACTTCTCCTTCTTCCCCTACTGTTTAGATGGCTACGCTTCAGTCTTTGGCTTCAAGTGAAAGAGGAGAAACGAGCATAAAAGGAAGGTTCCCTGGCTCTGAGACCATCCCCGCGCGAGAGAAAGCTCCCAGCATCTTCCCACACTGTGGAGCGTACAACGGCACTCCATTCCTCCCGGTAGCACACTCCCAACATTAATTGCATTCATTTAATTAACTTCAATAGATGTGTGCTTTTTAAAGCAAATACCTTTCCAGAAGAGCATCCTAACGACAAACAAACAAAAACACAAAAAGCCCCACACCTCCTAATAGGAGAATACTCAAATCATTTCCACTGCATCTAACGACAGTGCCCAGTGGGGCCTGGCAAGAGCCAAGGTGTGTATTTGCCATGTCATTAATTCACCCGATTTTCCTCTCTTACCTGTTTCATACACTAAAAGCAATAAACCCAAGAAGCACTTCAATGCTCTTTGAGGCCAACCAAGTGACAGGTTGAAAACTTCAACTCCAGGGACAAGCTAGGATCAAACTACATCTCACCCTGACTTCTAAGCAAGCTTGT
Organism: Pedionomus torquatus; assembly: GCA_013398155.1. Lineage (NCBI taxonomy): Eukaryota > Metazoa > Chordata > Aves > Charadriiformes > Pedionomidae > Pedionomus > Pedionomus torquatus. Next base: position 179,414 of record VZRU01005523.1, on the reverse strand, counting down.
TTGAGGGGTTCACACCAGTTGGGTTGCTAAGATTGTTTCCCCCCTTGCTGCCTGTGAACCTAAGAGCAATGACTGCATTTCGAATTACCCACATAATGCACAATGGGTTTGTAAGGAGGGTTGAGCTTGAAGACCCCCTAAATTCCAGGTTTTCAGATAAAAAACACCTATCCTACAGTTGGAAGTAAATTTCAGAAATGCTTGTATTAGTATTTCAGAATCCTCTAGCCTTTTCATACCCTATGGATGCTACATCAAGCTACTGCCAAAAGTCCAGAAGATTTTCAGCTGAGATGCCAGAGAAGACAGTTAATGTCAAAAGAGGCTCTGGGAGAAAAAAAGATACCAACAGATCTTAAGATAAAAATCCATATAATCACTGTTAATTATTAACAACCACAATGAGAATAACAGCTTGTTCTTCAGATAAAATTGGCAAGCATCATTTTGTTTTAGTTAAAATGAATTTTGTGGCTTACAGCATCCCCCCTTTTTTTCTTTCTCCCTCTCTCCTTTCTCTTTTTTTTTTTTTTAAACTTTGCAACAGGCTTCTATTAAAAATCCACATACTGACAACTTACTTTTCAATATTAACATGTAAACAGTATTCTCGATGCCATCAGTTTTTTCCAACAGTACTGACTGAAACAATTACCTGTAAATATAGTGTGCTTCACCCAGTGAAGCAAAGCAACAGTAAATAAAGACTACGGTTTATTCATTTGCTTCAAACCTACAGCACACCGCAAAACTAGTAAGCCTGAACTCGTTTGCATTTCAGGACAAGAGCTGTGAAGTTGCAAGGGGAAAGTGAAGTTTGGGAACACAGTGTACATAGAAACCTCAACTTTATTATTTAAAACAAAACAACTCACCAACAAAAATTACAGTAAAATCTGCAATAAAACAACAGAAAGTCTTTAGTCGCTCCATTTGTAGTATACAGGAGCTAAATTTCCAAAGACTTTAAAGTAAATTCTGACTCAATGGGGGTATCACAGGACATGTCACCCACTTCTAATACTGCAACTGCTGGGCAATATTTCAACTGGGGAATCTCCTCTTTCCCCCCAAAAAAATCTAACCCTTCCTATAACTTTTAAAAAGCTACTGTGTGGGAGAACAAGTACCAACATTTGCTGTGGTTTTTTTTCAACACAAATAAATCTTCAGACTGCCTACTTTTATATGTAGTATGAAATATGTATTCCCTGGTAAGCAGGAAAATAATACAGGGAGCTGTATATACCTTTCAACATTTTGGCATTAAGTTACAGAAGTTCACTGCCACAGAGTATCTGCAGCAACAGAACTTAGTGTAGCTATTGGTGAAAAAGTGCACCTACACCTCTGTAAATCTTCACAACACCAGCAATTTAATTCAAGATGGAGATTTTTCACTTATGCCATGTATTGAGCAGGACTAAATATTTTATTCTGAAATGCAATAAATTACATTATTTTAACCACTGAAAGAGGTAACTGCATAAGCAAAAGTCGGAATTCTGCTTTTTTTTCCCTTAATCTATTCCTGACTGTACCTCCAAGTCAGTGCATGTGTCAGCATCTCATTACCATGACGCAGCTGATTTAAGTCTGCTCAATGGGTAGCTGAAAAGTTGGTATTTTCTTCTGTTTTTGACTTACCTCTTGTTTTGAAATCCAGCATTCATGAACATTTGTTAAATTACCACCTAAAGTGATTTCTTAAGAGCAACAAATATCACCAAGAGCTGCTTACAGGAAGACAAATTTTCCTAGACTGCCTTAATAACCAGATTTTAATTGAAAATCATACCAGGAATTCTGACACATTTTGTTCAGAACATCCAAGCACACGGTTATTTTGGAGCCTTAAATATTTCTGGGTTTGATTCACTGGTGCTGTGCCCTGTGTGTGGCTGTAATTTAGCAAATGAGAATTTGGTATAAAAGCCAACAGTACCAAATCAGAACAGCAAAGATTTTGTACTTGCTCTGCAGCAGTTTGAATGACACAGGTAAACAAAAGAAGGGTTTTGGTTTACCCAGTCAAGTTTTACCTCATGTAACCCCCAAAAGATCTCAAAATGGTTCTATGAAATTGGATTAGAAAGAAGGGGAAGAAAAAATAGTTAGACAACTAACTACTTCTGTTCCCAGAAATGAGTGAGCTTCTGAGCTTCCCTTACTTTGTACATGCTTTCATACTGAGATTTATTAATAAGTTCAAAAAGATACAGTGTTCCCTTCTTGTTAGATAGTTGTGTATTTACTCACTACAGAAAAGCAGACTTTCATTTGAGATTGAGCTGGCTCAAAGCTTTTTGCCAGTACAAGTAAAATTCACATTCACCCACCCGAAGGAGAAGCCAGCACAGTGTTTCTCAAGGCAGGATGGGGCATGGCTTGGGAAAGCACTCTAGGGCCAGGCTCATGCTTTTGCTGCTACCATGAGGCAAAAGATAACAAAGGGGCACTGTTCTTCCTAACCCTCAGCAAGAACTATCACTTTGCACAGCCCTTTCCACTGGTACAGGAATAGGAACAGCAGCAGCAGCTTCCAGCTACTCACTGCCTGGGTGATGCCACCGATGCTGGATGAAGGTAAGGACATCAGCAGTGGAAATGGGAAGGTCAGTGCCAAGGGGCAGGAGTTCATGAGGCACTGGCTCTGAGACACTGAAACAGTGATGTGTAACCCTTTTTCAATCATTCCTTTTTTTTCCTACAGAAGTTCACAGACCTCCCCTGCCCCTTCCTGATAAGCTCAAAGCTCAATGAAGGCAGAGCAGACTATTATTTACTGTCAGAACAGCTCTCAGAAGAACACAACACTTGTTTTGCCCCATCTTGGGTATGTGCCACTCCACATATTTCTGATGCAGAATCTCAGAGAACAGGAGTTTTAGTTGGTCACCTGAACTCTTTCACTCCTGCACGTTCAGGCTCACATTAACAAGAAAAAATTTAACAGTTTATTAACTTGCAGCAAAACTCTTCAACTGTTCCTGCAAATGTAGTACCAAGAGAACATTAAACAGACAACAAACATCACCCATCACATTATAAGTGCCTTCCAATCCCAAACAGAATTAGCTGTATGTACACGGATAAAATACAATCAAATACCCTCTGTACACTTTCTGATATTTAAAAAGGAAGAATGATAAAAATTCATTAAAATTAAGACATTAATTATTTGTCTATGTTTATCACCTAACTTATGCTAAAATTCAACTTGCTATCTGGAGACCTATATAACATTCACAGAACATTTAATCCAGTATTCTTCTCCAGACTGTGTTCTTGGAATCCCTGCCTGCTTTGTTTGTGAAGCAGACCTGCTGGGTTCATTCATCTTCCGTTATGCCAAATTTTTTGTTTTTCCAGAACAAAATTGGAATTATATAAAAATACAACCGCCTGCATAATCCATCTTGTATTTTTCAGTTGTTTTTCAAAGAGGAAGAGATTTAGAAATGTGGTCTAAAACATTTCGTTTGAACAAGACCATCCCCAAATATAATCCTGAGGTACTCTACAATTCAGTTACCACTGAAATTAAAATAACAGTTTTATATTCAGTATGTAAACATTCATCTTTCTGAATACAGAAAGTCTGCTGATTCCACAGGACACATACATTAAATCATTCAGATCGCAGATCGTGCTGCCGTCTACCCCATTTTATTACATTCTTGGATGAACAGCAATGGAAAGAACAACTGGAGGGTCACAGTTACTAGAAAGGAAGAATTAGGGTTGAGTAGGAAGAGGACAGAAATCAGGCTGAATTTATTTCTTTGCTTGGGGGCAGGGGAGGTGTTAAAAGGTGTCAAAAAGAAGTCATACACAGTACTGTTCCTACCTAGAATGCACCCTTTTGATGGGCAGTACAACAACTCACATTCACTCATGTGCGTCAAAGTCTGAAGAGCTACTGTCTGGCCTCAGTAGGCAGATAAAAAACAACACATTCTGTAAACTGCATTTTGGGTTGAAAATAGCCTTCTATTTGCAAGAAAAACATTAAGTTTCTTCTGAAAGCTAATGCACAGAGTTAACCATTTTCTGAAGCGTTACAGCCAGGCCAATCCTCCACAAGGAAAGGTAGTAATTTTTCAGGAAAGTTCCTGCAGACCAAAGTGGCCACTCAGCTCGAAGAGCAGAGGAAGACCAGTAGAACCGTATCACCTTACCTTTGTAATTCACTAAGCGCTCTACTTGTGGATGGGCTAGGGTTTAGTCTCAGGAAGTTCTGCTTTAAATTGAGATGAGTGAGGTCTTGGCTATAAAACAGGTTGGCAGGCAGGTGCTCCAGGCTGCAGCATGAAAGATCCACTGAGCTTATGCGCTGTGATGCAACCTGGAAGTCAAGAGGTACACCAGTATGTTAATAGTGTAATAAAACAAGAACAATTCCCTCCACCCCTGCTAATACAAGATAAACCACTTTTAAGCACAGCTGAAGTCAATGTTGGCACATATAGCTGATCCGACAACATTTGCATCATTGCTTTAAGTTACTCCATGACCACTTGCTTTACTGGAGTGCTAAAACCAAGTCCACAGATAGCTAGCAGGGGGGAAAAGCACAAAGGTTTGTCAGACTAATAAGTGAACTGGATTCATTTTCATCAATGAAGATATGAGATACTCTATGACTAGAAGAAAAACAGATCAGAGATTTGACAAAACCATAGCACAGAAGTCTTCTATACTGCTGTATGACTGGTCAGTACACCCAAGTGAGTGGAGATGAGGGGATAACAGTCACCACTCAGCCTCAGTTCCAATGGTCAAAAGCAGGTATTAAATGGCAGAAGAAAGAGTTATCCCATTTATATCTTACTGGAAAAAATATATCACAGCAGCAGCAAAGCACCAAGCACTCATCTCTTCTCAATGAATTAGAAAACTGTCCAAGAGCAATAAAAATGTAACAAAAACAAAACTGAGATTTGGGGGTTTGGCACTGTTTTCTAGAAAGGGGAAGGTCAAAACAAACACAGTCTGTTGAGGCTAAAGAAAACGTACCACCTAGCACTACATACTAGCATCATTCCACTGAGAGCTATAGGCAACAAATTCAAGTAACAGCAACTCTGCCCCTTTCCAAACCTCTAGGACACAGCTGAGTGAACTACATCCTGCTTCTCTGTTTATTAACTAGCCTTTATTTAAAAAATAATGTAAAACCAACGCTGCAGCGCACAATTATTGTGTTTTCTGTCTAATATTATTAAAAATATACTTTCATAAAGCAGAGTCGTGGAGCAAGCTACATGACAAAGTACCACCACACAGCAGTACAAGGCAGTGCACACCATGGGCACGGAGGAGGCAACCAATGCCAGAAGGATGAGAGACATATTTGGAGAAGACATAGCTTAGATCAAAGGAGGAGAAGCCAACAACTTCACCAACATTTTAGACCTCTGGGACCAAGCAAACATTGCTCAAAGGGTTACATGTTCTGTCAGCTGTTCAATGCAAGAGAAGCAATCATTTTATTTTGTCACAGGCACTTTTTCTGACCCCACATGCTAGGATTCAGGAAGTACAACCACCACATCTACGGGACAATAAGAGAGAAAACCCAACTACTCATAACGAACACCCAGTGACTGTCTATAAGAGCTTCTGAACATCAATGAAGATGACATCACTCAACCTTCTGGGCAGAGATACAGCTCTTGTACCCTGAACCTTGAGATGTCAGGTTTTGCAGGCATTAAGTGAAGTAGCTTCCCACTGAAAGGAAGGCCAAGGAGTCCTTTTTCTTCGTGTTTTTCCTCTCCAATGCAAGCCACACAGGCCTCAGGATAAGTGGTCTCTATTATAAACACATAGCCATAAGCTTCTAGAGGAACAGACGGTGCAGTGTTTTTTTCTAACATGACCATTAATAATCCAGTCCTCCCACATCCATTAAAATGCTCAAATTTTTGTTATTTGACCAGTTCAGTCCTTTTCTTACTGTAGCTACTATTTCCTTCTCCTTGTAGTATTAGGCAAAAATTATTCATAGGCTATTCTGAGCAGTCATTTCTGAAAGCTAGGTATTCAATCTGTTTATGGTGCCCGGTACAGTTCAGTTATCACACTGAAAACAGAAGAGATGAAAAAGTGCTGACACCCGTTAAATTACATACACTGCTGTTCCAACTACTTGTTTGGAATGCAATAGGAACAGTAATAAGCAACCCAGCAGTGCTTAGGAAGGCATGTTACTCTAAAAATATCTGAAGTACCAGAACTGGTAACTCTGAGTGTGAACCATAATAAAGCAGACAAATCCAAATTCCACTCTCGTCTCAAAAAAGGATGCAAATCCTTTCTTAAAAACATCAAGCTCTGTGAAAAAAAATCCAGCCAAAAGTAATTTTGTTTTTATGAGTTTTATGTTCTGGTTATTTTTTGTTTGATAGTTGTTATGGTGGTTTTTTAAAAGGAATCACTTTGGTTATAGGAAGAATTTAATTAAGGTTTTCATGCAAGGGGCATATACTGAATGATACCTCTACCAGAGAGATAACTAATAGCACATTTTAAAAGGTGTTAGTTCTGGAATCAGCTGGAATTTTATTGAAGTCTTTTTTGCTAGCAAAACAGTACTCGAACAATTAACTTCTGAATTGTTACAAGGAATACTCATAAACAAACGCAGTTTTTCTCACAGGCAGGGAATAAAGACTATTCTATTTTCATTGCTCAATACTGTTCTGTAACAAATTCCTAGAGAACAGAAGAACAAGATGAAAAACAAAGAAGAGTGACAAAGAAGAACAATGTCTTAACAATACTTTCTTTGGTTCATCAGAAACTTTCATCAGATATTTTGAAGTTGACTACTGAAATTCTGGCATTATATTGTTCCCAAATCAAACAATAAAAGAATATTTTGATCTTGCAATCGTCTTCAATTGGCTGAAACGCAGTAAGACTGCATGTGGGTGTTTGCTATTGTTTATGAAGAGCAAAGCATTGTTCTAGAAGATGATACAGTTTTTAATAACAGACTGGGTTTTCTTGACTCACTGTAGGGAATCACTGCACAGATAATCTGATAAAGGGTAAGAAAACGCTGACTAGGATATCCCTCATAGTCAAATAAAAAGCATTTGGAAGAAGGTACATTACCCACAGAAAGCAGAGTTTCTGCTAGAAGAAAAAAATACAAACCTCAAGACATTCCACTGTAAATATCTACCTGAAAAAGTTATCTAGGCTGGGTTCAACAGACTTGTGCTCCAACGAAAACAGTGAAGAGAATGAGTGTGGTAGCAATGCTAGAGGGAAAGGCTTTCTAATACACATGGAACCTGCGTCAAGCACTCGTTATGGCTTCTTTGGTGTTCTCTTTTGGAAAACCTAAAACAGTTATACTTCTTATATGCTTTACATACATACATGAAAATAAAAACACAAGCAGCACAGTTCATGACTCCCCAGGTAGAAGCAGCTGTTGCCCTGACCAAGCCCTCGGCAACATCTTCTCATCATATCCTAAACTTCACGCACCCGTAACACGTGTTTTCACATTAAACCCCTGTTGCATTTCCAATACTAGTAACATGAGGGAAATGACTGGGGCAACAACCTTCTTGAAAGATGGTGTATGACACCCTCTCAGTTACGGCAGCTACAGCATAAGCTGTAGAGTCAACATCTGTCTTTGCCAGAGAAGCAAGAGATGCAACAGTTTGACAGTTGACAGGGTAGCTCAAACCTTTCTGAAGTCTACCTTCCAGTTGGGATTTTTAATCATCAGAAATACGAAGAAACGAGATGAAACATGCAGCTTTCTCCATTCCCTGGATATGATTTTGAAACACTTTATGGTCAAACATCGTACTGCAATGTCTCCCACTGTAATACTAGAGGAGTAGGAACAGGGTAAGATCAAATTCAACCTTGCACACACATCAGACCATAAAGTTCAGTGGAAGATGTTTCTTCCAGTTTCTGTTGCAACCTCAGTTATGCAGCCCTAGACTACAGTGTTTTCAGTTAGGTTGTGGTTTTTTCTTCGAGTCTCCATGTGAGTATGGCATACTGAAGTTCAGTTTCAAAGAAGGGGTATACAACTATAGCACATGTACTACAAAGAGCCCTAGATCTACCCACTGCAAACATCAAAAAGCTGTCATGCTTTTAATTTTTCCCCCAGCAGCAATAAAGTACAGCTTTATTCTGTGAATATCACCACAAATAATGCTGCCGGAGAGCTCTCTTGAGCAGTACAACTTCCACTCCTCATCTAAGGGCTCGAGACAAAAAACGAAGAGTCTCCCAAATATGAAAATTCACTTTTAAACACGCGTTACTTGTGCGACAATAGTACTTACAAGAATAAACAATTATTTACAAAAGCCAGTGGTACCTTAAATAAGAAAGATTTCTCCACAGCGCTTCAGTTTTATTTATTTTTATTATTATTATTTTTAAAAAGGAAACAGCATTTCAAGATTGGTCAAAGTATGGTATGGGTTCAGTGTAAACCTTCAGCAGCTGGCAATAAAAATACAGAAAAATGCTTGTATCAACCAATATTCTTGCTGCTTCTTGCTACATGGGGCTAAGAAAAACCACTTTGCTTTGTCCGTCAGTATAATGCCACCTCTGTCACCAAGCTATGCCACAAGACTGATTACTGTCTTTGTTTTAAAGCCTTGGCTATACTACAAAAATGATCTGTTGCTGACAATGGATGTCAGCAATGGACACAGCTGAACCCAGCTGTATGGACAAACACAAGCCTTGTTTACACAAGGACATCTTTTGATGTGACCTGTGGCGTGAATTTAACCAACGTAATTATGTCTTTTTCCTGTTTACCCTCATCCCGTTCCCTATAGCTCTATTCAGATAAGAAATTACTATTTAGGACTTCAACAGAAGACAATTAAAATAACTAAACAGCCCACACTGTACAGGCAGCCAAATCCCCAGTCTGTTTGAACTGAGCTGACGATGTTAAATTACACCTGCTGTAGACACGCTAATGCAAAGGCAGCATAATTTTTCTCCTTTAGGATTTGTTTTTAAACAGTTCGATAATTATCACACCCCACCAATGCCTGCATAAGGCTTAACGAACCAGCTCGAAATATCTAAACTAACTGCTTAGAGAAAACAGGTTCTCCTCACCTCAGAGCTAACCTTGCTTCAAAATCCTAATCCTCCTTTCTATTTGAACATCAAAGCCCCGCTCAGCAGAGAGGCCTCCCTCTGCGGAGCTCAGCTCTGCAGCCAGGAATGACATCGGTGCCCTCAGCCACAGCCAAGAGCTGAGGAAATGCTCAGACTGGTAAACAAACTAACAACAAAATAAAAAGAAAATAATAAAATGGCGTTTTTTCTTTTCTTTAAAGCGACATATTTTCATTTTATATGACAGCTTTTAAAAATGTTCCAGTCCAAACGGCGAAAAGGTAATGGCTTTTCTGGCCTCTCCTTTTGTTTTCTTTCAAACATTAAATTAGATCCACCCTCACCCAATCTAACAGCCTTGCAGAGATTAAACTCCATAGAGGCCTGAAAGCAAGTCACTCGGACTCACAAACCCAGTAGGCAATGCCACAGGTAAGAGCTGTAATTGACTACTAAGACCAAGGGCAGGCTAATTGCCTACTAAGACACACATGCCAGTGTGGCAGCGATCCCAGGGCACACACTCATTAGCCCACCTCTGCAACACAGGTGATGCGGCAAAAAGCCTCTGGTACAAACATCTCATGCCAACGAGACTCAAGGGGACAAAGATTTTTTGCTTTGTCCCTTCTCTCCTCTTCTTAGCTCTGAATAAAGATTTATAGAGCATACAGGAATAGCTTTCTTCTATTTTTGGCCCTTTGCAAAACTCTAACAACTTAGGTAAAAACGGCAGTAGCAAATATGTGTGTGGAAGGGGAAATGTGGAGCTAATAAAGCAGAAGTGGCAGTCCTTTACAATTCATTATAGCAGTCTAGAAGAAATTTCATAGATATGAAATTCAGTGTCCCAGGTTTAGCATCAAGATCTTGAAAGTGAGATCTTTCAAGAAAGACCTGACATTCATCACATATCATTTGGAAATGTTTGGTACTATCTGAAGTCATTACCAGAATATGACTATTTCTGTTCTTCCAGGAGGAAATGTGCTTTTCTTCTAGAGACCAGATACTAGTATCAATACTAGACATGGAGTGATATCAATGCTGTTACCTTGGTGGTAGTCACACTGGGATGCTCACACTGTAAGATCCCTGCAAGGACAAAGCTTAAGAGTCCCCCTGAAGCTAAGGGACAGTAATTAGCTGCAGCATTAAGCTACTTATAATTCAGACTTGTGAATCTCCATTTGGTGAAGCAAGGAATATTAATATCCTTGAAACAGCTTGACTGAAAATAATTCATCTGTAAACATGGCAAGACAGGTGATAGTCTCACAAAAACTGAGAAATACCCCTTTTTCTTCTTAGAACTTGTGGTAGACTTAATGATTTACCAAGACAAGCTGCTGTACTGCCAGCAAACAGACTTTGCAATGAGCAGCTCTCCAGCAAAGACTTTATTTCAGCGTTTGCTATAGATCTCAGACTCTTGCTAGTGGGACTTCCAATAGCTGTTCACCCCTCTCCCCAGTCCCACACGGAGAAGGCTGTGGGGCTTTGTTTATTTGTTTAAAATAAGAGGCTATACTAGGTCCTCATTTTCTGATCCAGGTTCTCCTAACACAGCTGCATCATATGGATTAAATCTACAGCAAGACAAACTCTTTTCATGACATTATTAAAAATTAAGTCAGAAAGGCCTTCTGACTCACATATTTTATAATACAAACAATTATTAATACAGCTCCAGGGGCTCAGGGGCCTAAAACTGGTCTCCAACGCTCATTCCCTCTTCTCCCTGAAGACCTTCCTCCTTCTCCACTGACTACAGAAGGAGCCTAAGGAGACCAAATGTCCATAAAATTAGGTTTTGTTAATAACTCCTCTCCTTTTTACCTCTCTGCTAGACTTTGCTTAGAAAAGCTCTCAGCGTTACAGCCACTCAGTTTCAAGCCTGACTCTGTTATCACCTTACATGTGCTGAAGTACTGTGCAAGGTGTCAGTCCCTGCAAACCCCTCCAGCCTCACGGGATTCGCTCACCAGACATTCAATTTCCCCTGAGCTTCATTAAGAGCAAAGTTACATTCCTCCACTCACTCCCACTCCACTCCCCCCAGAGATTACTGAACACACTTTGGGATTCTCCTGGATTGAACACACCGTAAAAGGTAACACCTGCAACACCTCTCTGAGCTTCTAGCTGTAAGCCATGGTGATGCCTTCCTGTGTTTATGCAAGAGCTGCACAAATTCAGCTTCAATAATATCAGAAGCTGATTTAGAGGCTTCAAAAGACATTACTTGAAAGCTATTCCAGATGTGTGGGCGATACCTAGTTTTCCGTTCTTACTCTTGGCTGCGATACTTCAAAACTACACTATTATTAACTGAAGGCAGCAACTCCAAAACAATGACCACAGACTCTCTAAATTTCAGTAAGGAAAAAGAAAAAAAAAAAAAACAAACAAAAAAAAACAAATAGTGAAGCTATAGTTTTTGTCTAGAACAGAAATCAAGAAAAAGCCTAGAGTCACCAATTACACCAGTTTGGAATTAGCTGAACTATTTTGACATGGAAAACTAACCAGCTGAGCCAAACCACCAAGCTTCCCTCCTGAATCATTAAAAGAGACTACACTGAAACACACTCAGAAATTCATTTCCAAAACACCAACTAACCTCTAACAACCAAAGGCACAAAAGAATAGTTTTTGCAAGGAAAGGGAAGAGACACTTTCAAGTGTTACCATCAAAAGAGAAACAGAACAGGCTTCAATTTTGTTTTGCCCATGCTTTTGCTTTCAGGCTTGAGATGGCAAGAAGCCACCTATAGCAAGAATGACCAGATATAACTGCAGAGCAAAGGACCCAAATACTGAAGATTTCACATACACACACAAAAAAGGAAGTCAAGTTCTGCACTGAGGTTTGTTTATGTTTGAATGCTTATAACCATCACCAAAAGGAAGCTGTGGGCTTATTTTTAGGGTTCTATTTTTAGAGAAAGCATTATCTCAATATTGTCATTTTATGTTATTAGAGGAAAAAATGGTTTCCTTGTACTAAACTTAGAGCCATCGCGTTTCCTGCAACTAAGGATCAGCTCAAAGAAAGCCCCACTGAAAAATGAGAAAATCTTTCAGGGTCCTTTCCTCCCCCCCACTAGATGTTGAATCAACAGTTGCAAACAGACTAATGGTGCTTCTTGGTCTCACAAATAAGAAAAAGCAGGATAGCTGTTATCCTCAAAGAAAATAAGCCTCGGATGTACTTAAAGGCTATTTTCAAAATAATGCTGCTGATGTTGGCATTATACTGAACTCATTTTTACATCATACTAGTATGGAGACTCATTTTCAAGCCTCCAAGCGCTACTGGCTCAAGAAAGAAACCAACTACTGCATGGTGACCTTCTCAGCAGCCAGTATGTCCCTGACCTCCAATCCGTCCCCAACGCATACAAACACAGTAGCCTCGAATAATCACAACTGTACATTCAAACACATGGACTGAGACTACAAAATTGCAAGAAAACATCAGAAACTCCTAACTACAACCAAATAGTGTTTGTTTGTTGCACACAATTCTTGGTAGAATTACCAAAAGTGATGACCAATAGCAAAAGGTAAAAGCAAAAATACTCATCTAGCAATTCAGATGTTACAGAAATTAAAGTAAAGCTTTCTATGGTCTTCCTCCAGAAGCAGGATATCCATTGTTTAGGGGACTTAAATGAATACTTGAAGAGGAGACACTGCATCCAGTGACTCAAAAGGATAAATTGGCTGTATTACAGTGCAGCACTAGGACAAGTAACATCTCAACTTACATTAGTTGAACCTTAGATGTGATTCTTCCCTGCACTTGCCATTGACATTCCTGTGTTGCCAATGCCTTGGAAAAAAAAGTATTCTGAGCTGTTTCTTACCAGTAAGCATTAGAAAAGTCCATTGTAGAGTCATAGAATCATCCAGGCTGTAAGGGACCTCCAAATGTCATCTCGTCCGACCTCCCTGCAGTCGCAGGGACACTCCCAACTAGACCAGGTTGCCCAGGGCCTCATCGAGCCTCACCTTGAATATCTCC
>VZRU01005523.1:151948-165992 GCA_013398155.1 Pedionomus torquatus | reverse complement strand
CATGAGGTTCATCTGGGCCCACCTCTCCAGCCTGTCCAGGTCCCTCTGGTGTATCGACACCACCACACAGCTTGGTGTCATCATTAATGCCTCTAAAGAAAACTGAGCTTTTGGTAATAAAACTCTGCAATGATGAACTCTGAGGATGTTACAGCTCGTTATAGTATCTAGAAAGGCATATGGAACCAGTCTATCAGTTAACAGACAAGCCAAGACAAATATAATGTAGCGCTAATTTAACCATGAGACTCGTGGCTCCAAACCTCCTTTACAGGCCAAAGGCTATATTTTGTATGAAAAAACTCTACAAAGTCTGTGTTCCTCACTGAAGTTGGAATCTGCACTTTAGTCTTTCTCCTGGTTGATCATGCCTGATAAGAGAACGTCTGACATTAGCATCTGACAGTATCTGAAATAAAGATGAAGCTATAGGCTCAAGTGGATATGGCTTATTACCCGTCACTTTAATTAATGAGCAGAATCTTCTGTGCTGACGGAAAAGGCAGTCTTCTGCTTGATTATATTTTAGTAGCTCAAAGGTGGATGAAGCACAGCTGAAATGCAGAGACATCTCTAGCAGTAATGATCAATTGCTGCTCACTGCATTTCCTCAGCACTGTTCATGTAAAACACTGGCACAAGCTGATCATCCTGGTCTCCTATTTTGAATATATTTGCAGAACTACAGTCAAGTTCAGGAATTTTTTTTTTAATTCTATAGTTTATTTCTGTAAATACAGTCTGTAACACCAAGCTTGTGTGCAGTCAGAACTCTGACCTTTTTTCCTCAGTAGAAAGAAAAATCCTATTACTAGAGTCATAGATCAGCTTTGTCCTCTTCATATGGTTCAGACTCACACTTCACATCATAGCTTCCATACAATCGTCAAACCAGTACTGAAAAAACAGCCAAAAGACTGAGGCAGTTGGTCAGAACTAGGTAAGGTGAAGAGAGAGAAAAGCTAAGAAGTTAATTTTGCATTGCTGCTTCAGGTGGGTCTCTATACAAGGTGAGGAAAGATGGAGACCGCCGCTGTAGAGGCTCCTGCATTACTTGCTTATATAAGTATAAACTAAATTCAGATCTGTTGTTATTTTCTGCTAGTTTCATGGTGCAAATAAACGTACAAAAAGAGCATTCTGTACTGACGTGAAAAGAATAAGACCAATATGGCAGCATGCCCTTCTCCCGTGAATTTGCTATTCTTGCTATTTTTAGCCCTTTTTAAACATAATGTACACTGACATCATAATTTAGTCTCTCCTTCTTCATAGCAGGCTAGGGTCATTTCAAACACCACACACATTTCCATTGCTGACTTGAAGACGAAGGTGACTGAAGCAGGGAAAGGAAATACAAAGGCACAAAGGAGAAAACTCAAGTTTGATAGTTTTAAAACGAAGGATCTGGTTTTGGATATTCCTCATATTTTCAACAGGAGGGCTCTTTTGTGTATAGGTGCATATCCACCCTGGCACCTAAGCACCATACAACAGCTTATTTCCCACTAAACACGCTTGTCACTACAGCCACAGCTGTGCAACTCAGCCTGGGAAGCAGCTGGTGGTGTGCACACACGTATGGCCGTGCGTCTGTCCATCTCTACCGCCCTACATGTACAGTGCAGCCACGCAGAGGCAGCTTATGGGAGGTAGTTATGCATTATTTATAGCCCCTGCCTCTCATCGCCTCTTTTCCTCTACCTGCCCAGCTGAACCACGCACTAAAGCAGGAAATCATTGTCGCATAATGCTGTCGACACACTGCCTGCTCTTCTATAATGTCCAGAGGGGAGAAGTTCTGCGGTCAGATAACCTGCCTCAGCACGCCCAGCAATGCATGCTATTTCCAAGAAGATAAAATTCTGTAACGCGTTCCTGCCTAAGCTCTGCAATACTGAGCTTCTGAGACAGATGTTGCCTTTCCATTTTAATTGTATTCCTTGGAACATGGAGGACTGATAGCCTTTTTTACTGCAGCCAAACCATTCGTGTCACGAGTTGTGTAGCACTAAAGACACAGCGGTTTTACATGTTGAAAAGCGTCACTACTAAGTTTAGATGTTCAAAGTGTCAAACAGCAGGAACTCAGCACCACAGCCCAAATCCAAGCCTCACCATAGCAAGTTCTACCACTCAGTAATACCTTATAGGTAAAGCCTTTCTCTGCTGCTACAAAACCTCTCTCTATCTACACTAAGGGTGTAGCTTTTTAGCTTTTGGGAGTGCTAAACCAGGAAAGCCCTCGTCTTGGCCTCTTCTGTTTTAACTGCACATCCTTCTGCATTTTGACATTCAAGTACTAAACATGAGCAGATCTGGATCACTCTGCAAGTTAACTGTGCATGTCTCAGAGACACCACACCAACTTCATGCAGACAAAATTCTTTCAAGCCATGAAGATGTCCTTTTCTTTATCCTCCACTCCCCCTCCCAGTTGCATAAGCTTATTTTTCAACATTTGGCAACAAAACGAACATATTGGTTCACAAAGGACCAAATTTGTTGTTGTTGTTTTCCTTCTGAGCTTCCTTAATTAGGACTTCAGTATTTGAAAAGTAAAAGGGAAGAAATTCACTGTGGTACAGAACTATCAATATTAACAAACAAGCCATATTTCCAGCTTTTAAAAATATTCTGTTTGAGGCTAAATCAGCATATCTAAAAGTGACCTATTTGGAGTAAGTATGTCACCAAGTTCGATATTTAGGTCAGTATTTGTGCAATAATTCCAGCCCGTCCTGAAATCAGGAGTTCTGTTCACGTCAGAACACACACATACAGGAAAAACAATCCTAACACCTATTCCAGATACCTTCCAAAAATTTACTGGGGCAGAGCACAAGAGTTGTCTTGTCTAAAATAGATTTCACTGTTAGAACAAATCAGATTATACAGGAGCAAAGCTCATCTTTAAGCAAATTGAGACCAACTTTCCGCAGACATGAATTCAAAACTTTGCTGGCATACATATATTTACTGCAGGAGTGACGCATTAAGATTTGTCTCATTCTGGAACATCACTAAAAAGTCAACATTGCCAATATTCTGTGGGGAGAAAGACTGCAGAGCAAGCATTCTTTCCAAAGTCTCCTTTCAAGATTAAGCCTGTACTTTAAAAGCTGTAATACCGTCATCTTCTAGCTCTTTTGAAGTATACAGAAGACACATATGAATTTTTTTTTCATAGTTACAAACTGAATTGAGCAATTTTAATGAAATATTTTACCAGAGATCTCTTCCCGCATTACAATTTATAATTAAAGTGTTCATTACACTTTTAAGTATCAAAAGTCTAGGTTTTCAGCAGCATGTATCAGGAGCATGAAGGACTGCAGAAAAACTACCACTAAACATTAAGTTAACACACATGTTGGTTTCAAAAAAAATCTGTATTTAAAATACTGTCTTAAATATTATTCACAGTAATTCACAAAAGTGCAAGTACTATATACACTGCCACAACTAAAGAATCTGTAAGCATCCTGTGACCTAGCCCACAACAAGCAACCAGAAGCTCAGTTAGAATTCCATAACATCTGCCTTGCTAAATTTACTTGCCTTTAAATATACAATGCTTTATATGGTATTTTCTTGGTTAGCAAGAATATTTCAACTTCTTTGAACTTGAGTAGCTTCCAAACACCTGAGGCAGAGTATCTTATATAAACATTGGGTATTTTTCCTGCATGAGAACACTAAGCTTGCTTGAACTACAGAGCTGAAGATGGAACTTTCTCATTTATTTGTGCATGTAAATCAGGAATGATGCATCCTACAATTAAGCACTCGGACACAAACAGCATCAGCTGGAGGAAATTTGGGTTCCTTTGCAGCGTTACTAATTTCTCGGTTTCTGTTCTTCAGAAACAGTGGTACTGCACAGTACTTCCCACACAACTGCCTTGCATACAATCATGCTTGTCTCCATTTTTCAGTCTAAGAACAGAAAACCCAAACATTAAAAACTGAAGTGGCAAAGTATCATTTCAAAATCCATGAATTCACAGAATGCTGAGTCTCAGGTTTTGGGGCTGGAGGTTGGAGAGCTGGGGAAAACAAAGCATCTTTTTTTCCTCAAAGCATGTTATACCAACAGAAAAAGTAGCATAGTGAGTTTCTTCAGTTCTGACAGTCTGAAAAGCCACTTTAAACTATGTATTTTCTTTCTTGTCTTACATAAGAAAAATGGGAGGATATCATGAGTGCATGGGGATATGTTCTCATGCTGGCTATCGTCCCAATGCTGTTAGTCATTTGGGTGAACCAGAGAGAAAGGGAGAAGCACAGCATGGCACAGAACAAGCTTATGCTGCCAGTAATTCAGAGAGGCTTTCTGGCCATTTATCTCCACTTCTGAAGTTCATTGTTTTCCACTGTTTTTCTCACTCATTAGATTTGCCTTTCATTTATCTGATGTCAAAGCCTCTGGAGATGAAAGGGCACTACTCTCCCAGAGAGAGCCACAAAGCGGCAAGAACTCAAAAGCCTGACAGACCATGCCTCACCATCTCATAAAACGTGTCTTGGGGATTTTTACCTTGAGGCTTAACAGACCTGAGCAGGGATGCCAGAACAATGTCTTTAAAGAGAATTTTAAAACTTACTAGAAAAAAAAACGAAGACACTTTTTAAATGATGCATGTGTTGGGAGGTGAAACATTTACTGCTCAAAGAAAGTTTGACATCATAATCAAACCTATTTAAAAAAAAAAATTACAACGCAGGTTGTACCACTGGCAATACGCTGGATAATGCGTTATTGCAATCTAAAAAGACAGATCTAGTGTGTCATAAATATCTCTTAAGCTGTACTACATAAAACTAAGTTACTTTAACATAGCAAAGAGCATGAACAGGCAGTCGTATCAAGTATAAAACTAATGGACAGTTTAGGCCCAACTAGACAACCAAAGAGAGACTGCTGACAGCACAGTAAAAGAACTTGCATGTTAAAAATAAAGAAATCATTGGTTTGAGATACATAAATTACTTTAGAATAAATTTATCAAAAAAAACCCAGCTGGGATTAAGAGGTAATTGCAAAAACAAACTTTCAACAACACAAAGTGGAACTGAAGAGTAGAATGAAATAATGCAGGACCTAAGTTCCCTATAATAAATTGTGCTCTAAATACAGTATAAAATTTGGTTTACCATGGCTTTAGTTAGTAATTTATTTTTTTACTGACATAAAATTATTGCTTATTGAAAAAAATAAAATCAAAATTATAAAACTAAAGAGAGATTCAGCAACATTTCCAAGCAAGAAAAAAAAAATATTTTTTCCAGAAATTTAATCTTTAGGCTCTGTGTAAGGAATAAATGAAAAGAATCCAACACTATTTTAGGTATTATTAATACTGAAACAAAGTTCTTTAAACTGAAATTTTGACAGTCGTATTTGTCTTTTTTTTTCTTCTAATCATCTCATCCATTCATCCAGCTGGATCAAGATGAGAAAACTCCACTTCTTGTAAGCACTTTGCTTACAGAGCCATGGTAGAAAGAAGTCCCAGTATAAATGCAAAAATATTCACCTCCCTCAAGAACACTGAAGTTTTTCTGCAACACTAACAGCAGCTGCAGTTCATAGTAACAAAACCAGAAGAGGGACTGAAATCACCACATGGAAAAGGCAGAACTGGGGGAAAAACTACAAAAATCCCAGTCAGGCAGAAATTAGCACTATTCTCACCTTTGATGCTTGTCGAAGCCATCGCAAATATTCAGTGAAGTTATCGAAACAAATGTAGTAGGTCTGGCTCTGAGGTCCAGAGGAGCTAAATGCTAAACAGTGCTGGTGCTTTTTCACTTCTTCCACCTACAGTAGAAACACAAAACTGTTAGTGAACAAAAATCAAAAGCCTCTTTGCAGAATTCCTCAGGGCAAAATTAAAATGTGCCCAAGAGGAGCTCTGCAAGCAGAGTTGAACTAACCCTCTCAAGTGCTCAAGTTGGATCTTGGCTGCCAAATATTCACAAAATCTACACACGCAATGAATAAGAACAGAAGGAGGAAGGAACCAAAGGAGAAAAACACCAAGAACTCCAACATTTTAAGAGAGATTGAGCACCATAAAAGGTTTCCCAGTGAAGTACATTTAAGGCTGTCTCTATACAACCTAAAGAAGTAACAATTTACACTCCTGGTTATTAAAAACAGGCTGAACAAAATGCTTCTCTTACAGACCAATTAAATTCTTTGGCATTTCTCAATTTGCTGAACACCCAGAATACATCATTCCGCTACCGTACACGAGAAGTCCCACACAACTTATGGTCTCAATGTCTCAGCACCACATTCTGGAAAGCCTTTGCAAACCAGGAAGTGCAGAGTATTTATGGAGTTCAGGAAGAGTATTTTTTGAGCAATAATTTAAAAAACACTTAATTCTATGCCAAGTATCCACCTCCCAAGCTTTGTCAGCAGAAGCCCTCAGTACATTTTTCTCAGTTTGGTTCTCCTGTTCTTTAAAAATTTGTCATCAACATACTGTTTAACACAGTCTGCATGTTTTACATTACATGAGGCATTTCTGCCCAAAAACAACTTAGAAATTCCATGTTAAGCAATGAAAAAAAAATATACACAATCTCTTCCCTTTTTGAATTAAAAAAAGTAAAATAAAACATCTCCATCTCAAAGAGAAGGCCGATGGGGACCTGAATCCTGTCCTCTCCAGTGTGCTACAGCCACAAATACAAATCATTGTCACAGTTCACCCACTGCTGCTAAAAGAAGAAAATGTCTGTACTTCAGTACCTCCAGGGAAGAGCTGAAGAATCATGTGAAGAATCATGAGAGGAGATAGGAAAAACAGCTCCTAGAAGGGACTATTTTCCACATTGCTAGCGTAGAATTTTAATGAATCAACTTTAGCCTACACATGTAACATTGTGAAGCTCTTCAGAGATAAACTTATCAGTATACAAAGTAAAAGAGCATTATTTCAGGTGTAAATCATCCTCAAGCTAATGATTCTCTTCCCATTATCTTGGCTAATCAAGGCAATAGTAGTGTTTTGAAACACTATTTAGGCCAAAACAGTGATGTTGTAATCTTACTGTCTTCAGTAAAGCATCACACATGGCTGAAGTGGGAAGGGACCTCTGAAGGTCATCTGGTCCAACCCAACTACTCAAGCAGGGCCACCTACAGCTGTTTGGCCAGGACTGTGTCCAAATGGCTTTTGAGCGTCTCCAAGGAAGAAGGCTCCACAACCTATCTGGGCAGCCTGTGCCAGTGCTCAGCCACCCTCACAGTTAAAATTCTCTCATTTTCAGACTGTGTTTCAGATGTAATCAATCAGAAAAAGAAATCCAGTTTCAGTTTTTCAGAAGTAAAAATGTTTGTTGCTATTAGCTTGTGTTAGACCACTACTCATACAATGCTGAACACGCAAAAAAAAACCCCAATGTTGAAAATAACCCTTATTGGTTAATTTTCAGATCTTAGAGTAACTCAGCATGAATGAAAAAAGGATGAAGAGGCATGGTATGGATCATACATGATACAGGTGTATGTATCCTTTGGCTGTGCACTACTACACCCATTAAACATTTAACACTGCACAAGAAAAGGAAACCAAATGTGTTTCCCTTACTTTACTTCAGGATTTTCATTCAAACGTTGTAAATTGATAAATTAATCTGACCATAATGAAAAGTCATTTATATTCTTTGATAACACCATTTACAGAAACAAGTTTTTGGAGGGCTAGGAATAATCAAAATCGAATGCAATCCTCTCTGCATAAAGAGATGGGGGTTAAGTAAGCAAATCCATGAAATATCTTACTTTTCCACCAATTAAAGGGAGAACATGCATCTTTCCAGTCTGGCTTTCTTTCACTGATGATACAATCAGGCATGTTCCACAAAGGATAGCTTGGCGCCTTGTCCATCTGTTGACTGGCAAATGTATTTTCCCTTTTCGAACATTGTACATTCCTGAGAGCTGAATCCGTTCGGAGCTGCCAATGCTGTGGGGCTTTCCTGGAATAGACACAAAAGCATCCACTTAATCACAGAAAATCTTTACTTCTCTCACTCAAGTCGCCCTGAGACTACCAGTGAGTTTTCAAGCTACAGATGGCAGTGCAACAAATGAAACAGCTTGAAAACCATGTGAACAGGTTATTCAGTATCAGCTTCAGTACAGGCTTCTTGCATAGGTAGAACTATATGATAGGCTGGTATCATGGAGAGCAGACCACAGTCTTGCAGTACATTAAATAACCTGCAATAGTCACAGAAGTACCAGTTACTGGTACCAGTCTTCTCTATGGCACAAATGATTCAGGATGACTGTTGGGTAACTGCAAAAGGGGGTGAAGTACTGCACACCAACCCACACCCTTGCACTTCCAGACTCTTCTGGGCATCCTTAAGGGCACAGTTTGAGTAGCTTCTACAGGTTCCCACAGAATAGAGCTCCTACTCTCATCAGCCCACCCTGTTCCGTCCAAACCCCACTGCAGAGGTAGTGCACTCAGCCACAATGTAAACAGATGCAACCTAGATGAAAGACCCCAAAGACTTCAGTCTGAGTAGAGCTGTGGAAAAAGAGAAGTTCTTCTGTCTATATTAAAATGAATTTGCTATTTATAATATTATGATATTTACAATACAGGTTATTGGCAAGACTACCAATTAGTCCAAACCTGTTAAATAACTTTAAATGGCTCAGATTTTACTAATCTAATCGATAAATAAGATTCTACTCTATAGAAACCATCATTAATAATGGCAGCATAAAGGCAAGCATCTCCTGTCTATGCTCTTACAGGACCATGTTTTTTAAGAGACAAATGGGAAGAAGCACAATTTGCTCATTCTAACCTGAAGCATTTATCCAAAGCAAGTCACCCTAGAAACCCTGAGCATTCCAGCCCAGATCTGAGTCATCCAAATATACTAAGTTTTCTGCAAATAGAGAAAAGAGGTAATCACATTCAAGTTGAAATTTCTGGAAGAATACCAGCATTGGTAAAACTGTGGAAGGGAGATCTCCTGGATAAATGAACCAAAGGCTACGTTAATTCCTAGTAGTTTCCTCAAGACAATAAAGGATAAATCCCTCATTTTCCCGTAATAACCCATACCAATTTAAAAAAAAAAAAAAACATAAAGGAATTAATAACTACTTAGAACTCCAGAAAAGCAAAGAGTTGCTCCTGTCTACTAACCCCAGTATTTCAGACTGGCAACAATTAAACTGCAGCAGTGACAAGCACTGCACACTATTACTTCAACTTGCTACTGCTCCTGCTTGTATGACAGCTCATTTGTCTCAATGAGTCTGCTCTTGCCTTCAAATTATCTATGGGAAGCTAGAAGACACCTACCACATGGCCTACTCACTGCCATTCTCTCACCCCCGCCACCCTGTGCCAATTCTTGCCCTTATCTTCAAAAGCAGCCTTCTTGAATCTTCCTGCCGGTTTAATGAGCCAAGACTTGGCACAGTTACCCTCAAGCCTTGCTCTGCTCTAATAAACACTAGCATTTAGGCTACCGATGTCTGCCAGTTTGGATCTGCAGAAACATCACTGTTGCTTGAAGCTAAAAGACTGAAACTTTAATGCCCACAGGGTATCGGCATCTAATACAAAAATAAGCACCCCAAGAAAGCAGTAATTTCACTGCCAACCAAATTCAAATCCAACAACAGAAGCTGTGGATAAATACTTTGCCCAACAGAATAAAGGGGAACAGGGACATCCATTCTACACAAAGCTACAGAAAGACTGATAGGGAATGTAAGTGAGTAAAATAGGGCAACTCAGCCTTAAACAAACATAAAAGCTGGATCAAACTTTTAATGTGGCATACGAAAAACATGGTTACTAAAGTAACTGATAATTCACCTAACTTGTGCAGAATGATGGACTCCATGTCCTGATTGAAAAGCACTGATTAAAGTATCAACCACACACAGAAACAGTAAAATCTCTGTAATGGAGTAAAAGTGCCTCGTAAGTATTGGTAGTATAGTTGTATAAGGAATAGTTGTCAGGGGTCTGGGCAGTTTCACCTCAAAAATGATCTTCCCAGGCGTGATTCTGGTTGTATGCTAACCTCACTGGAAAAGCACAACCCAGTGCTGATTGAACCCCTAAGGATTGCAAAGCACAACCTCAGTCTCTTGGGAAGCCAAGTTCATTTAGCAGCGTGCATTTTAATACAGCTGAATGCAACTTCACTCATCCAGGAACAAAGGACATAATTCTTATTTAACACAGGCAGATTTGTGTCCTGGAAAACATCAAAGCCCAGAAGTTCTTCAAGATTATGGTGGCTAACAAAGAGGACGAGGTCCCACCACTGTTGCAACCAAGAGGCTTGGCAGGAAACATGACAGCATTCAGGAGAAACAGAAAAATAACATTATTCTGCCAGGACTAGTGGGAAAACGACTACCATACTGGGTGCCCACTCTTCACAAAGTGTATTGAAACATTAGTCTTCAGAAAACTTTTGGAAGAAAAAAGAAAAATAATCAGAAGCTGGAGAAACCCACTTCCTAAGACCAGACTCTCTTGGACTAGATACATGAAGTTAGGCACAGCTGGACCTCTAAAACTACCCAGAAGTCTCTAAAAGGTAGCTCTTCAAATTTCATATAAATTCACAGAGGTTGTAAGTCACCAGTCACAGTAACAATTAGTATCATCAGTAAACGTTTACTAGTAAAGCTGGAACAGTCCTACCTCTAGAATTATTCATGCCAGGTGTAAACTGTACTTTCTCAGATTCAATGGGAAAATTACCAGGGTAAGAAACTTCAGTAATTCCTATGAACATAAAAAAGCAAAAAACAGCCCCTTCAAACTTTAAGGATTTAGGGTGCTTTTCCCCCGCAAGTACTACCCCCTGCCATGTGAAAGCTACAAGGTTCTTGATGAGAACACACAGAAATAAAATACTGGGCCTATTTCATTAATGTAAATGGTTTCTCTCTTCCTATTCTTGTCTACTTCACTACACAGCCAACCATCTGGTTGGACCAGATTTTTCAAAGTCCCTTCCCATTCTATGATTCTGTACCTTGAAAACCCCGTATTTAATATTGGACCACATGCACACAATCTGCTCATATATAATTTGATGTTTTTCCCACCAAAGGGTTGTAATCATTGAGATTTGATAGTATTATCAAGCAAGCAGAAAAAAAAAAGTCAAAAGCCACTGTTTTATTTTGATTTTTAAGTGGAGGTTATTCAAGGACATACCAACCAGTCATGGAACCAAATCCTCAAATCCACAGAAGTTTTGCAGCCTTTTGACCAGAAGCAGCCTTGCCCATCAAAAGATGAGCTTGGTCAGACTGCAGCTTTAAAGAGCCCAGACATTTGCTGCCAGGAGAGCACAAAGGCAGGGAAAGTTTAAATGACAGCAAGCTTTGCCACACCAGAAGAAGGTTAGGACTTGGAAACAGCGCAAAGCGATCCCAACACTGGCTGCCCCGAGCTTCAGGGAGGATGGCAGCAGGAGACAGTCTCACACCACCCCACAGGGCAGCTCCTGCAAGCAGGTTCATCCCTGACACGCTGGGGAGCAGAGGACAAGGAGAGGGCTTGGAAGCGTACATGCCTTTCCTGTGGCAGGGAAAATAAGCAAACGACCTTTTTCTTCGAAGTTTACAGGAAGGATGGGGCAATTTGGATTTCACCAGAACACGTTTAGGCTAAGGATCAAAGACCACAGATTATGGCATAAACTGTAGTACCACCATCAAAATCAGTCAGTTTTGAGGTAACCTGCCAGCAGAAGCACTGCTTTCAGCAAGAACACCAATAGTTCTGAAACTGCCTTCTTCAATCTGTCTCGCAGACCTCCTATTCAAGATTCAGAAGACAGCACAAGATTCATATTCAGATTTTCCTTCAGTTTTAACTATACCCGAGGGGAACAGAGGAGTTTTCACAGGGGCCTGTGATATTACGCTGAAGCCGACATTCATGCAGACAAAATGGTAACGATGATCCGTTGTGACTTGAAGCACAAATTTGAGTCCTGCCAAAAACTTGTAAGATAATTATCATTGTCTCAATCAGAGTGGATGCAAATATGCCAGAATATCTACAGAGTCACATACCATAAAATGTTTTTCAAATGCTAAGCCTAACCAGAGCAGTTTGAGTATTTTAGCAAGAAGGCATAAAAATATTATTTTTCATTCCTGTCAGGACTCCAAAGCTACAGCGACTCCTAAGCACCCCCACAACAGAACTTTTGTTCTGCGCAAGGCATTAGAGGAGATGCCTCAAGGAATTATGAGCAGACCACTCATTTGGCTATTTTGACATTCATGGTTGATTTCCTCCCAGTTTTAGCTTGTCCCAAGTCCTGGAGGAAAACTAGTGGTATTTCAAACAAGGACAGAGAAAAGCAGGGAATTTTACTGAAACGGTGGGACTGCTGTTGGAAGCACAAACCCTCCTCTGCTTTGTGGGAAATATGGCTGGGACACGAGTGATCTTTCCATGGTATTAAAGAACTAAGACCTCACCACGAGCAGCTCAAGGAAGCTCTGAGTATGCAACATACTGACATCCCGCCTAGCGCACAGACTTCAAACCTTATTAAATAAATACCCACAGCCACTTGCTTTGGATTCGGGAGTAAAGCTCTTTATCCTAGTGATGGAAAGCATATGGAATACATTACCATCAAAAGTTATAAAATACCAGCTCATTATGGGACATAAAAGTACTCGGGGAAAAAAAGCCTCTCTGCAGCTATATGGCTGATTAAGTTGCAAGTACTTATTATTCTCCCCTGTTTGAAAAGTACAGTCAGTAAAGTCTGCCTTGAAAGAACAATTTAAGACGTTACCAAAATAAGAGCAGGGAAGAGTGTTGACATAAAAAACGCATTCACTTCTGTGCAGTGGGTCTTATTTTTATTACTAATATCGGTCTGACAGAATGAAAACTAAAAATTCCCGAAGACCTGCCTGCTGTAGCCAGCCCAGCCAGCTGGAGAGACTGCCTGCCCTGAGCCATCTTGGGCATTCACCAGCAGTAAGAGGAGCTTAATTATTCAGTAGGAATAATGTCTAAGTTTGAGGCTTTTCAGAAGTGACTGAATAACTCTGAGTGCCTAATTTAGGGATGTCCTTTTCCTGCTATAGCTGGGCCAGCTACAGAGGTTGTCATCCTCATCTGCACGCTGTTGGGCCCGTGGCCCGAGGACAGCGTTGCATCAACCCCACTGCATCAGCTACTTGCTGTAAGCTGTCCCTAAGCCCTTTCAGACAAAACAGGCTGCTTTAATTTCTTGTGCCTCTTTTTGACCGAGAAGCCTTGGGGACAGCTCACAGTGAGTAGTTCAGTGTGGAGGAATGGCGTGTAGGGGCCAGAGCTGTAACACGGTGGCTGCTGCTGGAGAGGGTATGTAATTAAACCCACCCACGGCTTTCAGCAAGCCATTTCAGAAGTAAGATACTTCACACGCTAACACTCTGTGAACATTGAGTATGCGTTGGAAACAAAAAAAAGCCCCAAACCCAGCAGTCAGTTTTGAAGACTTTGGTCTGAACTCACTAAGGAAAGCTGGGCTATTTCTCAGTTGACCGAGTGAAGGCAGCAGGGTGGGTAGCAACTTCTCGGTTCCCACCTGAAGCACAGTCCTCACCATCCCTCTCAACCGAAGCATCCCTCAGGAACACCTCACACCGCCTCGCTGGCAAACCTGCAAACTGAGGCTCAGCACTGGTCATGTCTATATGTAAGTGCAAAGAGGCCTCAGTTCACTCAAAACACTGAAAGCCCTTGAGTGTCTTTGCCCACCCTTTGGGAAACTGTGCCACAGTAGCTGTTCCTGAACCCTTACTGCCTGATTATTCTGCACAAATATTTTCATCAAATACAGATAAAGCTACTGCCTGCAATGTTTTTGAAGCTTCTCAGTCATTTAAGGCTGCTTCCCCTTGTATTCTTGTCAAGCTAAGGACAGCAGTGATGACTTCAGGCAAGGCCCAGTGCAATGAGTTGTATAAAAATACAGCAGCAAGTTGGACTGAAGCTGGGGGGGG
>VZRU01005523.1:140870-151795 GCA_013398155.1 Pedionomus torquatus | reverse complement strand
GTTAAAAAAAAAAAGAGAAAGAGGGCATCAAAGGAAGAAGAACAGCACAAGTAAAAACTCTGAAACTATTGTACTGCTCTCATTTTTAACTTATGAAGAAAGCTGACTTACATGTTTATTAGAAGTATTTTCCTTGGGAAGGTTCACACTGTCATAATTTAAGAACAAAGGCACAAAATTAGAACATTTTATATTTAACTAAGACCAAGGATTCACCTCGTAGTCTCTACTAGCAACCACCTGGGGAGGCTTTCACTTCACTATTGCAAAACCTCATCTGGCAAACCATTCCAAAACAACAGTAGAATTTTTGCATTAATAAAAATTCCCGTAAGATTTAACACAAGACTGCCGATTGATTCAGTACTGCCCCGTGAAAAAGCATCTCAGTCATCATTATGCTGTTCTTATGGGTATGTAACTATTAGCATAGACTTTACTCATTATACTGCTCATTTAGGTGCACTCTGCTAATATGGGGGCTAAGGGAAGCTCTGAAGTGCTTAAGCTTCTTTTAGGAATTAACAGTTCAAACTGCTACTTGAAGGCTGCTGCCTTCTCCCCTGAGAAACAAAAGTAGACCACAAATGTTGGATTCTACTGAGCTGTGTTAACTCCTCATTTTCTTTAAAGGACCTTTCATGAGACAAAACTGGCAGAGTAGAAGACAAACAAGCCTTTAGCCTTTGTGAAACATATTCAGGAAGATGATCTTTACAGGAAGATCATCTTTAAAGAGAAGCATGATCACTATATGATGTGTTACAATAAAACATAGTTACTAGGTTTTATAGCAATAACCCTGCCTTCCACTTACATTAAATCCTCACTGGAGAAAAGGTTTGCATGAATTTCATAATGCAAAAAACATCCCCCTTTTTTCCCCACTGCAAGAGTTCAATTTTGTTCACTCGATTGTGCCCTGTATCTTGTTCTCTCAGACTCACCACCTTCACACTGGAGCCCTAAAACCATGGTATCAACACTTAAAAAGATACAATAGGCAAAATTTAAGAAAAGTGACTTTTTTTGAAAAGCATTTCTATCAAGTGTTACATATTTATCAGTGGAAAATGGCTGTAATAGCTTTACTGTCAAAAGTTAAATATCACCCTGTATAAGCCAAAAGCTTCTGAAGAAAGACCTACCAGTGATTCAGCAGAAGTCATTTAAGAGTCATTGTTAACCAGCAAAACTCCTACACTAGGATCATTTAATAAAGGAAATTGGCTAAAGCAGAGTATGTTGTGGTGAAGAGGATGCTACTTGCAATTAAAAGCAGCAAGTACAATGGGAGTTCATCTGGATTACTATGTAGAGGCAGCAAACCCAAAGCCTTGGAATCCAATTTTTCTCATTACAACAAGTGAATTCCAGATCTAGCTGCTTCAATGTGTTTTGACAGGGTTTTACAGATGGAGCACAGCATGTATAGGCAAACACCATCTCTTCCGAACAAAATGGAAATTCACCTGTTCTTAAACCCCTCATCCCATCTATCCCTACAGACAAAATACAGATCCTTCACATTCAAACTCTCAGTTCTATGCATTCCTATCCACCTCACCCGTCTGCAGGAAATTCAAGCAAGTTACGCGCAGGCAGGTTTGTTTACTTCAGCAAAATCAAGAGGATCTCAAGGCACCCTTGGCGTCCTGACTTCTGCTTAGAAATACAGCAGGTTGCAGGCTGAATTCTGTTGTTACACTACATACTTCATTTAGAAGAAAGCTCATAAAGGACAGAGAGTTGCCTGCTCTTCAGTAACTAAACTCAATACCAACACTCCCTTGGGAAAGCACCATATGCCACCTCTGAAAGAAAAAATAACTGAAATATCCTAAGAAGGAACCCTCTAGAAAAAAATGTCATCTTTCTCCTGTACTTTAACAAAGTTGTAAAAAGCTGCAATATTGTCTAGAGGCTTCCAGGAAGTACTATCTAAAACAACCTTCTTATCTTGAACATAGGATGCATTTAAGGAAGCTACTGAAGAAACTCACCAATGAGATCTTCTACCAGCTACTTGTCTCATACTGAGATTTGTGCCAGTGTCTGATTACATCCCTTACATATATTTCTTAAAAAGAATACTTTAGCAACACGTTGCAAATTATCCCCTAAGGAAATGGCCTCAGGAACCTCAGCTTTCTGAACAGTTTTACAATTGTATGCACTGATACTAAAGAGGTGAAAATTGAACAGAGGCAGAAAGCTAAGCCTTACAAACTTGCCAGTAGTACCATGACTTGCATAAGAGCATGTAAGCTTCTGTAGAAGGGGACTTAATGATGGCTCAACTGATCTTTCCCCTTTCTCCCCAACTCAGTCCCCATAAACCACAGCTGATCAGAATGCTGGAAATGCACATTTGTTTTTGTGAAGTCATGCAAGATTGAATTCTACGGGTTATACTCCCACTGCACAATAAAGCCACAAGCACAGTAAAGTCCCTGGCATCCCAAAGGATACTTACCCTGTCTAAAGCAATTGCTGTAGTGGCAAAAGCTCTGAGCTAACCAACTGTTTTAGGCAAAACTGGAGTCTTGATGGAACTCAAGAGCAAAACTGAACTGATGACTCCACTGAAGTTAACAGCAGCTTTCAGGTTTTATCAGTGTTAGATGCTCACCACAAAGCGCAGCAATCTAAGCTCAAAATAACTGCTGGAACACACACTCCTCTGAGAAGGAACAATGACAGCCCCTGGCAGAAGTTCATCTGTACGTCTTAGTACTACGACAGTTAAGATAGAAACCCGTGCTCCTTACCCACAGAAGTTGAGCAAACCCTCCCACCGCCTGCCTCGCCCCAAGGATGGAAGTTATGACTAGTCAGTCGTTAAGAAAAGCTACAGAGGAAGAAATACGCACACTAGGTCCTAGATTGTTCCATATGAACTTCATATAACATAAATGCCATCTTTCAATGTATTTTAGACTAAAATACCACTAACTATGAGTTGACTGAACTATTTTGTGCATTAAATGTATTACAGTTCCAAGTACAATGATTTTCTCATTGCTCTTTCATCAGAAGAAGGAACTTATCTAAAAGCCTGGGTAATCTAAGGTAAAGTATTTTAAGTACGACACTTCCTATAACACACTACCAGAATTATGGTACAAATAACGTCAAAATCTAAATTCAAATTTTATCATAGGACCCAGCTGATAAACAGCATATGACAAAACAGTTCTGTAGAGTATTGCAAGGCTATTATTAATACATATCAATTAGGTCCAGTTTAAAAAAAAAAATCCCAAATAATTTTGATATGGAACAATACTTAGATGTATACGGTGTCTGGTCAAGGCCCTCCGAAGTTTAGCACTGAAAAAGAAGGCAAGAATAATGGATTTGGAATTACCAAAACTTACAAACAAAAGCTGCCTTACCTAATAAATGATTTTTAAAAAAGGACTAGTAGGTTAAAACTGATTGTTTTAAGTTGCACAAAGACAGAAAAATGCAAAATGCAGAAGAATCAGCATGAGCACATTAGTCAGAGAGAATTATCTGCCAGTCTTAAACACTAAGCATTTCAAATTCAGCTTCACGAACACAAGATTTCCATGCTATGATTAGAAGGAATTCTGGCTGTGCAATATCGCTATAAGCCAGTCATACTCCATCGTACCAGAGACAGTCTGCTCGTAACTTGCCAGGTAAGCTTAGTTCATACATTCTGTGTCTATACTTTGGCTGTTTTCCCCACATAGCCAATACTGGTCCACGCACATGATTTTATGTACTATGTTTACACAAACCTTTCAAATAGCTTGTCAAAGCACATGCTGTTTTGGTTTGCAGCTTTGAGTTCAGTGAGTGGCACAGAGTACATCTTCAGCTGAACTTGAGAGCTGCAGTAAGCCACAAGGACTCTTTGGCTGCCTCCTTCCCCCTCTTTCCTACAACTCCATAGCTAGAGACTGCTCCTAACAACACCCCTAGCAGCGTTCCTTTTCACTCCTCTTTTATCAGCAAGCAGCTTCAAAGAATCACACAGAAGCCTGGATGATGCAGAAGGAGAGACAGCACCAGCAGCTACCCTTGGGAAGCTTCAGTACTCCGATTTCTGCCTGCTTATAGCCAACAAGCCTGTTTTGTTGCTAAAGAACATGTACCCTTTGATTTGCTCTAAATTGCCTTCTGTCAGTCAAGTATTTGCTCTTTTAAAATTTACAAGACAAAGGTTGGATTATGTTGACATTAAACTTGTATGTCAATGCATGAAAATACGCAATAAAAGGCAACTGGTATCAAAACTCTGTACTTCAGACTGCATTCCTGAGAAAAAACAAAGACAAGGGAAGGAAAACCAATTTTCTAAAGTGAGAAGAAGGAAACAGTAGGGAGCGAGAGATATGGATCATGAAGAAACATGAAAGGGAGCATTTTCCCAGTGCCTTTCTACCCTTGGAAACAGAGGCAGGAAAGATTTATTGTATGCCCAGAGATATCGGGTTTGACACCATTTCTTCTCTTTTCTACTGCAGAGACCAGAAGTAACTGGATAGCATATGGGAATTGTCTAGGAGTGCACGTTCTACAGTTTTATTACAAAGGAGAGAAAAAAACACAAAAGAGATTGGCTTTTTCCATTCCCTTTTTAAATTAAATCAACTATCATACATCTGAGTCATCCCCAAACCCATCAGTTTTCTGTCCAAAGCACTCCAAGGGTCTGTGAAAGGACAATCACAAGTGCTGGCTCCTAAGGCTGACTACAGTCTAGCACTTCTTGTTTGATGCTACACATTCCTATAATAAAAATGTTGAAAATTTCCCCACCCGTAACAAAAGGGGAAAAAGCCTGTACAAAGGTCCAGTTTTATAAGTGCACAGTCTGATTTAGAGCTCCTGAAGCCTCTTTTAAGTCAGGAAATTATCTAGGAGAAACCAAAACAACTTTGTAAATTCAGCTTTGACAGGAAAGTGAGTGTGCTAAAAAAAACAACCCCAGGAACCTGAAAATTCATCAGAGAACCACTTTAACTCTGGTTCGTGATAATTTTAGAAAGGGATCCATAAATACTCACCATGAGTGCTCTGTACAGCATTGGTAGGATCAACTTCAAGCTGGGGCTACTTATCAAAGCTTTCTGCTTTCCATGGAAATATCCAGAAGAATCTGAAGTGCCTACATGTATTTGAGGACCCCACCCTGAAAGCTTCTTCACTAGTATTTGTCTTCTCAGTACTGAGAAGAGCAGTCCAACTGGACAATGCTCAGTATAATACATAGTGAAAGAGGGTTTGCTGAAGTATATTGATTGTGGTCAGACCATAATAATATTTCATTTCCCTGCCACAGAAATGAATTATTTCTGTACCATCAAAAAAAAAAAAAAAAAAAAAAAAAAAANCAAAAAAAAAAAAAAATTGTGGCTATAAAGACATTGTATTTAAACTATTGACTCTGAAAAAAAAAAAAACAGAACAACTCAAACTGTTGCACTGTCCATGTATATTACGAGCACCTAAAAACAAACCAAAAATCCCAACAGAACCAAAACCACTCCCCTCCAGTGCACATCATTTTAAAGTTCAACACATGTTAATATTATTAAAACAATATTGAACCTTCCACTCCGTAATCAGGGGAAAAACCTAAAATATGCAAGATCTTATTTAAGCAGGCTATTTTTATCTACCCACTCCAAACTGACCAATTGTCTTAAGTGTCTGTGTCCTCACAAAGGAACTGATCACACCACATTTGGTTTTCTGAAAGCCATTTCACGAGTCACAGAGGAACCCAAAGGCCTATACTGTACGACCACATACCCTAACAACAGAAATCCTCCCCTGTGCTACCTCACTGACTGCTTTACTATACCAAATACAGAGAAGGTAGGTCACAATCCCCCTTTTTCAGAGACTTGCTGCATGACTGGAAATAGCAATATGTCCACAATGCAAAGGCACACCTAGAGCTGATCTCTCTAAAACATGTATGAAGCTTCATGATCAGAAAAACAGGAAGGGTCTGTGATGCTCTCTCATTTACAAATATTTGCAGGATTAAGTTTTAAATGCATTTGCATGGATTTTTAAAAGAATCCTTCCCAAAATACTAGCTTTTTGATTTCTCTGCCCACTCACCCTCCTTTGAGGGATAACTGAGACTCCTGAAGATTATTTATTTTTGACGCTATCTATTTATGTTCCAAATATCTTCATCTCCACCCCAGCAACAAAGGGAAGGAAGAGGTCAAGGACGTATTATACTTGCAAGCTGTTCTTTAATCATCTGTGAATTGTCAGCACTTTAATTTCACTTAAAGCAGAAACAAAAACTTGCTCAGTAAAATTTACTATTAGGAGGAAAACAATCAACTAATTTTACAATCACGGAATCATGGAATTGACAGAGTTGGAAGATACCTCTAGAGATCATCTAGTCTAACTCCCCTGCTAAAGCAGGATTGCCTAGAGCACATTACTCAGGACTGCATCCAGGCAGGGCTTGAAGGTCTCCCACAACCTCCCTGGGCCACCTGTTCCAGGGCTCTGTCACCCTCACCATAAAGAGGTTTTTCCTCATATTTGAATGAAACTTCCTATGTTGCAGCTCATGCCTGTTGGCCCTCGTTCTGTCACTGGGAACCACTGAAAAAAGTCTGTCTCCATCCTCCTTGAACCCACCCTTCAGATATTTGTAAACGTTAATAAGGTCTCCCATCAGTCTTCTCTTCTCCAAGCTAGAGTCCTATTTAGTATTTAGTCCAATTGAACTATTTAATTTGCACAAGGGAAGAATGTTGGGTACAAATGCCAAAATTGCCAACCTCCAAACTGATATAATTATATTATAGTTCAGACTAGCAGTAGTAATATTGATTATTATTTTAGTGGAAGTTTCATATACCGTACTGCCAAGTTAACTAATTTAATAGATACTCTAACTTCTAGGCCTTTTAACTATAAGGAAATTTCTAAATAGCTAGACAGACCACATCCAGCCATGTATAGGACAATGAGACTTAAGCTGAAACACCATAAAATTATCCAATGGTGTGTTTTTACCAAAAATAGTAAAAGATGAGGAGAACAGTCAGATTTATTTTCTCCTATGTTTCGTTTGTGTTCTGGATACACACTGTCTTGGTTTGAGGTAAAAAGAACCAGTTTTCCGTTTCATAATTTTACTTTTTTAGCTGGGCCTCTTCTAACCAAACTCTGAAATTAACAGCACGTTGTTCAGAAACTGTTCACTCTCACGGTGATGTGATTATACCAAGGAATGGTATGCAGAGAGGCCCTTGCTTATACTTATTGCTCTAACAACCAAGGTCAGGTAATTTTATTTGCCCTGTTGGAGGGACAGAAGTGGAAAAGCATAGAGGGGTCACAGCTGTAGGGAGGAGTGGACAGGACAGGTGACTCAGAACTGATCAATGGGGGTATTCCATCCCATCCACATCATGCTCAGTGTAAAAGCTGAGGGATAAAAATGGTCAATTGTCTTTCTTCAATAGCCAGCGTCCAAGGACGACTCTCTCTGTTCCTCTGCTTTTGATCCCGATTTGAGCATTCCTGACTCCAGATCTGGAATCCAGCTCCTGTCAATCACCGAGTCCAGTCTGGGACTTCTCCCAATGCCTCCTGTGAGCTTGATACAGTTTGGAATATACTGTATACTTTTTTCCTTCTTTATTATTCATTATTTTATTATTACTTATATTTTCAATGAAGCAGCTTAGTATTTTTTACTCCTAAATCTCTTCCTCTCCTCTTTTTTTTTTTTTTTTTTTAAGACAGGCCATCATCTGTCTGATTGATCAAAACCTAAAAATGGAAGATACATGGTTGAAAATATCTTTCCTTAAGCAAAAACGAGGAGGAGGAGAGCACATCTGAGGGCATTAGGCAACAGGCCAAGTTGCCAAATCTCCAGCCCCCACCAATGCTAGTTTACCAGAGAAAATGGGGAGCAGCTGCTAAGTCAGCTACTGCTGCTCCAACAACTGCATCTGCACTCTATTATAGCTGGGAACTGCTACTGCCATTGTTGTGTGAGGCTGCATGTCTGTGTGTGCACACACACTTGTGTACAGGGAGAAGGACAAAGCGCGAAAAGCAGGTTTTCTCTGGCTACAGCACCGAGCAGGGAACTCATGATACTACCACCAGCAGAAGCCTCTCCAAGAACCTGGGGAACCAACTGCTTGGCAACACAGGGAAAAAGGCGACCACAGTCATCAACAGCTGCTTTCAGCTTCAAGGGACACTGGCATCAGTATTTTGGTTTCACAATCAAACCTCAATGGCGAGAGAAGGTTTATGAACAGTCATACACCAGGGGAACATCTGCAAAGGTCTAAGGGGAAGTAGGAATGAGAGGGAGAACCACCCCCAGGTTGTCTTGCTCAAAGTCCTGCTCATAGATTTGAGTTTTTGTAGTGGCCTCCTGCTGGTTTTTGAAGAAAAGTAAGCCCATGACCTGAAAGGTAATTAAGGGAAAGGAACTGTGTAGTTTACCTTATCCAATTTGCATTTTGCATACTAACTCATCGTATAACAACCTGTTGAGACATAATTTCTTTTGCTGCTCCACTGAAGTATTTGTCATTAGAATTGTTAATATAATGCCAGAACTCATGAGGTCAGTTTAAAACCATTTTGATTCCCATTTACTTCAATTATTTGTCTTTTTCCTACAGATGTGCTGTCTTAACTGTTCACAAACAGAGATGCTTAGAGCAAGCACAGTAGCTGTACTCTAACATTTATACAGCATTTCAACAAAAATCATGCCCACAAGTTTCTTGGCCTCTGCTCTTGGGGAGAATGACATATTTTTCCTATAGTCACTGTTAATTAATACTTCTTTTCCCAGTCCTTGAAATGCTTTCACTATTTCTTTGCCTCAGGCTTTGTTACTTTCAGGGCAGAACTCACCACTGTCTCCACAAGTTGACTTCAGCAGTGGTTCATGTGTTTTCCAAGGATGAAATGAACAACCAAATTCCTATTAGGAAGGCTTATCACCTAAACCAAGATCACAGTTATTTAAGATGGTAGAGATTATTTTCCTTAAAGTACTTTGAAGAATACAAATGCACAAAACACCGTATTAGACCAATGCTCATCCAGGAACCAAGAGTGCCGTCTCATCAGTCACAGAGGCTTGACAGATTTCTAAATCTGAAATAATCAATTGAAGGCTTGTCATCATAAGCTTTGAAAAAAAGGCACTCAAATTTATAAATTTCCTCTGAGGAAAGCTGGCTAGCATGTTCTAATACTCTGAAATATGCACACCCAGCCAACCAGAACTTGCTGTGAGTCAAACCCAACCACTCTTCCCCAAAAATGGGCTTTGTCTGAATTTTTGACTTGGAGATTTCAGCTCCAAAGAAGTGCTAAGTTAGCAGCTGTCACTGAAGTTTTGTTTTAGTGAATCATGAAGCAGAGTCCAAGGACTTAGCGTAGTTTCAAAATCCTTTGACTACCCTTGGAAAATAAACTCAGTCCACCAGAACCTGATCCTTACAAGAAAGTCCAAAATGTTTTGGACTACATTAATTGCTTTTTAATTGAGAAACTTTCTTCTTCAAAGTCTCTAAGCTGAAAGAGATATTGATCTCACCAGTTCAAATGTACATAATTTTGTAACTTTAAAATATGAATGTAGATTAACTCTGAAAAAATTGTACAGGGATTTTCGTTTTGTTTTCCTACAAACAATTACTTAGCAACAATCATGAAGGTGCTCTTTTCCAAGACTTTTTAAGCTAATGCAAAAAGACATTCTGAATCCACATGGGTAGTAAGTTTTCACCACATAGGATTCAATGCATGGAAAGGAAATTCTTATGTTCCCACAGTAAAGTTTGCTCATGGAGAACATGGAAACAGTCTGACATCACTGAGCCAGGCGTCAGGATACTGGGTTGAAATGCAAACTTCTATTCCCAGCTTTTCTTGCCTTCTAAAGTTTATGCTGTGTTTACCATTTCAAGGGGAGAAAATAAAAGCAAAATAAATACATAAAAAGAGAAAGAAAAAGTGAAAGAAAGTAGCATACAGACAAAATTACTTTTAAAGCTTTCCATGCAAGCTGCAAGCAGAGCAGCTGTGTTCATTCAGATTTCATTAAGAGAAAGATCTGTTTGGGAGCAAAGTAAATAAAACTCAATACACCAAGTCAGACTTTATTCAAAATCTATTTGCAAACTTCATAGTCCCATGTAGGTAGGTAGTATCACGATGATAACCTCAGTACAGTAGCTCAGGACTACCCTTACGTTTCTTGGAATAGTTGCAACAGATAGCTTCCTTGTGACTAAATATAACCTTCCCAGAGATACATCAGACAGGCTCATAACTCTTCTGTGAAGGAAGTCTGTTGAAAGGTAAAAATGTGATGGCAGCAGTTTCAGAGAGAGATCTGGCCAAAAGACCATAGTGATGAAAAAAACGCATCCAGAAATTCTGCCCTTTCAAAGCACAGGACTCCTTATCAAGTCACCTTCAGCTTTATCTACACTTAAGCAAATAGTAAGATTCCTGTTGAATAAGGCTGTGATTTGGTGTGCTCATCTAACTTCCTCCTTACACCAATGGACAGCAATGCTCCAAGGGCATTATTAAATTTATTATGTAATGAAAATGAAATAGGAACAAAACACATTTAAAACACATTTCTCTGAAGTATATTACTGAAAGATAAAAGAGGCTATCAAATACAAGCCCTATCCAGCATGGCATACATAGCTTCTTGTTGCAGATGTACCTCTGACAAAAAACAAAGCCCATAACAGTCTGGAAAAACAGTGAATGCTGCAGGCTCCGACACTGCTGCACACTTCCCACCTAACCAGGATATCTGCCTCTGGTATACTGTCTTGTTATGAGGTTTAAAAAAAAAAAAAAAAAGAATATGCAGGTTCAAGAGAAGAGAAAAAAAGAAAACG
>VZRU01005523.1:114066-137928 GCA_013398155.1 Pedionomus torquatus | reverse complement strand
AAAAAAAAAAAGGACCGAATCCATAAAAGGCCATTCACAAAAACCCATGCAGTTTCAGGAACTTCTTACCTGTGGTATTAAACCCCATGGGACTCCATACTTAGTACCTGTTCTCTATGTTTAGGATTAAGAACATGGGGAGTGAACAAGTACCATCAGATTTTGCTGGACAGTGATTCAGGACTACAGTGGTGAGTACTATTTTATTTCACAACTGGCATAAATTCTCCATCCTTCCATTAAAGCATAAGATTCCCCAGCTTAAATACACTCACATACAGACCTTGTCCAGTCAGTTAACTTCAGCCAGGTTGCTGTACATGGCAAGAAGTAAAAACAAACTCAAAAAAACCCACTCCAAACCCCAAAGCAAACAAAACCCCAACACACCCCATGCCTTTTTTTGTTGTTGTTTTTGTTAATACAAGGGGAAGACGTACACCAGACAGGAATATTAAATACCAATTCTCTGAGCAGCCTGGTTATTCCTGGATCACTCCTTTTTGGTATGTTCTATTCTCGCAGCCACATGAAACTATTAAACTATTTTCCACATGCCACAGGACAGAACCTAGCACCTGGAATACAAATGCCGTCAGGACATGTGAGAGCAAGACACCAAGACTAACCACAGTGCCACAGACCCTTCCTCAGCATCGTCTTTCTCCATTTCCTTTTTGTCCTGTTTTCCTACCACTGACATGAATTTCCAAGGTCAGTCACCTCTGTGTAAAGTACCATATGGCTCTAAGGACTTCAAGATCTCAAGGTAGATCTATACTAAGGATATTGCTCCAAATTTGAAAGTGTTCATCAAATTTATACATGGTTTACACAAACGCCTTTTTTTTTTTTCCTTTTTATTACCCCGTCTCCTGTACAGCATAGATTTTCCTGTCCAAGATTATACAGCCACTGTCCTCCAGAGATCACCAGGAGGGCACAAAGCTTGTTCTTAGGGAGTGAAGGAGACAGCAACACTCCTCCATGCACAATGGGAGATGGCACACCGTGATGAGATAAAGCGGCACTCAGACAACAGGTAATGACACTCCTGTGATTTCAGGTATTGGAAAAGCATACAGATGAAGACCTACTTGCAGGCTCCATTCTTTGCAGCATACTAATGCATAACTTCATTCTGCAAGCATATGGAAGTAGGTATTAAAACTCATACAGGCAGGCGAGAAAATGAGAAGTCACCTGCTTCAACATAAAGTTCTCCTTGAGACCAACTGCCTAAATATCTTGCAAAGCCTACATAAAGACAGAACTACGACTGCAAGCTTTCTAGCTTTGCAGTTTGCCTGTGTTCATTTCTCGATCAGGAAATGCAAGGAAACTGTTCCTACAGCTTACTTGCACACTTACTTTTCTTCTTGCTCTAGAAATGCCAGCGAAAGACAGAAGCATTACACATCAAGACGTCAGATGAAAGACGTCTTTACTTCAGACAACATGGATGTTGTCTGAAGCACATCTTGTGGTTTTGAGGAACAGAAAACAAATCTATCTCTTGGAGACAGATAAGCCCATCTTCTGGAGGGTCTTGATGCTTACAAACTTCTGGAGCTAAAAATCCAGCTGAGATAATGTTTCTTTTCTTTAGTAAGCTACCTCAAAATTTAGGATGAAGTAGGCTTGCAACAGAACTTCAAAGTAGCTGTATAAAAAAAAAAAATCATATTACCTTAGCAAAAGCAGCCTATGTGTAATGCTTACAGTTTGATGAAAAATAGAGATGGCCTAACTCATCCCCAAGTTTAGGAATTATATAAGCACACAGTCTCAAAGTTTGGAGCACAGTATTTTATTAAGATCTAGATAAATAAAGATATTTTAGTTCTGACATAAAACTAAACTTACTCAGTAAAGCACAAGAAAAAGGAACCACCTGCAAATTTGAAGTGTTCCAAATAAAAATCTCTGTCTATGGTCTCCTAGAGACAATGTTCCTCTGTAACATTCATGAACCATCACTTTGTCCCCAAATCCCTGTATATTCTTAAGCCAGAAAAACAGTAATGAGTCATAGCCGTAATTTAAAACAAAATTCTGTGCTGGCAACTTTAAAATGGTTATCAACTTCACCACCTCAAAAGGAGAAAAAAAAACAAATCACCCAAGATCTGAAGGCTGCTAATGTTCAGTATTTTCAGAGCCACCTTAGAAGGCATCAGCAAACACTGCCCACACTGAAATAGCTGATCCACTCAGCAGAGTAAGCCGAGTTCTAGCTAAACTGAGCAGACATGACAATATCGCTCCTCAAAAATCTCACTGAAATTAACACCTATTGCAGCCAGAGATTACACGAGTTGGAATACTTACAACCCTTACTTATCCCCCAACTGAACACTACACATTGGGAAACAGACTACTCTGAAGGAAATACAACTAAAATTCTGTTGGATTTGAGTTGCTATTGCCCATTTATCTTTTCTTTAGCATCCTTACTCAACTCAGGCATTTCACACCAACTTCAGTTTAATATTACATTTGATTGCAAAGAAAGTATAGCTTCCATGGACCCAGAAGACTTAATGCTCTTTTCAAATAACATGAAACCACACCCATCTCCTTTTTACAGTCCAAATCCAACATAGAAATTCCATGATCAGAGGACAGCTTGAAGATGTTTAATCTCCTAGATCTCTCAGGCTTTGATATTAAAGCAACAAAAGGACTACTACTTGCAAGGACACGACGGGTCATATTCATACCGCGTAAGGGGTGTAGGACAGCAGGACCAACTTACCAGTGAAGGCAAAATCCCTCAACTGCATCTCTGCTGCAATTCACTAGTTGTCTAAAATGAAAGCAGAGCTTAAAACGCAAGTCTGCTTTCCTTCTCTCTCAGCCTTTCTACTCAAGACCTGCCACATGAACAACTATAGATATCTTTTCTTCACTTGTCTTCCACACCTCCCATTGAGGAATGCAGTCAGAAGTAGCTCTACAGAAGTGATACCAACGTACACCAAATCGGTACCATTACACAAAGGCAACGATCAGCAACAACAGCACCAGTGAGAGGCCCTTCATGTAAAAGCTGAGAATGTCAGGTATGCTTTGTGAATAAGCATCATGGTCCCAGTAGATTTAGCAACGGTCAGCCAAATTGCCTAGGAAGAGAAGAAACTCTTCCTGAAATTTATTTTATCAGTAGTTTCAGAACAACAGAAAGAGAATTGCAATACTGCATTCCTTGTTTAAAGGAAAAAGTTTATTCTGCCTTGTCATATAAATTGCAACCACACAGAAAATACAGTAAGTGGCTACCAGAGAAAGCAGAAAAGTGTAAGGTATAAATTAGGTATTTACCATTCCAACTAACAAAACCCCTCAATAATCTGCTTGACAGCTAGTCTTAAACAGTTGTTCTCCTTTGATATGTACAGCTGCTAAACTTTTTAAGTCTCTAAAAAAAATAAAGAAAATAATACAAGTTTCCTGCTTTTTTGCACTCTGCAGATTGACTTTGTCCATTTAATTCCCAAGGGCTGTCAACTTTCTAAGTCTCATTTCTTCTAATTAAAAGAGCAACCGACCACCCATGCTTAGGATTATACCAGCATTTCTCCACGTCCATACAATAGCTTGCAGCATGAACCACAATGCCATCGCCCTTGAGCTGAAAGTCACTTTCACTAAGTGGGGGTGGAAGGGAAGAAAGAAAAATCTGTGTCTGATAGTGAATTATCAGTGTATCAGCCTAGGAAACTTTTACAGTACAATCTAATTCATCTTCCTATTAAGGGGAGATGTTATTTTAGAACTGACATGCTCGTAACACTTTTGAAGGGGCAACTAGTATTTTAAGTAGTTTCACATTAATGCAACACACAGGGGAGCCACTCAAATCTCTTAGCAGGTATAAGCATTTGATAGGTTCAAAATCAGTTAGCCCAGACAGATCAGAAGGCATGCTAGCTAATCCGTACAACACACTTTTTCATATTCTAGGAAGAAACGGCACATGTTTAGGCTGTTGCACGCATTAGGCAGCCTAGGTTGCTCTGTCACTGCTACGGGGCTATTTTGTCAACAACAATGAAACATCATATTAATCTTTTAATATTCCTTCAACAATGAAGCACTTACGTTAGGTCTCGGTAGAGCGGTATCAACAATATTAACACAAGTCTTGCAAATTCTTGCAGCTGCTTGTCTTCACACCCAGGCAAGCACAATCACCTGGGCTCTGCAAAGAGGTGACTTAGGTCTGGCTCGCTTTCTTTCATACAAGTCCTTTAAATTGTTTCACCATGGAGTTTCCTAGCTCCCAAACTCCCCTTCAAGACACTTTTCCTCTCCCTCCCTCCTGTCCTAACAGATTACGGAGAGGTTGCTCCTTACTTATATCTGGTCCTTCCATGAAATGTGTAGCCCATCAGCTCCATGTCACTTACCAACAATCAAAAATGTGAAGGGAATCATTAACTTTAGCAATACTTAAACAGAACAAGCACTAACATAAAAAGAAAAAAAAAATCATACACCCAAAAATCAACCCGGAAACAAAAAAAAAAATCTGTCAATTGACTCTCTATACAATCATTTTATACACTGTCTCTCCACTCTGAATACAAAACAGCAAGCTTTCCCTTTCGGGTTCCTTCTCAGAGCATGGCTTCATACATCATGTCTCTAGTTCATAGCGGGATCATCTTGAGGTATTCTGACCCCTTCTACAAGCATTTCTGCGGTTTATTTCCTGTGTTCCTTTCCTTTACCACCCACAGCCGTGACAATACACTCGTATGTGGGAATATGCAGTTGATCAGACCATGAAATTATCCAGCCACAGAAGCGCTTTCTCTTTCTGAGATTTTCTAAGCTACTATCTCTTGTTGAATCCTTTTACAATCCAGCACTTTGCCTATCTCCTTCCAACACTGTAATTCCCAGGCCTGCTGTTTGCAGGTGACTTCCCCCATATGTAAAAATTCAGATGCATAACAACAGGTCAGGTGGTAGTCTCATGAACCAAGTATCTTGGATATAAATCTCTCAATAACCATAATCACTACATAAAGTTTCATTCCATCCCTCCCACCACACAAAATTACAACACTGCAATCAGTCTGCAGAAGCAATGGTAAATGTGTGGGTTTGAGCTACAACACTAGAAGGCAGAGGAAAAGCTTCCTTTAATTGGGCAGGTAGCAGGAAAACACTTAGGCAGAAAATGTTCTGGAGCTACATGTGTATATATTCATTTGCATGTCAACATCCAAATCACAGTCTTCCACAGTTGAAGTAACCTTTCAGATCTGGGAACAAAGTCAAAAAAGGTAACGAGTAACAACCAGTTGCATATAACATACCATGCTGACTAAATCTGAATCTTTTCCATGCCAAAACTCTTCCTAGGACATGTACAACACACACACTGGCCTCCAAACTACAGCTGGGGAAACTCCCAGGCGCTTACACAAAATACATTTTGCATTAAAATTACTTATCGGTAAAAGAGGATCACAAATCCTACACAAGATAGTGTTTCTAAAAGGAAGAAATCAACTGCAAGTCTTCATTATAGTACAGGTTGTGTTTATTTGAGAAAACTTGTTCAACAAGCCGTTTGCCTATGAAACAAGGCATCACTGAATGTAGCAGCATTAAAGCTAGCACATTCCAGACCTCGATTCCAACACAGGTCTCTCTATTCCTTAGCAACAGAACTCTCCCTATTACTCTTTTCAAACAACCAACCCTCCCAGCTGATGCACCACACCAGAGCTTGCAGATTAAATGTGTCAAACCATTCTCTGAAGTAGAAAGGCCGCTGAGCTGAGGCGCCACTCTGATGAAGTGAATAGCAATGCAGAAAGTTACATTACAGGAATGTGCTAAAGGAGACCACGCTCTGCTTTTTGAATACTTTACAGGCTCTCTGCCCATAGGATTAGTGCCCTGACAAATTCCCTGCCAGTAAAGTCTGCTGTTGTATTAACTGACTAGGAGAAAAAACAACAGCTATGAAAGTCACCAAAAAGCGAGGCTGAGGAAGTTGAATACAACAGCTTAGCATCTTCATCAGATAGCTCACAGCAGCCTGACACCATTTGGCTCTGTCGAGTAACTATCAGATATTTAAACTGTAGTTTATATTAAAGTTTGTATTGTCCATATAAGCATGATATAAAGAGGAGAGAGTCGCATGGATATTCCTGCCTAGGCAACGTGTGTCCTGGCGAGGTTATTTTTATGCTCCTGTAAACAGACACATTCCATTCCACCTGCAGGGTCAGCACGGGCACCCCTGTACTCCCTGGTCCGTTTGTTTCCCTTCTAAATTTGCTACAAGTTGGCTTTCATTTTAAATACCTTGCAAAGAGGGTAGAGCTTATTGGTCTCGGCACAGAAACCGATTCAAGAAAAAAAACGAACCATCAGTCAGATTTCATCGTGTAGCAGTCCCCGATAAACACCTTGCACTGTAGGTTTGGCTTTGGCTTTTTTTTGGTTAGTTTTGTCGTGTTGTTCGGCTTTTACAATGTACTTAAAGTCATCTAGAGGCAAATTAAACAGACTGCAACTCTGGTTAGCAAACTAAGACTGGATATAGCTCCGGGCTCAGAAGAAGGAACAGCGGGAAGTCGGCTACATGTGTTT
The DNA here is from genome assembly GCA_013398155.1 of Pedionomus torquatus. Classification (NCBI taxonomy): domain Eukaryota; kingdom Metazoa; phylum Chordata; class Aves; order Charadriiformes; family Pedionomidae; genus Pedionomus; species Pedionomus torquatus. Next base: position 131,307 of record VZRU01005523.1, on the reverse strand, counting down.
GAGAGCAGTATCCACAATCTGGAGACTCATTACACTAGGTGTGTGCGTGAAATTGTGTGATCCTCTCACAAGGGAAGACAAAAGACTAACAAAGAGCAAAAGAACAGCAAAAATATTAATTTCCTTCTTTTTCCTGCAACCCCAAAATAGTTTTCCTTATTCTCATCTGAATGGCTAGGTGCTAAGTGTTGTTACAGAAATTAATTACATATAAAGCCTTGAGGACATCTTTGGTGGGTATACCTACCTCACTTTGTGTTCAGGATTCTGTGTCAATCAGTTTACAGAACCTTTTAAAAGACACAAGTAAGCATTGAAAGCTTTTGGAGTTTTGAATGCTGCACACAAAAATAAATTAATGCAAGTATGCTTACCGCCTTTTTTTTTTTTTCTTTTAAATCTTGTGACACCTGAAGCAAGTGCTCTCTCTTCCCTAGAGGCTGTAAAACTGTATCAGACAAGGTGTCCTTGAAAAGCCAAATGAAGGCTTGCTCTTTCACTTAACCCCTTTGTCAAATTGCTGGGATTATGGGGAAAATTCACTGAATGCCAATAAAACTTTCTAATTGTCCCCCAACCCAATGACAAAGCATCGAAAAATTTTAAAGAAGAGGTAAGAAACATAAAAGCTGCCATTCACAGAAAAGCTATGCTTCCCTCCATACTAGCATGCCTCAACTCTGTAACTCAATTACCCTACCACTCACAAAATTCTTAAAATATCACTTCTCAATTTGCAATTTATTGTTTGACACCCTACCCTCCCCCAGGCTGCTTGCTCTCAAGCTTCTTCTTTGAGCTCTAGAATTAATTTGAAGAGAAAGATGGAACAGTCACAGCTCCCTAGTGGTATATGCCATTCTTGGTTGAGCTTGCTTTTTAATATTTAGCCTAGTGCCAACAGCACAACACACCAGAGATTGCTGTGCAGTCGCAGTTAATCTTGGGCCAATTCTACTCCTGTAACCTCTTCCAACACGCACAGTCTTATCTACAGAGAAGAGAGTGAAGAAAAGTAAAAATATCGTACCAGGTTTAGAAGCGTTTTCCCTGCCAGGGACTCGGGTATCCTTCAGGTACTGAAGGCCTACAGCATTGCCTACATCACCCTTTCTGCCCTGCAGCCACCCTGCTTTAGTAGAGGCACAGCACACTCCTGTGCTGCAAGACGTACCAAACCTAGTTTGGTACTTCCCCTAAAGACAATATCCCTCCAAAAAAACCCCTCACTCCCAACCACTTTTTGGTTCACTGTTCATATTACCTGCCTTCCCTAAGGTACAAATGTGAGAAATAAAAACAATTAAGGCTCTGAGATTCACAGCTAAGACCCTTCTTCTCAGTGCTAAGCTGCTACCTATAGTCTTTGTAGCATATTTTGGACAACTACAAAGAGTGCTTGAAATGGATTTCTTTCTTCCATCACTGATCAACGAGAGACAATGCAACTAAAACAGAAATTACAGGACTGTGAAGTTAGACATAGCAGCCTGCTCCATTCGCTACGCAGCAGAACAAGAAAAGGTATTTCCCCCAAAAGTAACAAAACATGGACCACATACTTCTCGCTCATTTCAGAGCTGGAAACTTAACTACTTCACTGCATCTACATTAAAATAATTCCAACAGCTCAGAAGAAAGTTCCTCTTTAGAGTGAAATTCATCACCTTTGCCCTCCAATACCAGTGAAATCTGTCCTGGAACTTCACCCATTCCCACAAGTTTTGGTACGAGAGTAAGCCTAGGATGCGGAAAAGTTATGCCAAATCAAGAAGAGAGGTTGACAGAACTTAGAAAAAGCTCCCCATGTATTCTTTGTCTGATTTCTCAAGCATCAAATTAGAACAAGGAATGGCAGGCACATTCAAGGCAGCATGTACAAACAAATTTCTAGAATTACTTTAAATGCAGCTAGTAGCATAACATCCATGATCTCCCATTTTGGGGGAAAAATGTAGTTCACAAGGATATATGGCAAGAAGCCCGTCATCTTTAAGATATTGATAGATGCTACTACTGCAGGCAGATCTTCAATTCACTAGTTTGAGACATCCTCAATTTACAATCATCTTCTCGCCCCTGAGAATTATAAAGGCTGCAACTCCACCTCCAATCAGAAGCATGTGCATACCACAGTCACATAAGGAGAGAGAAGCATCACGCTTGACCTACAGAAAACCAAGTGATGCTAATTATTCTGGATACTCTGAACAGTTACTTTTCTTAGTTAAAAGAAAACGCACTTCAGCTGCTAGAGCCCGATGCAATCAGGCTTTGCTCCTCTGAAGTTCACAGCATCTGCACCTACAGCAAATTATTCCACAGAACTAAATATATTGTAAGTTACACATGACAAATATTAGTATCGCTTTGAGAATAAACAAGTTAAATAAGAAAATTACCTTAAGACATTTCACCAGCATTTAGACAACATTTCAGTGACTCATCTTATTATAGTAAACCACAGGAGACCAGTGTTCCATCATTAGGAAGGCAATAATGATTCACAGCCACCACAAGAGGGACAACTGTGATTCAGATGTACGCCCCTTAAAAGAACAAAGGCTCCAGGGGAATCTCCACGTCCCACAGAGCACTGAAGCTGGTATTTCCAGGTTCACTACTGGTAATGTGGGAGATAGGTGATAAGCCAGTAGGGAGGGAAAACTCATCCTTCCACATATCAGATTGATCAACCTCTCTCAGTTAAAGCAAGTTCTTCAAAAACATCCCCACCACTAAGCAGCATTTTCTAAAATAGGCAGGGGACAAGGATTTTTCACATATCAAAGAACAAGGGAATGGAGAAAGGGTTGAGGGAGAACCACACAAATAAACAATTGCTTTTCATCATTCTAGGAAGTGCATAAGGACAACTCGTAAGTGGTATAATCACTGCCTCTGCTTCTCATAAAGGATTAGTTTTTCTAATTACTGCAAATATTTTCATTGCCACAGCTCGCATTGAAGAGTAAACAAAGCTGGGGAAACAGCTCTCACAGTCCAAAGGACAGAAGGAACGTATCTCATAGTGCAGTCATTTCAGAATGCAAGGAAGTCACCAGCCTCATGAGTTAGTTGGCCCTCACTCCCCTTCCTCTAACAGACTGAAAGGCTACGGCTTGGTTTTTAATGCCAGACATAATTTCTCTCCCACTCTTTCCAATTCGAGCTCCTCTGTAACAGACAGCACCTCTACTCCCAACCCTTCCTGACTGCTTCCCTGAAACGTGCCTTCACCTCTTCCCATTAAGTCAATCCACGCTTAATCAAGGCTAAAGAGCAAAGCAGATGCCTAACAAACACGCCTGCCCCACTACATTTACCACTCTGCTTGTTTATGCTTGCTTGAGCTACCTTGATTTTTGTCTTGCCTATATACAGATCTCAAGGGCAGGAATTAGTATGTTGTACAATGCCTAACGTTGCGGGAACCCAGTTCCAATTATTCACAAGCACTTTCTGTAGCATATGTTATTAAATGTCAGTTTGCCTATGTACCAATTTTATTGCTATTAACAGTTCGGCAGAAGTAATTTCTGACTCCAGTTATTGCAGAAGCCAGCTTACCACTGCGAGCCTTGAAAAAAATACTAAAGAAAGAAAGAAAAGAAAGAAAAGAAAAAAAACCCCAAAACTGCCCGATGCCCCCCCAATCACAAAAAACCCCACACCTTTCCTCCTTCAACAAATAAACACTCTTGCTCTGAAGGTACTTCCAACCTCACTCCCATCTTAAAACTATTGTTTATTTCAATGCTATTAAATTAGAAGTGAAAGAAAAGAAAAACACTCAGGAAAGCTCTGCAGCACCGAAGGAAAGCCATGCTTTTACTCTAGTGAACTGGGTATTTAAGGTCACGTGGGCTGAAATAAAGAGTCTCCAAACATACCGTTTTGGGAAATGGCAAAATAAGGCCATTCATACCAAACTAACACATTTTAAACCAAAATTAATGTAAACTCATCTGTCTAGAAACACTGATCTTCTGCAAGTATAGTTGAAAATAATAATTCTGCTAAAATAAGACTTCCAGCAGGCTTCTGATAGATAGTTTCTCCATAACGTGCAGTAAACGGTATCAACTAAACTGCTCAGGTGGCCATAAAAGATGCAGAAAACTCAAGGTGAACAAGTCTAGAGGGCCAGCAGGGATGGCTTCAGTGATTAGAGGAAAAGAAATCAGAATGAGCAGCATTAAGTAAGAATACAGAGTCAACTGGGTTGACTGCAGAGGATGAAACCATATGGCTATCAGTGAGTAAAATGGGAAGCCATAAATGAACATGCAGTGTGACAAACCAGCCAACTCCTTGGACAGGCATCAGAGTCCAGTGTACCAACAACTGGAACGCATTTGGTTAACTTGTAGGTGATTACCTTGCCAGCAACTATTACTGCTACCTCAGCTGGTGACTGCCAGTCTTGTGGGTGGCATTTCTAGTGTAACATCACTATAAATCCACAAAGAGGCATTAAGAAATTGATCTTGTAAAGACTTGAAGAGTGTTCAACCAAAGAAAGAGACTTGGTGCCAACTTTAGATCTAATCAGGTGAAGGTTACGAATGACGGGGAAAGGAAAAAAAAACCACAATGTTTCCAGCAGGGTAAGTTTACAAGTAGTTGAAAAAGAGAGTTCTGTAAAAAGAACAGACCCTGGCTTCCAGAAAACTAACAGACCTAGATGAAGTTCAAATATTTTTGACTAAGGAAGGCTGGTCAGTCATCAGCCAGTGCGTGAAATATCTTGATGCTATCAAATTCAGAAACACCTCGACTTACTTCTAGATAGTTGGGGAAAAAGCAGCCATACAGAACGTACTTCCAGTAGCTAACCCAAGACATGTCATGGTGGTCTTGTCATGCTTGCATAACAATTTTAGCCACATGAATTTGGTCTCCTTTTCCATCTGAATCAGAAAAGCTACATGCTGCTAGGTCAAAGGGGCCAACTTTATCCTTAAGAATACAAAAAGACAATAGCAAATAAGATTTAAAATGTTGTATTATTGGTGCAACTGTTAATGAAATACTGTGGCCAGGTCTGAAATCCACAAAGACTGAAACAAGATCTGATTCAAGAAAAAAACCCAAATAATAAAGAGTGAAAATCATGAATAGTTTGATCTATTTAGCCCATTGAAAGGCAAAAGGATTGTCCGTCTTTAAGCCTTCTCTATTTTAGATGAGAAACTCAAGAACTATCATCCATCTGGAAAATGTGTAACATTATATAGTGATGAAAGTTTAAATTATGCATACTTAGACCATACATCAGAGCAAAATATGTTCTTTCTTAATGATGAAATTACTTTAAATCCCTTACGAATCCTAGGGAAGACAGAAGTGCATTTTCCACACACACACTACAATTTTGTTTGGGTACTACAAGCTTTTTGAGAAGAAAAGTTTTTCCAAAGTGTCATGGTTGGGGTCAGGTTGGCCAATGACAACACAACAGATGCTTTCCCCCACCTCTCGCTCCAAGGAGAAGAAAAAGAGAGATAAAAAAAGTTATGAGTTTAGGAAAAAACTGAACTACTATAATGAATAAAAATAAAATAATTAAACAGATACAATATATAAAAAAAATTATACAAAACTATATCAAGCTCCCAGGGAGCTGTCACCAGCAGGCACTGGGAAAGTTATTCAACCTGGTTGACTGATCTCAGTGATGAATGGGAATTGGATTGTGGAACACTCTGATGGGGATCAAAGGTAAACAAACTCACAGGATCACCCTCCACCTTTAAGAAGAGTCAAACTGAACCCTTTGGTCCCTCAGCTTTTATACTGAGCATGGCAGATGGATGGAAGACCTGACTGGTCAGTTTGGGTCACCTGATCTGCCCACCCCTCCCAGTCAGCTGATCCTGGTTGCCACAGCAACAAGCATCATTAAAAGCCTCCCTCACTAAACAGAAAGTTGGCTCTGCTTCACCCCAAACCAGGGCACAAACAAAACTGCATGCAAAGGAGTAGCACAGGTTAAAGAAGTTAGGCCAGCTCATAGTTAGTTCCTTCCTCCATGCAGCTGATCATTTGTTCTTGCAGTCTCATGCTTATCAGACAGGAGCTGAAAATAATGTGAAGTCTGGCTAAAGCAAATACGGTGTTCAAGTCCAGGTACTCTGCAAACCTTCAAACGCTGGGGTCTCAAAAAAACCCAAAACCCTGTCAACCTAGATGTCCTTTTCAACCAAAATCATAGCTTAAGCTGTTAACAATGATTTCTAGCACAGATGCTAAAAAGATGCACTGTACAGAGGGATATGCATTCTCCCAGGTGCATAATGTCTTAACACCAAACCATCCGGTTGTTCTAACAACTGTAAGAAGTATGAGAATCCAGATGTGCTTTACTAATAAAAATTTCCTTCCAGGAATCTATACCATCAGGAACTGTAATGACAATAGTAGCCAGATATCACTTAAATCAACTGAAAAGAACCAATCTAGGAGGCTACTCTGAAATTTGGAAACAGTTTATGGTATCTTTCCTACCTGCATGGCTGATTCTCATTTTCCACTTCTGAGTGCATGTGCAGGGAAATTCTGATTTGAACTTAATACTCTGCCTAAATCATAGAATGGTTATAGTTGGAAGGGACCTTAAAGATCATCAAATTCCAACCCCTCTGCCACAAGCAGGGACACCCACTAGACCAGGTTGCTCAAAGCCTCATCCAGCCTGGCCTTGAACAATTCCAGGGATGCAGCATCCCCAACTTCCCTGGACAACCTGTTCCAGTGTCTCACCACCCTCACAGTAAAAAATTTCTTCCTAATATCTAATCTAAATCTTCCCTCTTTCAATTTAAAACCATTACATTACCCCTTGTTCTATCGCTACACTCCTTGATAAAGGGTTCCTCTCCACCTCTCCTGTAGGCCCTCTTTAGGTACTGAAAGGCTGCTATAATGTCTCCCCAGAGCCTTCTCTTCTCCAGGCTGAAGAACCTCAACTCTCTCAGCCTGTTCTCATAGGAGAGGTGCTCCAGCCCTCTGATCATCTTGGTGGCTCTCCTCTGGACCTGCTGCAACAGGTGCATGTCCTTCCCATGCTGAAGACTCCAGAGCTGGACACAGTACTCCAGGGGGGCTCTCATGAAAGCAGAGTAAAGCTCTGGTGAGAGCTTAAGTAAAAAGCCGATAGCAATTTTTACTGTTTCTCCCTTTCAGTTTTTTCAAAAAATACACAAATTTAAATCTTTGTGGACAAGATAGTACACACAGGTACATTGTTAGAATTTAAGAGACTTAATCTTCTTATCAGTCTTCTTATCTAAGCAGCATACAGTGCCCTTTCTGTTTCTTGCTCCAGCAAGCAAAAAATAGTAGTATCTCCTTTGCTTTCATACTGGACTCGACTGTTGCAAGAGCACACAGAGTCTGTTCCAGATATCAACAAAGCAGTGTTTTCCTCTATTTTTTTTAAGGGAAGGACATTGTGGGAGAGTCCCATGAAGACTTTTTATTTTTTGAGAAACCAAATTAGAAAAACAGTTTTAGCAAGCAGAAAAAAAAAAAAAACCAAAGTAGAAAAGCCAAGTAACCCAGACAATACACAATGAGTGCTGAAGCTGCCATCAGCCATCACAAAACATTCAAGGTAAGAATTCATTCAAAACTAGTGTATTGCCTTCCCTTACCTTCACAGAACTTATGTTCAGTCTCCCCTCCTTATATCAAGTAGGTTGTAAGTTAAGAACATGAAAAAATGCCAAGAACCTAAAAGGTCCAGAGGAGGGCCACCAAAGCCTCTCAAGGGAAGGCTTACACCTTTCCACTCAGTTTTGTGAAACTAAGAAACAACACTTTTTGCCACAGGGACTAAACTCCATTGATTTTCTTTACATGCATATGCCATTCTTGAAAACTGCTGTGATTGGGAAAGGAAGATCAACAGGGTTTAGAAAGATGTACTTTCTACACAGAATCCCAGAGAATTAAGTGACATCTGAGCAGACCAGCTCAGAACTCTTCTGATCTCTTTAGAGAAGCAAGAGAAAAAAAGCCACATGCTAGCAAGATATGACTTAATATATTTCAACTGGCTTTATCCACTGTGCTCTCACCACATTGCTGATGCCTCCTCTGTTCCTAGCAGATATCAAAGCCATCTGCTTCAACTGCTTCTATGTACTTATTTTGCTTTGTAACACCTAGGAATCCTCGTCATAGCACAGCAATCCACTGTGCTGGGTGACAGCTAAATACAGGCAGCAAACTTCCACCCACAAAAACAAAGAACACTCAAGACACACACACACACGCAAAACACACGCCTGTCCCAAACAGCTTACTTTTACCAAAGCTACCTCTTCCCCAAATGCCTCCATATTCTTGTGAAGAACGTGACAAACTTGGATCTTGGTGCACAACACAACTAACAAATCAATTGCCAGCCAAAATGAATCTGTTTGTAGTTACTACTTTAATACTCTCTGACCTCAATCACAGACAAAATGCACTCTGAGAAATCAGGAGCAGAAGAGCAGCACGCATCCCGTCTCACACGTTCCACCACTTCACATACAAGCATTGTCCACCTTTTCATGTGTTCTCAGAAAACAAGACTTTTTCCCAACAATTACAACTTTCTGAATTTGCCAAGGGAGGTATCTTTGAACAAATGAGTTGCCTTTTTTAGGATCTGGAAGTTGAATTCATATTAGGAATACATTAAGAAGCTGGTATGGTCTACTGTCTGTCATCACTTACTTGTTTCCCTGAAAACATTACTTTTAATTTCTAGTTAGAACATATAATGAGAGCAGACAAAGAAGCAGACACTCAAAAGTTCTAGACCAACTCTGGCAATGCAAGGAAAAAGTTTCCTACTACCTAGATGTCAGGATGACTTCTTATACGAAGAAATAGTAAGGCTCTTCTCACCATGCCTTGTGTGTGGCATGCAGTTCCTGCCTTTCACAGGCTTTAGAGCTGTCATTTCCCATTATTCAACCATCTCGCTGTGTGCTATGGCATCCATAAGAGCTCACAAGCTCAAGCTTGCCCACAAGCTTTGCTAAGTATCAACAGAAGTCACTGGACTTGCAAATATTGCCACGAACTCTGAAATTAAAAGAAGTCACATGCTATATTGAGCAGTAGTTAACATGTTGAGGCTGCATCATCAGGCCTTCAAAGTTCTTAAAATTATCAGCTAAAGCTTTACACAAGTACACAAGGGAGACATTATAAAAGAAAGGCTGCAAGAGTCTTTCACTCTGCAAAAGAGCCTTCATACCTCTGAAAGAGGGAATTTACTTGTGTAAAGCACTAACCTCAGAAAAGGGGGATCTTGCTCCAGAAATGAGTCAAAATTATTTTAGCTCTGCTTTATTTACTCCTCAGATACACTGAACACTTAATTTCTCCAATACCACAGTAAGTGTCTCACATCCTACCAATTACCACCATGAGAAAAGTATCATCTTCATCATTCTGCAGATGGTTAAGATGAGAGACAGCCTCGCCTCAGGCCACTATGAGTCAGTGGCAGAAGCAGGATCTTGTCTCTGATTCCTCGGCTCTCTCCTTGAGATGTTTTACTACTCCCACTATCTTAAGAATTGATATCCTGACTTGCTAAAGTGCATCTAATTAAAAATAAACATCAGAAAGTAAGAAACAAACAACTGCAAAAAACAGTGGCTTAAGTAACTCAGTAAGTACCTTGATAGAAAATGAAGACATAAAAGAATTTGTTCCTATGCCGCTAACTACAAAGCCACTCTCTTGCCTGTAATCCTATTTTTAACTGTCACTGCATCTCTTAACTTTTATCACAAAGAAAGCATCAACTCAATGAACGTTCCACTTGACATTACAACCCCGATTTGTGCACAGAAAGTCTTCTGCGCTGCTGCAAAAGGTGGACAATCACAATGCCACACACCCTCCACAAAAAAATTCACATTGGCTTCTCTTTCCAAGTGCTGACTGCAACAGTACTATTTTTAGTATAACTTACGTAATAATTGGATGAAACCTGGGCATTTCAGGACTTGGTGACAGCAATGGTTTCTTTTTGGTGACAACTTACATACAAGTCTGTTTCTGCAGTTTTTGTACCTCCATAATTCATTTGCAGTGGAGAAACAGGAGACTAGAAAACAAAGCAGCAAAGCCTAGCTCCAGACAACACTACACATTTAAAGTTAAGTTTTCTTTTTAAAACTGTAAAATATGCTATTATTGAAAAAATGTTTTCAACTCTTCAAAGATGGCACTCCAGCACATAGTAAGATGGCAATTCCTTTGCATATGACTGGGCTCGTGGTACTGATGTAGCCCAAAAGATTTTACCAATTGACGTGCAGCTTTGATGTGGCTCATCAGACTTCATATTCATAAGCTAAACTGACACAGTGCAACACCTCTGCTGACAGAAAGAGCAAGAGCCCCTTCAGCTGCAAACTTTGGCTGGTCCATTTTAAACTGCAGTCTCCACAGCAGGACTTCCTCATCAGCATCAGTGTTCCATTAGCAGCAATCAAAGAAGCAGAATTATAGAATAGTTTCAAAGGTTTGGAAGGGACCTTAAAGACTGTCAAGTTCCAACCCCGCTGCCATGGGCAGGGACACCTCCCACTAGAGCAGGTTGCTCAAAGCCCCAGCCAGCCTGGCCCTAAACACTTCCAGGGATGGGGCATCCACAACTTCTCTGGGCAGCCTGTTCCAGTGCCTCACCACCCCCACAATAAAAAATTTCTTCCTGATGTTCAGTCTAAATCCCCCCTCTTTCAGTTTAAAACAGTTCACTCTCATCACTCCACTCTCTGATAAGCAGATTCTCTCCATCTCTCCTGTAGGCCCTCTTTAGGTATTGAAAGGCCGCTATAAGGTCTCCCCAGAGCTTTCTTTTCTCCAGGCTGACCAACCCCAACTCTCTCAGACTGTCTTCATAGTAGAGGTGCTCCAGCTCTCTGATAATTTTTGTGGCTCTCCTCTGGATCCATTCCAACAGGTCCATGTCTTTTCTGTGCTGAGGACTCCAGAGCTGAACACAGTACTCCAGGTGGAGTCTCACGAGAGCAGAGAAGAGGGGCAGAATCACCTCCATAGACCTGGGTGGCCACACTTTTCAATCAGTCCAAGATGCGCTTGGCTTCCAGGGCTGCCAGCACACATTGCTGTAGCTCATNAGCCAAAGAGAGGGGCCGAATCACCTCCATAGACCTGGGTGGCCACACTTTTCAATCAGTCCAAGATGCGCTTGGCTTCCAGGGCTGCCAGCACACATTGCTGTAGCTCATGCTGAGCTCCCATGTTGAGCTTCTCACCCACCAACACCCCTAAGTCCTTCTCCTCAGGGCTGTTCTCAATCCATCCTCTGCCCAGCCTGTATCTGTGCATGGGATTGCCCCAACCCAGGTGCAGGACCCTGCACATGGCCTTGTTGAACCTCCTGAGGTTGAAGTACTTAAAGGGGGTATCACAAACAATGTTTAAAGCAGTGCACACTGGACTACTTCCCTCTTGAAGTGACTGGGTTGAAAATAGGTAACAAGTGTTCTGTCTCCAGAATATGAGGAGAAGGGCTTTATTTATTTTCCCCAGCAAACAAAATATTGCAACTTAGATGGGACAAATGACAAGCTAAATTAAAACAGTATTAATAAATATTGCTGTGAAGCACTAAGTTACTTTCATAGTCTGTGTGGCTCCTGTACTGTGGGAATTGTGTGCATTTAGTGCCACTAGAGGACAAGAAGAAAAAAATCAAACCAAAAACAAACAAAAAGAGGTGGCAACTCCCAACAATTCGTACACCTGGGCATATTTCCCCTTTCATCTCTCCTGTCCTTTCCCTTCCATACCCTTCACTGCAGTTTTCCTGCTTTCTAGAGTCCCAGCTGCTATGAGAGAAACATCAGAAGTTGCGTTATTCTTCCAGCTATGACCGTCAATCCTTGTTTTCCCCATCTGCTATCAGCAAGGCACCCTGTGCGCTAAAAACCAACTATCATCTCACAGAACAGTTTGCCTAACATTGAAATTTATTCAGACTATACATGTTTATAAGCAAGTAAGCTACACAAAAACTCAGCTGCATTGCTCTAATACTGATTTGCCTGTATACAGAGTCTTGTAAGGTTTTCCTTTGTTAAAAGCTGCCCTACAAGACACAGCGGGCATACCAGCCACAATTTCCCAGAGGGCCGACAGCGTTACTAAGGGGTTTGTTTCTTCCCCTCAGCTTTGCCCATGATGATCCATCAAGTGTCTCCTCATGTTTGCCAAAAAGCCAACCCAGCCCTGCACAGAAAGCCAGTGGGGTAACAGTAATCAGCCTGCTCCTCACTAAGAGGGATTTCTGTAGAAATACCTGAAGTTTTGCTACTCTGGGATCCCAGGAAAAAACCTGCTCCCAAGAGGGGTGTGGGCTGATGAAGAGGAGACTCCCCAGATAAGAAAATACCATTAGTAGTTACTTCACACTGTTCTCTTAAAAGGCTGCTGACCATTCCAAGTGTGCTTGTCACATGCTAGTGGCTAGTTTTATAATTACAAAAACCTATATGGTATATTACTTTAAGAGCAAATAGGTGACATTGAGACCAGAGGTTTTACAGAAAGTTGCAGATTTCCTACTGATTTCATTACTTACATGAGGAGAAAAAAAAAATAAAAATGTGTCACCCAATCAAGCAATCTAGATGGATTACCAGAGGACAGAAGCCTCTATTAAAAGTTAATATTAGAGATGTCAACTAGAGACCCACTAGTGAATAATTCAAAGCAAGGAAAGGTCTCTCTCACCTCTTGTCAATCTGCTTTGAGCAATCCTTCAGGAAGATGTAACAATCAGTTCCAGCAAATGATGGATGGGCTGTATAGAGAATATGAGGCATACAGGAATTTAAAAAGAAAAAAAATAATAGAGAGAGAAGCTTAGCTGTACAAGGCCTGTGAACTCTATGGCTTGAACAAGCGGGCATTTTTAGCCACCTTGTCTCAAAAATTTCATTGTACAACTGGAAGAGGACTAGCAAATAGCACCATTTTCCACCTTCGCAGCATTCCTTTGCNTCTAAATCCCCCCTCTTTCAGTTTAAAACAGTTCACTCTCATCACTCCACTCTCTGATAAGCAGATTCTCTCCATCTCTCCTGTAGGCCCTCTTTAGGTATTGAAAGGCCGCTATAAGGTCTCCCCAGAGCTTTCTTTTCTCCAGGCTGACCAACCCCAACTCTCTCAGACTGTCTTCATAGTAGAGGTGCTCCAGCTCTCTGATAATTTTTGTGGCTCTCCTCTGGATCCATTCCAACAGGTCCATGTCTTTTCTGTGCTGAGGACTCCAGAGCTGAACACAGTACTCCAGGTGGAGTCTCACGAGAGCAGAGAAGAGGGGCAGAATCACCTCCATAGACCTGGGTGGCCACACTTTTCAATCAGTCCAAGATGCGCTTGGCTTCCAGGGCTGCCAGCACACATTGCTGTAGCTCATGCTGAGCTCCCATGTTGAGCTTCTCACCCACCAACACCCCTAAGTCCTTCTCCTCAGGGCTGTTCTCAATCCATCCTCTGCCCAGCCTGTATCTGTGCATGGGATTGCCCCAACCCAGGTGCAGGACCCTGCACATGGCCTTGTTGAACCTCCTGAGGTTGAAGTACTTAAAGGGGGTATCACAAACAATGTTTAAAGCAGTGCACACTGGACTACTTCCCTCTTGAAGTGACTGGGTTGAAAATAGGTAACAAGTGTTCTGTCTCCAGAATATGAGGAGAAGGGCTTTATTTATTTTCCCCAGCAAACAAAATATTGCAACTTAGATGGGACAAATGACAAGCTAAATTAAAACAGTATTAATAAATATTGCTGTGAAGCACTAAGTTACTTTCATAGTCTGTGTGGCTCCTGTACTGTGGGAATTGTGTGCATTTAGTGCCACTAGAGGACAAGAAGAAAAAAATCAAACCAAAAACAAACAAAAAGAGGTGGCAACTCCCAACAATTCGTACACCTGGGCATATTTCCCCTTTCATCTCTCCTGTCCTTTCTCTTCCATACCCTTCACTGCAGTTTTCCTGCTTTCTAGAGTCCCAGCTGCTATGAGAGAAACATCAGAAGTTGCGTTATTCTTCCAGCTATGACCGTCAATCCTTGTTTTCCCCATCTGCTATCAGCAAGGCACCCTGTGCGCTAAAAACCAACTATCATCTCACAGAACAGTTTGCCTAACATTGAAATTTATTCAGACTATACATGTTTATAAGCAAGTAAGCTACACAAAAACTCAGCTGCATTGCTCTAATACTGATTTGCCTGTATACAGAGTCTTGTAAGGTTTTCCTTTGTTAAAAGCTGCCCTACAAGACACAGCGGGCATACCAGCCACAATTTCCCAGAGGGCCGACAGCGTTACTAAGGGGTTTGTTTCTTCCCCTCAGCTTTGCCCATGATGATCCATCAAGTGTCTCCTCATGTTTGCCAAAAAGCCAACCCAGCCCTGCACAGAAAGCCAGTGGGGTAACAGTAATCAGCCTGCTCCTCACTAAGAGGGATTTCTGTAGAAATACCTGAAGTTTTGCTACTCTGGGATCCCAGGAAAAAACCTGCTCCCAAGAGGGGTGTGGGCTGATGAAGAGGAGACTCCCCAGATAAGAAAATACCATTAGTAGTTACTTCACACTGTTCTCTTAAAAGGCTGCTGACCATTCCAAGTGTGCTTGTCACATGCTAGTGGCTAGTTTTATAATTACAAAAACCTATATGGTATATTACTTTAAGAGCAAATAGGTGACATTGAGACCAGAGGTTTTACAGAAAGTTGCAGATTTCCTACTGATTTCATTACTTACATGAGGAGAAAAAAAAAATAAAAATGTGTCACCCAATCAAGCAATCTAGATGGATTACCAGAGGACAGAAGCCTCTATTAAAAGTTAATATTAGAGATGTCAACTAGAGACCCACTAGTGAATAATTCAAAGCAAGGAAAGGTCTCTCTCACCTCTTGTCAATCTGCTTTGAGCAATCCTTCAGGAAGATGTAACAATCAGTTCCAGCAAATGATGGATGGGCTGTATAGAGAATATGAGGCATACAGGAATTTAAAAAGAAAAAAAATAATAGAGAGAGAAGCTTAGCTGTACAAGGCCTGTGAACTCTATGGCTTGAACAAGCGGGCATTTTTAGCCACCTTGTCTCAAAAATTTCATTGTACAACTGGAAGAGGACTAGCAAATAGCACCATTTTCCACCTTCGCAGCATTCCTTTGCTCTACTAATAGAAATAAGACAAAAGCAGAGTTTGGTTAGAACAAGCAAGCAAGCTCTAGCATACTTTCATCACCCCTTCTATCTATAACTGAAATATACTTGACATTCCTTTTTCACAATTACAAGCACGTATTTAAGTCCCAACATTTTCAGGCCTGAAAAAAGTTATTCTTTCAACTTTCTAATGCTGGTCAACTCACTATAGTGTCTTCCTTCTCAGTATCAGCAGTCTCCCTGGTACGTAACAGAAAACGAACCAAGCAGCAGCAAAAGAATTTGCCCAATATTTGCCTAGTTGTATTGGCAAGTTCAGTGAAATCTGGTCTTCATATTGTGTCATAACAAAAGTCGAAGCAAGTAGTCAATATGGAATGAAAAGTGATCTTAAATCTAACAACAGGGAGCAAATTAGGAGGAGCTCTCGGATTTTCTCCACTCCCTGCTAAAGATTTTGCTGAGATCCATCCAAGTTTCTCTCACCCTCCTCATAAAACACAATCTTGAGAACTCTGCATAGCAGTCAAGACGTCATTGTTGGCAAAACTTCATCTTGCACAAGAGAAACCTCTATTCCAGCAGCTCATGGTACTAATGAGTTCTTTAAGAACACTCAGACGTGGGTTTGCAATTAAATTGAAAAACCTGTCATCAGTCTTTGCAAGCCTAAATAGGAAAGGTACCAATTACTAGAATTCCCCATTATTCTGTATACTGCTAACTTAGCAAGAGCACGCACTAGTAAGAATTCCCAGGGACATCAAATACCTTTCTCTTCTCACTGAAGAGCTGCAGAGAAGCTGAGAGAAGTGATTTTTCCCTGCATTCCTTCTCTTTTCCATGATTTCATGACTAAATTTCTCAAAGCCTATTCCATTTTTTAAATTATAGCAGCTACATCTGAGGACAAACCACACAATTATTTAGCAAAGGCGGACCCATATAATCTGTTCATTTTGCATGCCATGGAGAGTGCAGTTGGTTTCTGAAGTGTAATCCACTCACTCTGTGGTTAAGACACGAGTATTTCTTCAGGTTTGTATACAAAGAAAATTACTTCTGGAAGCTCTGCTGAGTACTACACTATAAACAGCACAGAAAAAACACATGATACAGTCATCAGGCCCACCTGTCCTAGAGAGAGCTGGAATCAACTGCTCTGTGTTTGAATTGTTAGATTTGTAACAATCCCTCCTCTTCAAATCTCACGAC
The DNA here is from genome assembly GCA_013398155.1 of Pedionomus torquatus. NCBI lineage: Eukaryota > Metazoa > Chordata > Aves > Charadriiformes > Pedionomidae > Pedionomus > Pedionomus torquatus. The sequence goes on along the minus strand of VZRU01005523.1, from coordinate 114,857 downwards.
ACTTTAAAGTCTAAAAATCTCTACAGGAGATTCTTTAGGTATAAGTGAAACTCCAGCAGCAATGAAAACCCAAGAATAGACCAGGCGAAACAGTCTATCTTAGGGAAAAAACCTTGTTAACAATACATTTGTCTGAAGCCTGCAACTGGCTTTCCTTTTTTGTGGTAAAGAAAACTAGACTTAAATTCCAGTCTTTAATAATAAATACCAGGGGAGCCTCTCCCACAATAAACACGTCAAGCTCGCTCAAACTGTAAGCCTGCACTAAGTATTTGGCCAGAAATCATGCAGGGACCCCTCCTCTTGGTTTAGGATGAAAGATCCGTTACTCTACAAAGCCCAAAAGTTATAGCATGAGAAAGAGTACATCGATGACACACTGTTTGAAGCCTGCGTGAAGCGCCAAGTCCTTTCCTAATCAAAGTATGCATGAAAGTTCATGAGATTCCAATATGGGCAAACAAAGCACTGAAGACGTATCATCCAAAGAAACTGTTTACACCTCAAAGTCTTTGCTGAACACTCCAGTAAAGACAAAAATACAGAGATAGGACAAATGCATTAAGTAAATGAAGATCTGCACTCTGCCGAACAGTCCAGCAATGGAACACCAGCCACATAAATGTAATATATGCCTAAAAAGCCTCTAATTTAAAGGCAATACCAAAATGGTTTCTCATTCTCTTTTGCAAACAAGTCAAACTTGTAACTCCCAATTACTGTTTTAGACAAGTTCTGTGGGTTTTTTTATTTCTTCTGGGGAAAAAAAAAAAAAAAAAAAAAAAAAAAAA
>VZRU01005523.1:80256-114048 GCA_013398155.1 Pedionomus torquatus | reverse complement strand
TTGTGAAAGAAAAAAAAAAAAAAAAAAAAAAGGAAGAGGATATCCTTGTTTTCACTTGCATCCTATACAAGAGCAGCATTTTTTGTATCCTGTATGCAGCTGGAGAAATTCTCTTCGCATCTCAGGGGGGCCAGAAGCTCAATGTTTCACACAGCTGCTATCTTCCAAGAACACAGTTTCTGAACTACATTTCCTCTAAGTATGTGTACAGTAAGATTTTCAGTTGTTTGAAAAGCGATACAGAAGTTTGAAGATTTGCACTGAAAAGAGTAGAATACACACAGTCTGGCAAATTTTTATTTCCCCAGAATACAGAAGTGTTAAAGCTGTTAACACACTCCTCCCCTCACCATACACGCATAGAGCCCCTACTTCTTCCACAGGAACAAAGTTTAATTGCCTTAATCTTTCCTGAAAGTAGTTTAAATATTTTTATTGAGGTTTTCTAAAAATAATTCAGAATAAAGCAGACACTCTGTATGAAAAATATAAGCTCAAACAGAGTTTGGCCATCCTAACAGCATCTGCACCACTCTTTCTTACAGTGGAAAGCTGTCTGACAAACAAATGCACAATCACTACCAGTTTTGACTGTATTGTACAAGCCATAAAATGTTAAAGTTGTAGTTCTTTAACTGCCTCAAAGACCTCATTTTTTTTTATTTTGCCGTCTTAGCTATTTGCTGCAGAGGATGTAAATCCAGCCATCGTGGTCTGTGTTTTATTAAAAAAGCGTTCTCCGCTTCTTTTTTTAAACATTCAGGATGAAATCAATCAAAACCAGAAAAAAGTACTTATGAATCATATGCACTAAAGGGAGGGTCAGCCCTTCACTACCTAAAATAAAAGCAGAAGCATCTTCAGAGACAGCAACTGCAGCTCACATACACCAGTATGGACATCTCAGCTGCCTCTAACACTGACTAGCACGATGTCTACAGGAGAGATCAGCAGAACAGCCCAAACGTGACACCGACTGCTCTCAGAAGGGAATTCTCTCAGGAACACCTCAACAGTGCCAGCCCACGGGAAGGGAACAGACATTGTCCAGCATTGTCCCACCACACTCTCCGCCAGGGCTCTTTGACAGCACGCAGCAAGAACACTCTGCAGTGCTTGTTCCTGTCACCACCCTCGTATGAGAGCAACAATGCTTGCCTGCACTTGGAGAAAATAGGGACTTGTGTGTGAAAAATAGCCACTGCCCCTGTTAATCCTTGCATTTCCCCTGTTTAAGAAGAAAGGCAGGACAAAATATTCTGAAAAAACAGCAGACTGGCTTGAGGGTCCATGGGCCATCCACTGAAACAGTCTAGTTTTGTAAGATTTCAAATCCTCTAATAGCAGAGACCAGAAATTCTTTTAACCCTGCTTTGCTAAAACTTCATCCATTCCTCAGGGAACAGGGTTTTCAAGCCTCCAGTCAGTAACTTCTCAGGATAACCCATCAGTGCTTCAGTGTTGGGATCAGACACCACTGCCAGGGAGTGCACTCAGTTTTAACGCTGTCACAAAGCAGTCTGACAAGGAAGATGGTATTTATTTCCATGAACATTTCAGGATTAAATTAAAAAAAAAAAAAAAAAAATCAAAAACAAGCCCCCCCCATCAAACAAGCCCACTCAACAGCCCACTACAACAAAACTCTTTTACCTTCACGTTAGCTGCTAGGTTCCCAAAGCCTGCACATAACTAACATCAAAAACCCAAGCAGTAAAGTTAGATATCCTCAGCAACAAAACCCCAAGCAAATTATCTTGACCACCCCAGATTGGTGAGCAAGAACTAGATAACTCCAGGTTGTCAGCTGCCGAGTCTGAAGCCCAAACTTTCTCCCTCAAAGAAACAAACACTTGGAAGCTGTGATATTCTCAGGAAGCTGAGCTACCTGCTGTGAAAAAAGCTGCTTAGTAGACTACGCATTATCATGGGGAGGCGTGATGAAATACTCATTTCTGGTCTGTGTAAGGCATCCGTCATGCCATCTGGATGCCCTTTAGTTCTCACATGGAGTAACAGCTAAGAAAAAAAATACAGCACTGGAATGGAGAAATCCAAATTCCCAGCTATTATGTAGCTCTTGTGCACGCCATCAAGAACCATTACGCCACCTCTCCCGCACATACACCTATCTTTCAGCTCAAAGCAGTAACTAACTGAATTCCCAATATTTAAGGTAACAAAGGAACGTATGTACTGAACACCTTGACTGCTTCTAGGAAGACAGATCGGTCATGTTGTTGCACAGCTACTGAGGAAATAGTGACTAGCAGCATCCATTGGATCCCAAAGTCTTGATGCTCAACTGTCCCCATGCAGAACTTCTCCAGATGAAGCTACATGGGTAAGGAAGGCACAGGGACAAAATCATTCAGACAGGAATACGGACTCATCCAGTTCCAGGCCAAAGTAGTTGTTAAAAGACAAGCTTTCTTACTAGCATGTTACATGCCACTTTCCCACACACACCCCTCCCCAAAACCAACTACAAAACACAAGCTTGCAGGAGGTCCAATTACATGAAGGTCTCTGCTAGACAAATCAAGAAGACTGGAATAGATCTGTGTCATACTCTTCTGCATGAAGTGACAACACAAGCTCTCCCTACAGCCTGGATGGCTGTCATCCAGGAAAGCAGCAGAAAATGGCTTACTTTAAGAACTCAAGTGTCCTCTTTTACCCCAGTAATTACAGAACACAGCAGACATTCATTCTGGAAAGCAGAGTACAATAGCTGTTTGTTAGCATCAGTATTACAATCTAGCATTTATCTAAGCCTATCACACCCAGAACACACAGCACAAAAATGCTCAAGAGAGAACTCGAAGTACCATCCATGAGAAACTAGAGGAAAAAAACCACCAAGCACCAGGACTGAGGCTCAGTCCACAAGTCACAAATTAACTACCCAGTAACCTATTTATTGAGCACACCTTTATCCACGCTACATCTAAGAAGCATTAGACTTAGCTGATCAAAGAACAAGCAGAAGAAAATACTTAAACCATTGTAATCTACTGTTACTAAGAAAAGTTGCATCTGACCGAAGATGCATAGGCTCGGTGAAGAGGAAGAGTGCCCATTCCTCTTTACCATTAGAAACAAGCTTATCTTTACAAACCTGAACTCCACAACAATAGAAACAACGATGTAGAAGACTGCATTTACACAAAAAAAAAAAATTCTGCTCATGTACAAACTCCTCCACATTGAAGTCTAATCTAATCTCAAATTTAAAATACCACAAGGTGTTAGCTTCCCACATGCTTCCCAGGTGAGAAATTCAGATCCCTTTACTCCTCCTGCATCCTACAGCAGTGCCAATTTAGACTTTACAAAATCACAGGCTGTCACACACTCACAGAAATCCTGCTCCAACATCCACTTTATTTTTAAAACACCGCCAGATTCACCTATACTGGAGTTCTAATTGAGAAAACTGTTAATTCAGCATTGCCAGACACGATTTCAGAAAGCATCAGGCCCAGTCTTCTAAAACAGCACGTAGGATTTTAAAAAACATCTTGTTTACCTGAAGAGCAAGACTGAAAAGCACTAGTTAGCCTGGTGTGAGCTGCTAGTCCCCTCATTACTTGCACACCTAAGCTTCTGCAAAGGAGAGCAGCCCAACAACACTGAGCCACTGCATGGGAAATACAGAAAAGTGTCATCTATCCCATGCTACCAAAATTCTTGTCCCATGTTCAGATGACAACAGAAACAACTGGATTTCAGTAATACCTACTCTATACCTCCCCTGGGTAACCTCCCAACCAGAGACAGTACAAAACTCAAGTAACAGACTCAATTAACATCAGTAAGTACTTCACCCTTTCCTCTATTACAGAAACACGCATAACAAGCACTTTTTCTAAATAGGTTCTGCTTCAAATGAGGAAACTAAGTGTTCTACTTAATTTACTGTGGTAGGTATATCTAAGTCTCTAATTTTTATTTTTAAAGACTGCAAACTGGCTAAGGGAATGCAATCAGCTGAATATAAATACTCGTTTGGACTCTCTGAAGAGCAGCAACACATACTTTTACAGAAGGGCACACTGGATTGAACATGTAATTACAAGCTCAACCATAAGAGCACAAATAGACTAAACAAGCTCTGTTCAAGTTACTCATGCTCAGCTTTCAAAGTTTGACCCCTGAAGCCAGAAGTAAATTCACAAGGGAGAATTGATTTTTTCAAACAGTCAAAAATATAAACGCACGTTTAAGCAAGCTTACAAATCCTGAATAATCAAAACCAGAGTACCTTTAGTCAGGCCTAATTTCTGAATCTCAAAAGTCTCAGTTTAGGCATAGGAAAAAAAAAAAAAAAAAAACCACACCAACAAACCCAAACTGTATTTCCCTTTCTCATGCTTACACTTCTCAATAGACTACTGTAACAATTGCACCACTAATGGACAATTATTCCATTTTATCTGCATCACTAAAATATATTTTATTTTTAAGCAGAAGTCAGACTTCCCTATTGAGTTCCCTTCCTGCAAAAATCCCAAGATCTCGTAATTCTCTTCTGTCACAATTTTATGCCAAAGAACACTTGTAGCTTCAGAAGACAATTGCCTGTATTTTGGTTCTTCCTATGAAGAAATACATAAAAGCCAAACCACCTGCAGCTACTGGTCTTACTAAAACATTCTGCAAAACAGGTACAATTTCCATACTGTACTCTTCTCTAGGGCAAGCTAGGATTTGCAGCAGTATACAAATATAAAAGATCTTTCATTGAGTCCACTCTCTATATATTTTATTGTAGGTTCAAAACAAACTACTTCCATACTTAACAATTCAGCTCCAGACATTTTATGAGAGAACTGTGACTCCATACTACATCTGGACAAGATTTATCTCCTCAGTGAACCAAAACACCATTGAAATTAGATGTCCAAGACAAGACTTCTGCTACTGTGGAGTCAGTTCTTGGAGAAAAAAGACTAAAAGAAGGTCACGAAGGCACTACACATGAAATAATGTTCAGATCTGGAGGCTAGAAAGGCCAGCTCTTCAGAAGTTCTTTGTGCCAGTGGCATAAACTGCAAAACGCAGTATCAGGTTCACTGACAATCCTGCATGTGAAAGATCACAGACATTTCGGATGGAGCAGAGCTCTGGAGGTCATTAGCTCCATCGCTCTCTTCAGACAGCAAATACCATGCCCCTCTCAAGAAGCAAGATCTAGGGTCAGTCTGCACAACCCAAGTCACTGCAGAGCCAATCCTCCTGGAAGCCATTTCTGAGCATGTGAAGGCCAAGGAGGTGACAGGGAACAGCCAGCACAATTTTACTGAGGTTAGACTGCACCCAACCAACCCGATTGTATTCTAGGATAGGAGGAAGGTCTGTACAGACAAAAGGAGAACAGTGGATGTTGTTTACTGCAGTTTTAGCAAAGCCTTTCACTCGGTCTCCTCCGGCATCTTCAGTTATTTTGGTGAGATATGGGATTGAGTAAGTGGACAGTACCACCAGGTTCCAGGCTCCTGATCACTGGTACAAAGTTCAGCTGCAGGCTGTACCATTTCCATGGAGATAATTCTAAACTTCATTAGGCAAACCCTTGAACAACCTGATCCAACTTAAACCAACCTGCTCTGAGTGGGAAGTGGGACCAGCTGAGGCCCAGAGTTCCCTTCCGACCCAAGTTATTCCATGATACCTTCTTTGTTTTGGTTTGTTTGTTTGTTTTGTTAAAAAAAATAAATTAAAACAAAAGGTCTGTTGCAGTCTTGGTTTGCTTTAGGTCATGCTTCTGCCACCCTGCTGGTTTCAGCAAAAAGAATGGACTATGAGCCTCAACAGAAAAAGGAAAGTAATTGCTCTGCTTAAGATTCCCAACTCCTTCTGAAACAAGCCTCAATACTGTACTCTCAAGTCATGAATCTCACAATTTGGTTCCTACTTGGGATTAACAACAAAAAAATCCCAAACAAAAAAAAATAATCAGCAAACACCTCATCCACACATACCTGCAGCTGAAGAGAGACAGTATGAAGTTTATTACTGGACTTTCGCAACAAACCCATCTTGTTAAATATGTCTTCACATTTAGATTGTGAAGAACAAAAAGAAGAGAGTGTCTGGTTTACTATCAAGACCCAACAGCAAAAACATCCCAAAACAGAGTTCACACACACATAAAAAAAGAAACACCCAACAAAAACCAAACACAAAAAGCCTCCTCAGAAAACCCCACCCTTGACTGTCTGCATACCCAGCAGAAGTTAGCAAGCAGTCTGAAAGGACACAGGCAAAAAAAAAAAAAAAGTTTGTTATGTTAGGTTTTAAACTGACAGCAATGTCTTACCGAGGCAGCTAAAACTGAACAGATACCACTTCAGTCCCCTCTCCCCTCTGTTTGCATTAATTCCCACAGAAGGAGTCTAGTATAAGATTTTAAGCACCAGAAGTAAGAGAAGTCGTGGCATCATTTGCTGGATGAAGGCCAGGATCTCATATATCCACTCAAGCTTGTATCTCTGGAGACACTGTTTGTTCCTACCATAATTGAGTTATGTTCTGCGCAATGAGAAGGTGAATCAATTATGTTCACCACTAAACAGACAAGCTTAAGTATTCTCTCAAGAGCTTAAAATTTGTGCACTGACTCTTTCAAAATACTGTTGGCTCTTCTTTTTCAAATAAAGAAGAACATTTTGATTCCATCTCTTTTCTCTTCCTGGAAATGCCTGACCTCACAAACCAGCGAAGCGCATTCAAGTTTTAACCCATTAGGGCCAGGCTGCTAGGACTGCCTATTTTAAGTGTACAGTAAGTTTCTGATAGAGTAATTTAGATTAAAGGCAGTATCAGATAGAACTGGTGTCTAAGCCTTTGCTAAGATATTAAGGAAATCCAAGCAGCAAACAGTATCATCTCAGACAGAGTCCCTTTAAAATGAAAATTTTAGTCACGTGTATAAAGACAAGTATTAATGCTGTAAATTCAATGGATTTACAGTATTTTAGAGGTTAATCCTCCACGTTTGCTGCAATACTGTCTTATTACTTGGGAATATAGCTACAAATTGAACGAAACCATTGCAGAACTTGAAGTGGCTTTTATTCAGTGTTACTCTTCTGTACTTCTTCAAACAGGATACACAGAAAATAAATTCAAGAGCCAAATTAAGGATAGATTTTTGTACTTAGTCATTTACCACAATTAAAAGTCAATTTTGGTTTCATCATAGAAGTCAGTAAGCACCAATCTTAGAGCATTTCCCGACACAGTCCCACAGATGTGAAGTCAATCACATGCACTGCAAGGCAACAGATACAGGCAGGCATATTTTGAGGGCAACTCTTTAGCTAGAGAAAGCAGGCACACAAGCCCTTAAAGTTATGCATTTTCAAGTGCTGGGGCTTGGGGTGGTGTTTTTTTGTAAATAAAGACTGGAATTTGCCTGTATTTATATTAAACATCAATACTACCAAAAACTGCCCAAGTAAAGCCGAGTATAATTCCTATTGCAGTGAATACCCAATTTTGGAAACTGATAAAAACACAACTGGTTTATCTAAGACGTAATTACCACAGCTCACTGAGAAGAGTGGGCTCACTCACACTGTCGAAAGTAAGCTAAATCCTAGACAGGTCCTTATAAAGATTAAATAACCCCTTGTTAAGAGCTGTATAGACTGTTTTAAAGAACATACAGAACATATTTAAGTGAAAACCAAGGGTAACTACTTGATAGGAAATAGATACTCTCAGTCCACACTGATTTAACCTCCATTTCTGACAAGGATGCTATTCACAGAATTGAAAGTCATCAAAATAAATGGCAATTTTCTACTAATCTTACGTATTAAAAAGTATCTGAACAGGGTTATTTAGAGCAGCCATGTCAGATGTAACGTTTTCTGTGTGAATGCAAAGTCAGTTGTCTAGATACTCCAGTTGAAGCTTTACTTTAAAGTAGTAAAAACAGAGGACAAGAGCTCCACAGGAGATGCTGCTACGGATAAAGCCACGGTGAACTTCAATACACAAATGACTCACTGCATACCTCTCAAGTTCCTTACTTCAATAAAACAGCTGCAGAATAGGAGAGGACCTACAACAGTTGAGTGCTGGAGAATGAGCCCTGCAGTTCAAGGTATTACTGCAAAAGCAGCAGAATGCTTTTGCGAGGTTTGCCAATGTTCCACAGAGTTATTTCAATTCCCTTTGGGACACTTGTTCTCAACTCTGAAATAGTTAATTTCTTTTAAAGTCAGAACACCATATTCTAAAAATATCAAGAAACAAATCCACTACATAGAAAGTTTTGCTTAAAACAGCTTGAAAGAAATTTTGCACAAACACATACATCCTATCCTGGATGAGAAAATATATTTCTGTGCAGAAATGGTAATGAATCTTAACCTTTAATTCACAAGAGGCTTAACTTCCAACTCAGCGGCACAAACATTAGTAGCCTGGAAAGAGCATTTTCTCTCTAACATTCAGTTTTCTCAACCCAATTTAAGAGTTTTCTTTATTATGAGATGGCACTTATATGTATAAACCAGGATAGCAGCCCCACCATTGGCCAGTACTTCTTAGAACTCTAAGGACGCTTCATAGCTAGGTCAGTTTAATTCAGTATCTTGTTCACCCCTCAGCTCCACACATAAAAATGATATTCCCTCTTGCTTTCTATTCTTGGAAGAGCCTCAGAATAGTCTGCCCAAATCTGTCTCCAATGCTTTCTGCACTATATTCAGCTAACTTCCATATACACACAGAGCTCACTTGTGAGAAGTCTATTTCAACAACCCAAGTATCATATCCATTTGCTTTTGCTGTGCAGAACCCTTTCTATGTAACCTTCAGACAGACCAATTTACTTCCTTCCAACTCCCAAGCTTTTCACATAGCCTCTACATACAGACAGTAAACTTGATCCTTTCAGCTGGCCAAAGTCACTCATCTACCAATTAGTTTTCTCCCTCTTAAAATAATCTTTTATGAAAGTAACAGAAATTCAGAATCCACTTGGAAACGTTTCTGAGCCCACGCCTGAACTGATAACCTCAAGTACCCATCTGCCCTGTCACACTGGTAACAAAGGATAACATTTTAAGTAGCAAATGAATACAGAAGAACCAAGTCAGTAAAATTTATTTCACTTTATTCCGTCTTTAAACAAAAATTCAAGAACCTTGTTAGAGAGGGGTTTACTTGTGAGCTGGCTGCTAGAAGCAACTATATCTGTAAGTATCCACAGAAGTATACCTGTAAGTATCCACTTCTATTCCTTTGAAGCCTTTTAGATTATCTTATCCTTCTGGGAGAGCATCCAGGCATCACTCCCATTCCACCACCACAATGACTCAGGGTAGACAAGAAGACTGAAACAGGCCTAGACATCTTTCTTGCAAGCAAGTTTTTAAGGTAAGTAGTGATTTTCTGAAAGATCCCAAAACCTGTCTAGCTTCCCCAGCTAAGCTACACAAAGTTCTGGCACTACATTTGTAGCACTACAGAAGTACAGACTCATACTGCATGAAGCCTTTGAGATCAGCAAAAAAAAGGATCGGCAGCAAAAGGAGAACCTGCTGACTCCTAATGAAAGAAACTTAATGCTAATTGTGACAAAGCACCTATATAATCCCTGCTGAAAAACAAGTAGAAAGGCACAGGCCACACAACAAAGCAGACCTGGCTCAAGACAACAAGAAAGATCCACTGCTATATAAGTACTTCCTTCAGTTTTCCAGTCATGCCTTCTTGCAGCACACCATTGTCTATATTTACAAATGGCCTCTGCCAAAGTATATTCCTCCAACTAATGTCTGGAACATCCAGGTTGAAAAGAAACAAGCTTCCAGAAGAAGGAAGCACTTGGTCCTTGACTGGCAAAGAACATTCTGTATGATGATACATAAACCCTGATGCTACGAAGTGCTTGACTCACCACAAAACACAGGACAGAAAAAGGAGAGAGAAGGCAAAGTGAAATTGAGTCCAGAAAGCACTTCCAGCTCTGCCAAACCAGTTTGCTGCCATACATTACCTGAAGATTCTGCTCTTACATTGCTTCATTCCCTGATTTAAGCCCATTTTCTTCTGCATTGGCCTGAGTCAGCCAAACCTTCACCTTTGGTAGCAGCAGTAATGCTTCTGTGTCTGTAGACAACATATTTGTCTATGTCACCAAACCTACTCCCCTCTACAGACAGCAGACATCGAGACAAGAAAGATAAAAGAAACTAGACAACTCATGGTAAAAGCCAGAAACCACATTAAGCATTAACATCTACAGAAGTATTTATGAAAATGAATCTTTGGTCCCTCTTCCTAAAGAGGGTTGTAGGTGCTCTCACTGCAAATCTAATGCCCGACGTATCCCAGGTTCCTCTTCATCCATATAACTTACTCGTCATAAAATCTGTATTAGCAGCAACACAAGAATTATATGTTCTCGGGTACCTCAAAAAGGTCAGACCTAACCATTAGTAAGGCAACCAAATTTATGTGATTTTACCATTGTAGTTTTATACATGCATTTTTGCTCCTCCATAGACATATACATATACACACAATATTTATCTGTTCTTTTTAAATACAGTGGCAGCTTGCTACAATTTTTCCCCCCTTTATTAGTAAATGTCAGGAAGTCACCCAATTCTTCTCTGCATTTTAATAGTTCTGGCGCACTTCAATAGCCTTAGACATTGCGTAAGAAAACTAGACCACACTACCGATACCAACACAGTAGACAGCATTGAGCTATTTGCCCCCACAACACCCACCTGTTAAGACATTTCACATGCCACCTTTCTTCTCCACCAGCCATTCAAAAAGAAATAGCTGAACAAAGCTTGATGGATTTGAAAAAAAAATCCATAAAAAAGAAACAAAAAGGCAACCACAGACCAAAAAAAAAAACCACTGTTACAGAAGAGGCAAACACTGGATGGCAGGGGAGAGAGGAGTAAGCAAAACATTAAATTAGTCACCAATTACTTCCTGCAGATATGACAAAAAAAACAGAGCAGAAGGTTGTGGTGGAGATGATGGAACACTGCAACTCAAGGGGTAGTGGGGCATTGCTTATGCAAGGAAGTTCCGAACAAGGCTCCAAAGGAGGAACTCAAAAACACTGCCCAGGATTGCAGGTGTAGTCTTAGGAAAGCCAAAGCTCAACTGGAACTGGGTTTGCAAGGGACCTCAAGGGCAACAACTACAGTTCTATGTAACTCGAATAGTATCGATCAAAGAAAACGTGTGCCCACAGCTGGATAGAGCAGGTGATTCAGTGGGAACACAAAGATAGGGCTGAGGTAGACTATACCCCAATGCCTTTGCTTCAGTCTTCAGTGTGGAGGTATCCAACTCCTGTGCTTGGCAAAGTACATACGTCCTCCTTTGAATAAAGTATTTTCTTTGTGAAACAGTTTGCTAATCTCTACCTGATAATCAAGCTACATTTAATGGGGTAAAACTCATCCCCTTGACAGCAGAGTAATGTCAGATTCATTTCTTCTCTAATAGAAAAAACTTGAAAATCGTGTTTTTAAATGGGAAGGATTTCAAACACTAAGTAGTGCAGCTCGGAAAGAGGACGTTAGCATCTATTAGGGGCTATAACATGCTCAAACTTGTGTCTACTCTTCTCCCGCACAGCCCATTTGTCTCCAAGGCAGGCTAATTCTGAAAATCTCATTACAAGAGCTAGCTGAGAAACTGAGACAGACATACTCAGAACAAACGTTCACTTATATCAGCATCAATCACATTTATTTTGCTTACGTTTCAGTTCAGTTCACAGTTCAGAGATGGTTGAAACAACATCACATTAGATGGGATGAAAGCACTTTGAGTTTTGGATGGCATTCAACCCCAAGCATTTAGGTTTATATCAAATCCTCCCCACCCTCCATTTTGCTAGCATGGAAAGTAATCCCCAACCAACTTAATAGGTGCCTTTTTAAATTACCTGATACATTCCCCTCCTACAATAGTCACCCGCATTCAAGGAGAAGGACCCAGAACCAGAACAATCTGCAGTACTTCTGATATCAGTGGGACATGTGTTTCTTTTCCCCTATTATACGTAAGCACCTTAACCGAGAGCATTTCCTTCTAGTCTTTGCAACAGAACACATCATGGAGATGAATGAAGATAAAGGGACAATGTAACACACACATCCTTTTTTCTTCCCCTCTTGCCCCCTTTTATTTTTCCCAGAAGAGCCTTTATGCTTAAGTATTTTTGCCTTTTAGCATTAGAATCTTAGTATACGAACAAACAAGTAACAGCCACCAATTCATTTTGGCTACTGCCTAAAGGTGAGTTTCAGAGAGGGCAACGAAAGCAATGCTCTAAACAAACCGTTCCTGCTTCTTTCAGAACAGTGTCTGAATACACACAATCCTCCTATTAAAACAGCTGCCCAAGCTACTCTCTTGCCGTGTTTACCATGCAGACTGTTCTCTATCAAACCGCGCTTCTGAGAGAACTCACAGCACAGAATACATGCAACTGTGCTCATGTAAGTACCTGGACATATTTCCTGCTACAATGCAGACAGAGAAAGAAGAAAAACCTTCTTAAGTATCTCAGGATACACCTGCATTAAACTTGAGCAAACACATCTCATTTGTATAAGAACTAATTTTAAGGTTGTGTTTTAAAATGTGTATTTGCCAGCCAACATTTTCTGCTCTGGAAGTCAGCTCTCTCCGCGTGAGCATTTCACCCGCACATCAACAAAACCGCTGCAAAAGGGGTTTCATCATTGTTTCATACTTGTTTCAAACCATTACCAAGTACTTTGCCAAGCACAGGAGTTGGATACCTCCACACTGAAGACTGAAGCAAAGGCATTGGGGTATAGTCTACCTCAGCCCTATCTTTGTGTAAGTACTTGGTAACCAGTCAACTTTCTCATGCTGAGGAATTTTAGATAAACCTCAGCAAGGTAACACTGACCAAAATAAGGGTCTTTTAATCATTCCCCAAAAAAAAAACCCTGTGCCACAAATACCACCCAAACACCTAGCTGAAATACGGAACTCCAAAGATCTAACAGAGATTACTTTTCTTCCTGCAGAACAGTTTTCTATCTGGTGCTCCACTTTCTTTTTCAGTAAGGCGGGCCAGAAGAATCTTTTTCTCAAAGGGTCTCCCAAGAAAAACAAACACACACCACAAAGCAAAAGAACATCCTCCAAATATTTTGGCCATCTGCACAGTGAAGAAAGCGAGTAAAAAAAACAAGGAGCAGTACAAAATGCTTAGTTTTAATCTATCTACTAATATACCAATTTCTCCCACCTTTGAGTCATTTCCACTGACCTCTGGACCCAGAGGACACCAGTAGCTATGTCAACATGATACTATGGCTACTGCGCAAGTTACCCTAAAGCAATTCTCTAATCTGCACCAAGTGCTACTTTGGAGAAGAGCAGGACGGATTGTTTTGTTTATGCCTGGAGCTTAAGTCTTTAAAAGTTATGCAAGTTAGGGCATCCAGGCTTAACCTTCAATTTTTGTGTTTAGAAGTGCAGTCCTCATTTCAGATTCCTCCACACCACTAGCTCATTTTTAATTGTCATTTAAGAATTCTGGAAATGTTTTCTTTCGCTGTAACACGTTTCTTACTCTGTAGTAAAAAATCCTCCTGCAGACTTAAACATATTTCAAAACACTAATTATAGAACTAGCAAAGCTTCTGTACAAGGAGACAACCTAACAGCCGGAAGAAGGAGAGCAAAGATCAATTTTCTCCTTGATGAGTTTCTTAAAAATAGGAAGACAAGTTCATTTTACCCATCATACTGATGCAGTTCCCTTTGTTCTAGAAAGGAAGTTACATATGGGCAGCCTTTATAGTCATTTTATGATCCCTATACAAAAAAGCCCAGATAACAGAAGGGTCTCAAACTTCAAGAAGCAAAGACAATAATAATTTTGTCTTCTAGCTCTGTCTCTTTGGATCGCTGCAAGAATTAGAATCATAGAATCATCCAGGCCAGAAGGGACCTCCAAAAGGTCATCTAGTCCGACCTCCCCAGAGTCGCAGGGACATCCCCAGCTAGACCAAGTTGCCCAGGGCCTTGTTGACCTTCGCCTTGAATATCTCCAGGGAAGAGGACGCAACCCCCTCCCTGGGCAACCTGTTCCAGTGTTCTACCACCCTCAGAGCAAAGAATTTTTTTCTAATATTCAACTTAAATCTACCCTTCTCCAACTTAAGTCCATTACCCCTCGTCCTATCACTGTGGGCCTTTGTGAACAGCCCCTCCCCAGCCTTCCTGTAGCCCCCTTTAGGTACTGAAAGGCTGCGATTAGGTCTCCCTGGAGCCTCCTCTTCTCCAGGCTGAACAGCCCCAGCTCCCTCAGCCTGTCCTCGTAGCAGAGGTGCTCCAGCCCTTTGATCATCTTCGTGGCCCTCCTCTGGACCCACTCCATCAGGTCCATAACCTTCCGATATTGAGTGCTCCAGCCCTGCACACAGTGCTCCAGGTGGGGTCTCACCAGAACAGAGTAAAGTGGCAGAATCACCTCTCTGGATCTGCTGACAACACATCTTTTGATGCAGCCCAGGATGCGATTGGCCTTCTGGGCTGCAAGTGCGCACTTAGTGCAATCAGTCACTGAACTGCCTGCAACTTGTCTTTTTTCAGCATCCAGACATTAAAATTACCAAAGGTGAAGGTGCTTGGAGTTTAAGGTTTTTGATTTACTAGTGCTAAAACCACATTATCATACTTAATATAAAATAACTGCACAGGTTCAATATATTGCTAACTGTGGCTGTAATAAAATGTGGATTGAATGGTATGCAGCAGGAGACAGGGGAGGACACACAGTGAAAGAAGTTATCATGTAAATATTTACACATTATTTGTTTTTAAGAAGGCTTAAGTCAGAAGCCTGTAAGAATTCAACTGCTAGAGATACGAGGCAAATTCCTCACTTAAGATACTTCAAAACCAGGATTTTTTAAATGTTTTTAAAATTATGTCACATCAGTACCATCTGATTTTACAGTCCCCGTTACACAGAACCTTTTTAATACCAAAGTGCACATGTACAAGAGGTCACAGATAAACACCACTACTCTTTTTTAAGCCATGCAAAAGAGCCAGGTAATGCTATTAACACTCATTTACATTATTTTAAAATGTCTCTCTGTAGTCCTTAAGTACCAAGACTACAAAAAGGTGACTATGGAAAGCACTGCCTGCTGAACGCTACTCATCTGGCCCCCCAAAATACACTTGTCAGGCTCAGTATCTTACA
Source organism: Pedionomus torquatus (assembly GCA_013398155.1). Classification (NCBI taxonomy): domain Eukaryota; kingdom Metazoa; phylum Chordata; class Aves; order Charadriiformes; family Pedionomidae; genus Pedionomus; species Pedionomus torquatus. The sequence goes on along the minus strand of VZRU01005523.1, from coordinate 98,789 downwards.
GACATTAGGACAGAAGAACTTGCCTATGGAAGGGAACTCTAGAAGCGGCATGCCCTGGTGATTGCATCAGGCCCACACAAGCACATTAAGATCAACTACAGCCAGTGCAACAGCAGGCACCACTTCCAGGCAACTCCAAAGCAAGGTCTTGTTACTGCAACTGAAGATAAGGAAAAAGAAAAAAAAAAAATTTATATAAAATCCTCAATACAAAATTCTGGTATCATCCATTATAAAGACAGTCTTGAATTGTCCTTATAAAGGGCAATCTTGAAAAGAAAATATGGCATATTAGTCCAAAGTGGAGAGGAAAAAAGGAAAAAGACTATGCCAACAGAGCCCAGAATTGTTACATACACCATCACAGTAAAATCCAAGCATTAGCCACTTACACCCTCTCAGACAAAGCAAAATCCCTCTTGCAGAAGGATTATCACACTCCTGTGTATTTCTACCGACTGAAAGAAGTAACAATTCAGAGATCACACACATTTTACTTAACCATGCCCAAGCAGCCTAGCAAGCACAAGACGGCATATTCTCCTTTTCACAGATATCCAGAAGGGTTGAGCAAAAGCCTTCACCTAAACCCAGGTCGTCGCAAAGCCGCTGCTTCAAGAACTTTCCTACAAGATATCTAACAGAGTACTGTCTTCAGTACAGAAATCCCTTGGAAGGAGACAGATTTCAGCCTCATTCAGGCCAGACCAGCCCGCTGGCACTCGAGGGTCCGATTTCCCCAAAGCTGGGCAGTGACAGACTCCTCAGAGCCTCCAAGAGCAGCGGTTCAGAACAGCTCACCAGATCTCTTCGGAAACAATTAAAAACCAAAACAATCAAGAACCCTTCCCTTGCCATAAACCAAGCTGCATTATTAAAAAAAGAAGCAGCTAAAAAAGTTCTGCTTTTAATTAAAAATGATTAATTTTAACAGGCAGTAGGGCAATTGAGAAGGCAGAGCAGCCTGCACACACACCCCACACCCCCCCAGGAAACTGTATTTGCTCTCTGCATCCCCTGTCATCTGCTCCTAAAACCACTAAAACAGCAATGCCCTTGCCTACAACTGCTTTTTTTTTTTTTTCCCCTGGTGCAGTACAAAGTACACAGGGCCAAAAAAAGCTGTGGTAAACTCCAACAATCACAAATATTTAATCTCAGTAATAAAGGTAATTGCCTCTGAGCTTGCCTCAATGCTAAGTCTGATTAGGCTTTAAAGCATACAAAAATTAGAATAACATACTTGACCAGTAATGTTTACCTAATCTGTTATGAAGCTAAGCAAAAATAAAGCATAAAGATTAAGAAAAAAAAAAAAAAAAAAAAAAAGACTTAGTTTCTTTCCCTTTTACCAGGGATTTAAAAAAAGTTCCTGCCTTTCAACCTCCTCCCTATGTCCTCCATTGTTTCTTCTACATTTTACATCTAGAAGTTCCCAAATGTAATTTTTTTTTCAGGGAGAAGCAAAGCGAAAGGAAGAGCTGAGTCCTTCAAGCAACACCTTGACTCCTCAGCAAATTAAAACTGGAAGAGCACTCAGATGATTTCTTGCAAGCAATCCCACACCGGACCAGAAGCTTACAGGAAGTTGTACTGAAACAGATTTGTGGCCACTCAAGTCATAGATGATTTAGCCTAGCAACCTGGTAATGCAAACCGCTGTAAAATCCAACATCAGGGCCACAAACATCTGCATTAATACTCACAATCAGAACGCAGCAGAAGGACAGGAGCCCAGAGGTTCTGGAATGCACAGCGGCAAACCCCAGCCAGGAGGAGCCTGGGGAGGGCTCAGGGGCAGCAGGAGCAGCGATGCAACAGGCGGCTGCACTGAACCTGGCGCAAGGACCCCCCCCCACAAATACTGCTTGCAAAGGGCAACTCAGCTGAGGACTTACAAGTTTCTACTATGTTTTTTCCCTCTTATGTACAGCGAGGCAGTCAGCTTTCTGTTAGGATCCCTGTGTCTTGCAGGAATCCTTGTACTAGATGTAGAAAGACACATCATAGACGCATTGGGTGAAAAGCTTCAGTACAAAATGAACTTTGCACTCCAGCACTCTTGGGACAAAGGATTCCAGTGCTTGTATTTGCAGCAATCAAAGATGAACAGCGTGTATAGCCTAGAGAGGCTATTCTCTCATCTCATTCTCGCTTTACCAATGCCATCTGGAATCTACCTTGCTTGTGGCTGCCACTACTCTGTCAAACCACGTTTCCTCTTTCACAAGCAGCCGTCAAAAAACACTACCTTGTCACCTCATTTTTTTTTTCCTACTATTCAGTTGCTAAAGAAGATAGCATTACCTTTTTCTTATTTTGAAGAACGCTTACTGCTAGAGATGAAGTAACAAAATGAAAGGGAAGAGAAGAAAAAGCACCTCACCATTTTCCTCGCTAGTTTTCAGATCAGGGCTACGGAAGAAACGTGCATGATAAAACAGTGTTCTTACAATTTTCAGCATTATGGAAGGGAAAGGACCAAGTGCCAGAAATTTTGCCATCTATCCCAAAGCTTTCCTAAATAATTTCTCAAGATACTTAAGCAAAAGGTAAACACTATCTTAAAATAAAACAAAATATAGAAGCAGAACGCATGGTGCATCCAATAGTGCTGCCTACACAGTTTTTCTCCACACAAAAATATATAAACCAAAAGAAAGCTGCATTGCTATATCAGCAAGATGATACAGTTAAATTTTATCCTGTATGGACACAAGAATCCTAGAAATCAAGAGTCCCAGCTAAATCACTGTGATTATAAAATGCAAACACTGAAGATCAGTGAGCTAATATACGCCTGTAATACTGTACTTTCCAACTTCAAAGGTTTGAGGTAGAAATATTAAAATTTTTTCAAGAAAGGTGCTACACAACAACCTGCAAGGAAACTTAAGTAAGGACAGAAACTCCATCTGACTGTTCTGACTTGCCCCAACAGCTACCGCTTCACACATTACGCTCTTGCAAAGGACAGAGCAACACTGACATTAAAAGTAAAACTATGGCAGATAACCATTATCATCATAATAAAAGTGTGTCTAAGAGTTGACTAAGTTAAACAGGACCAGAGGGAAATTCCAAAGCCTAATTTTATCCTCTTAAGTATCTAGATATGTTTGCAGAAATATTTTCCACTCACATGATGACTACAGCATTAATTACTATCTTACAACATTCTGCTAAATACCCGCACACTGACAAGTTTAATCTTACAAAGGCATATGTTTCAACAGAGCAATTCCTATACCACTGATGGCAGGAAAACCAAGACATTGTTATGTGTAAAGCTCATCCACACCCACAGTAAGTCTTTCACTGCTAGTTTACCCACGTGATGGGTCCCTAATACCAGATTAGAAAGGCAGAGGGAGCACCACAATCCTATGGAGACTGGTACTTAAAGATGGTAGTAACTTGCACAAAGCATCTTGTGGCAAAAGCTCAACTCACTTATATTAACCAGAAGCTAAATAAAAAGACTTGGCATTACAGGAGAAAGGGCAACTTGAGCATTCATCTAGCCGCAGCTCTTACTGCTAGGAGGAGCAATAGTGTAATTACAAGTGTTCCAACACCCCATCTTGTGACCACAGAACCATAGAATGGTTTAGTTGGAAGGGACTATAAAAGATTTCCCCCAGATCCCTGCCATAAGCAGGGACACCTCCCACTAGAGCAGGCTGCTCAAAGCCCCATCCAGCCTGGCCTTGAACACTCCCAGGGATGGGGCATCCACAGCTTCTCTGGGCAACCTGTTCCAGTGCCTCACCACCCTCACAGGAAAGAATTTCTTCCTAACAGCAGTCATTAACTCAAAATAACATGCTTCAATAATAAAAAAGGGAAGGGAATGAGACTTTCCATGCAGCCCAGCTCTCTTCTTACTCACAATACAGACTTTTAAAGACGGTTATCATCTCTGTAATATTCTGCATTCTGGAAGCAGAAACAAGCTAATAATAAGTCAAGTTTTTCCTTCATTTTCTCTTTTTCACTATTGTCCACTTTGCTCCAGCATCAACCCACAATTTGCTCTCATTTCCAACTGATGCCAACTCACTTCTTGGGCTGCCTAGCAACCGGAGTTTTAACTTGTAAACCTTCCCTCCACTGACATACTCTGCTCCTCCACTACTTGAGAATGTGTGGAATCATTGATGCTATTTATCTGTGGTTTTGCTAAAGACTTTCACAAGGTGTTAAAAATAATACACCAGAAAACCAACCCTGAAGATATTATGTGCTTACATACACTTTTTAGTCATGTTATGAAACTGGGTTCACAAAGTAATTCTTAAACAATGACCTTCTAAACTCTGACAAGATTAAAAACTTAAATAAAGTATATAATTTTATACATACAGGCAAGCAGAAGTTTTTTAATATAAATCTGTAAAAAAGTCAAAGCTGTCACAGTACTTTTATAGCTTAAAATGGTAAGGTGTTTTAAAAGGAGAAAGCTGCCATAGATATGCAGCACCAGTAGTTGTAATACAAAACAGAAATCAAAACTCCTAGTTCTAAAGTAAAGGAAAAAAAAGTGAGCAATATGAAGGGGCTATCCAATGGCAGTAATTTTACACTCCTTGTTTTTGCTAGAACAATCCAGACATTTGGCATTACTTGCACACATTTGCACGTGTGGTAACATGTGCCATAATCCATACGTAAATGTTCTTAACAGACTGCGATTCCAGAAACTACGGCACCTTAAGAAAACCGCTTCATTCACAATGCTTTTGATCTCACAAAGAGGAATTCAGACTGACCTCTAAAACCTGCAAGCTAGAGAATGGAAAGAGGCAAAAAAGGGCCCAAATACCCCTTGTCAGAGTATAAAAATAATGCTTCTCCTGACAGAAATTACAAAGGGAAGGAATGCATCTCAAAAAACCCATTTCAGTTTTCAGAAGAACAGGACGTTGCAGGACAACATGACAACAGCAAATTAAGTCTCATAGCAAGGGAATCGTTAAGTTCTGCACACACCAGGGTCCCAATAAAAGGTGGAGTCTTATAAATGTAATTATTTAGCCTTCAGATAATCTATGTTTAAAACATTATTTGTAAGGTTACACTTTAAAAACACGTTCTTCAGTGCATCCTATGAGCCAGAGAGACAAACTCTGGATTGCCCATCTCCAGTTTCTGGAGGGAACGTGTTAGATAGAGCTCACCCTAACTTNATCAGAGAAGATAGATATACCTCCCCATTATTATCAATTAAAAAAAAAAAAAAAAAAAACCACAAACAAAGCAAGCACTCCAAAACAAACAAACAAAAACCGGAAAAGAACCAAAAACACAAAACACAAACCAACAAACAAAACCCAGCCAAACAAACAACAACAACAACAAAAACCAAATAAAAATAGTGCTTTTAGCTATGGACCTTCCTTCTTATTCACAGTTACCAGATGTCGTCTACCCAAGCTAACTCTGTGTTTCCCAAAACTTGTCAGTTGTAGCAGCTGAAGTCAGCTGTACCCACACTCAGAAGTCACTTCTCCTTTCTCCTGGGCACTTTACACCTTAGACACATCTATCACTGTGGTATCTAGTTATAAAGATTAGATACCACAGATTAGAGATGCGGGACAGTTCCTGGGAAGTGAAATGAATGCGTAAGTTTGCAAAGCATTTTGTATTTCCTGTCTACTTGCTTTGATTTAGTCATTGCTTTCTCAGTTTTGTTCTACCTTCTCATCCTCTCTATCTCTACCCTTCCCTTGAACCACAGGAAAGCCACCGCTACCAGCTTGCCCCTCACCAGGCAAATACACTTCTTCATCCCCTCCTTGAAAAAGCATTAGCAACAGTCTGTAAAAGATTAATGTATTGGCTAGAGTGTTACAACTCGAGTAGAGAAGAATTATTTAACATGAGCAAGTTAAGTATAGGCAGCCAACTAGCACATGCCAGAGGAAAGTTTTCCTCATCAAAGTCAGTACTTCAGAATATACGAGATTACACATGCTAACAAAAAAGTACTGGTCTATCCCTGTTCAGACAGATCCTAACATACCAAAGCATTCAGCTATCTTGGGGCTGTGAACTTCTCATGATTCTTTGCTCTTTCTCAAGAGCTGCCAAGTGTATAAACTGTTCCCATTATTTACTCACATATTAACGGTTGGTAAATTGGTCCCAGGGAATTGCTGAAGAATTTTCCTTATAACCATTTCCCTTGCTTTAAGGAAAAAAAAAAAAAAATCCAAACACAGAATGCCTTCCACCCCCACCCCCCCCACAACCCTGAATGAATGTGAGAACTTCCTGCACTCAGAACAGCATGAATAGACCTGGCAAGTAGTCAGGGAGATAGTACATGCCCATGAATGCTCTGAATTCAGCTTCTGTGCTGCCGCTAAATTAAAGGAATTCAGGGGCTTCACAAAGGCTTGGTTATTTAATTATATTATAAAATAAAAGGCTGAATCTATTAGACAGCATACGAAAGAAACCCTTTCCCGAGTGCCTGTGCAGAACAAGCAGCCCCAGAGACTATGGAACCTTCTCCCTCTCCTCTGGGTGATGTCACCGCCATGCTTCTACCAGCATCCCGCGGAGCTGGCGGTGGTGGTAGAGCAATGCTCTCCCTGCGGGCAACAGCCTTCACCAGCTAGTCTACAGATAAACCATGCTTCTTTAGCACCTTCGGGCTTTTTTACCTTAGTTCTTCATTCACTGGAAAACTCGTGACACTTGCAAGCAAGCTACAACAGTATTTACCTCTGTACCTTCAACCCCTGACCAGATGCACTCACGTGTCAGCGTTCAAATCCTCATTGCACTTCAATTGCCTTCAGTAAAAATTAAAGCATGCACATTAATAAGGGCTAGCAAACGGTGACATGATAAAACCTCTCCTTTTTCCAGTTATGTGCTATCTTCCCCTCTCTTTACAACTAGCAAGGAACGAATGCTCTCAGCAAATTGCCTTACACATCATTAAGAAACAAAAATCAAAGCAGTTTCCTCTCACTGAGAGCTCTGCTGCTCAACAAATCTCTCAACAGCCTCACATACATGCAAGAAAACGAATGGGGTGAGAACAGCACATAGCGGGAAAGACTGAAGTGACCCACAGCACAGCGTGCTCATTTTTACAGTTCAGCTAGCCCTGCCTACGGCTCAGGAACTCGGCCAGTTATACACGACACCTCTACTGATATCAGCACCTCACGCTTGTGCCACGCTAGAAAGGTGACAGCCCTCCATTAATTCAAATCACAGTGAAATGCCCAGATTAATGGCCATGCCAACATGGCTTAATGAGACTTTTAACTACCCACCACCATGCTTTTCACTAACAAAAAGGGAAGCAAACAAACACTCGCATTCAAAGCAAAGAAGGCAGGCACTCCTGCCTGCAGACAGTCCCATGGGGCTATATTCTTTTAAGCACAAATTGCCAAAAAGACAACAGTAACTCCAGCGCAGAGAAGTAAATTCTCAAGAGAATCCCAAACGGTAAAATGCAATGTTTATGTATAAGTGGTAAAACAAGGTCTGCCTAATCTTTCATTAGGGAAATAAAAGATACTGTTCTACCGTAAATAAAAACACCGCTATACACAGACAGTTCTGCTATGAAAAGGTTTATTAACTTTATGCCACTGCATTTGTTTTGGTATGGACAGCATCTACGTTAGGCATGAAGGTCAGGTATTAGTCTCTGACCATCTTTGAACAACTACATGTCTTGCTGCAAAGCAGTATAGCCATGTCTATGGAGAAAAGCTCAAAGGACTTTCAACTGAGTACGAGCCCTACATGTTTAGAAAAATTAGTGGATATAAGAAATTAAGAGCTGAGCAAAATCTCAGCACCACAGAGTGCCCAGACCCAGTGGCACTATCAAAGACAGTGTCAAACAACATCTCTAAGTCTTGCCAATATGCACAGCATCTGAACAAACCTGAAGTAACACTATTGTATGTGCATTGAAAGAATTGATGAATTGCCTTTCCAATGTGATTAAGGACCTCACAGAACAAAGAAAACAGAGATGCAAGAACAGTGCGCCCCTATCAAAATGACAGCGGTTCTTGCATTTACCAGTGATGAGCACACATTGGCAATCCTCTCCTGCACGCTGAGTTCCCAGAACCTGCTTACTTGGAATCCATTCCTTTTCAGGACTACAAAAGAAGACTAGATTTGCCCTGTACCATATTCCTTAGCAGTGCCTTTCTTCACAATTCAGGAAAGACAATGATCGCTAACTGCCTTTTTATTATTCTTTTTAACTTGACCAGCTGATCACGCTTCACTTAGATACTGAGGGCAAGCAAGAGAACAGTGCCAAATGCTGGAACTCCTCTGCATTTGCTGTACATGTTCCTAAAAAGCATAAGCCTTACAGATGTGCCACATGTAATACCACTGTTTACAAGTCAGTCTAATGTTGAAGATTCAATATATGCAATTTTACGTTCAAAAGCTAGAACAGCATCAACTCTTCAACTAGCAGCCATAATTCTTACAATGTAAGATTAGACTATTTTCTTTCTTTCATAATCAGTTTACAAATTCTTCTTATAGACAAGGACTTTGAGAACATTTTGCAGGCCACCACCTTTGCTGCTTAAAATCCTACATTCAAGGCGAATGGGGGTGACATGAACAAAAAAAAAAGAAAAAAAAAGGGAAAGGGTGGGGGAGGGGGGGAGTTTAGCTGTATATTCTAGGTTAAAAGGATCCACGGTTGATCTGTGCTTTGCTATCTCCTGACAGCCTCAAGACAGTGATGTTCACAACTAAGGTGACAAATCTGCATTCCCCCATTTCCACAGTGTAAATAATATCAGTTATTTGCCAGGAACTCAACGTGCACCTCCAAACCGAAGCAGCAAGAGGTGCTGAAACTGCACACACCCCAGTGGAGCATTACACAAAGGATGACATCCCACCCAGTGTTGCAAATCAAATATAATACACAGTGCAGGCTCTAGTTGGCCATTTTCTCCAGGGAAACACTTATTCTGACACTGATGGCAGGAATATGACTTAGTCCACTGCAGGCTACAAAGTGTCTTAATCTTTGTACTACGGTATCTAGCAATACCAACTAACGTATTTTTTGTTCTTGGTTTCCATTACAGAGGAAAAAGTTGGAAGATGCAAAATAAATTAGGATCTTTTATCACATAGATTCAAAAAGAAACATTCTAAAACGCTGTTCTTACAAGAGACACTTCCAAGATGGAATCTGTTAAGCAAAATAAATAATTTAAGGTACTCTTCTTATATTAGCAGGAATTAAAGTTGTCATTTGATTAAGATTAAAGAGACACAAACGAAGCAGTTTACAGTGCTCTAGTCTAATCTTAAGGGGAATGCATATACACAGATGATACCATTGTTCTGGAAATTATGAAATGTAAACACTTTCTATATTTAATAGTCCGAAATTTATCACATTAACCTTCAGTTTATTCACAGGGAATGTAAAGACTACATATTCTGTTTTGATTGGTACAGACAAGGGACATAATTTTCATGCCACCAACAAGAAAAGAAACTGAAAAAAAGGTAAGATATGTCCACAGCCACTTCACAAAGCTTGGACACTTCAAAGAGTTCAGATTCCCATTTTCAGCCAGTCCTTTCTTCTGTAAGCTAGCTCAGAAAGGATATAAACTCAGGTCTACTTTCAACCACTGAAATTTCAATCCACACAATCATACCATGAGCTCCATCCTTTTACCAAGACAACATATTAAAAATCCAGAATTCTAGGCTTGAAACAGGGGAAAAAAAAAACCCACAAGCTTCCAACAAGCTCCTGTTGGTACTTCTGAAATGTTAAATTGTACTTCCCACACACGCGATTAACTTCACTTTGAGAACATCCCATTTGCAGCCTGCAAACTATCTTGCCTTTGTGTTTGTAGCCATGTAATACAGGTACCAGAAAAGACCAAGAGCTCCCAGCGTGTTTCCTTCAATACATTACACATGCTAGCCTTCTTCCAGATGTTCCACCACTTCATTTGTAATAGTTTGTCATTAACTTTTTTTATTCTAACAGGCAAGCTTTATAGCATGAAAGCAAACATACGTAGACACTGAAAGCCAATAGTAACACAGAATATTAAGTTGTCTCAGACGTAATTGAGTTTCATAAATAAAATGACTGCTAACAGAGACTGTTGTCTCCTAGAGGTCTACCTGTCCCACTAAGCAACACACAGTAGAAGGAAAGATACGTTCCTCCATCACTTACAATTTGAGTCCATAATCATAAAATAACTGGTGATAAGAAGTCACTGGTAGGTCTGACCAATCATCTTCCAAGCAAGCAGAGTGTATATATAGTTAGCTTTGCTGCTGGCAGAACTCTTACAACAAACCCGCTGCTACAGTATCTGCTTTAAACAAAGGTTAGAGAAGATCAGACAGAAGCAGCAGCAAGCGCTTGACTGAGAACAACAAAATACAACTGCGTGCAATTTTGACTAGAAAACTCACCGTCCACTTAGAAACCTACTAGTTTCAAGGTAGTTTTAAAACTGGCAAGAGCTGCTTAAAGACCATCTATGGTTTAGATAAAAGCAAAATCTTTGCTAGTAAGAACTTTAAGCTCTTCTGTACCATTTATTTTAAATCAAATAATAGGCTGAACTAGACATAGTTATTGTTTAAAGAAGCATGCGGCTTTATCAAAAGAAAGGAGTTGGTATTATTGTCGTCTACCGAAGGTGCCTGAATCACAGGTTTTGTTCTACCCATAATGCTGCATCTAAAATTCTCTCCTCACCAGAGCATGCATTCAGAAAAGGAGTGGCCTGCTACTTATCTTAATTACATGTCTTACTATCTCTTTCTCTTTGGACACAAAGATTCATAAATCGAACAAACAGGAAGAGAAATTGCATTCAGATTACATAATGAGGTTTATGTAAATGGCACCTACAGCCTAGGGTCCTGAACTTCAAAGGCATTCCAGCTCCTCGTTATCCCTTGGACCAAGGCCCATTGTTTTGTCTTTATTTAAATAAAGTTGGCATGGCACTTGGAATACTTGCAGATGAGAGGAACCGGTTCATGCAGCTATTATGGGGTTTTGAGAATTAGTAATACAATTCAGAGTATACTGAAAGATTCCCGTTGCCATTGGACAAGACCAGAAACAGTTAACACCCTGCAAAGGTTTGAGTTAAGCTTTGAAAATCTTCTCCGCTTACACAATTTCATTTTCCTTCCACACTGAGAACTAAGCTAGGTAAAAGTGGAGAGAAAAATCCCCTGAAACTTAGTATTTTACCATCAATATGTAAATAGTTATTCTTAGCTGTCAAATCGAAGAACATGCAGTTAGTTGGGCAAGGAGTATTTTCAGCATCCCTCCAAATAAGTCAAAGCCAGCTGGAAGAAATTTTACTTCCCCATCAACAGAAAAAGCTTCAAAGAATAGCATGCTATGTTGTGAAATTAAATGACTCCTCACTCTAGGAGGTCTTTCTTCCCGATTTAATAGTTGTCATTTTTAAATGCAATGTTCTTCAAAGAACAATTTTTGCCCCCCTAAATAATCAGGGGCGGTGGGGGGGGATGTAGGAGGCAGGGCACAAAAAACCTCAAGAGATTCTGCAGCGTTCCACGTTTTTGCATTTTAAACACAGCCACAGGAGCAGAAAGTCTCAACCATCAGACCCAAAGGGTCCAGACTAAGTAGTTAGCTAAACAGGGAAGCAAGACAAATCCTCATTGTGGCAATTGCTGCATAAAAAATTTGTATTATTGGCTTATATAACTACATGATTTTATGTGACAGTGGCAGAGTGTATAGAGGGGGTGGCCACAGCCATGGTACTTTCAAAGAGGTGACTTCAAATGATGATTACTGCTAGGGCTTATTTAAAAAAAAAAAAAAGCAAACACCAAAATGGATGTGACAGCATGGACACCACAGAAAACGGGTTTTATTATTAATTTTGCCTACCTGAAATCCTGAACAGAATCTCAACGGGATGCGATATTGTTATTCATTTACAACCCACATACATCCCTCTGTGCTGTTAGGATGGCTACTGCATTCCAACAGGCAAGCAATGTCTATTCGTTGCATGTAACATTTTATCATATAGCATACATATCACAAAAAGTAAATAGTCAATTAAAATATATAGTAAATAAGAAGACTTAAGTTTAAAATTCTCCTATATCTCAGATGGCTTCAGCATTTAACAGCAGTCAGTGGGAAATGGTTCAATTATAATGTGCTGCTAGTTATTTTAGGAAAACGGTATCTATGTTAAAACAGCATACTGGAAAAATGCCAGCCTAATTGGAAAAAAAATATTCTAGAGCAAATACAAGTTGTTTTATAGTGAAAAATGCAAAAATTATTCTCTCTAAGAAGGCAATGCTGCAACTAACTGAACTGTCCAGAAAAGCTATTTGAAGGACAAAAGCTACACACAGAATAAAACAAGACACTTTCGCATGAAGCTGAAAATCTACAGTTTTCACAGAGACTCCCTAACATAAAACGTGTAGAGCTCAACTACCTCTAATCTATACATAATTCTGCTGTTGGAATTTTAACTTAGGTTTCCAGTCTCACAGATGATTATCATAAGCAAGACATTATTGAAGTTCCTTAAATATCTTGCAAAGAGCTTCGTGTTTCAGAATTCCTGTCTTGGAGCCAAATTTATAAAAAGTTACAATACCTTCCATTTCCAGTGAGTTTAAAACTTTTTACTTGTTTGCCAAGGTTGGTTGCATTTCTCTTAAACATCTTTGAAAAGGAAAAAAGTACGCTGAATCACATGACCAAGACAGTAACGCTTAGAAAACAGAAGAGACTTTAGTACACTCTACCCCATCCCCTTTACTGGAGCTGGTTTCCCCACACAAACTGCAACCAACTCCAAGCATCAAAGTCTATTCCATTTGAATCCACACCAAAAATTTGAGACATGACCAAAAAAAACCCCAAAGGTAAATGCAACATTCGATTCTTTGGGTCAAATAATGTAGTTACTACATGGCTATGTCAGACTTAGAGCTTCCCAGGCTGCAAATTTTCACTTGAGCAAAAGTTCTAAAGTACAGCAACAAAATTGAGTCAAGGGATGCTAAAAACAATCTGCTAAAACATGCAGATTTATCTCATCTAAAATGCCAATGTGCCCCACTCCACAAGCAGTGTAATAATGAGACACTGACAACTAAGTCAAAGTGTCTTTGCTTCTAGCGTCCAAGCCAAATAGAAAGCCAGTCTTTCAAGCTATTTTGCCCCCTAAATCAAGATACTAATAACTTAAGACATTAATTCAAAATGACAACCCCTTAAACAGAGGGAAATACAGCTGTAAGGCATGCAAAGTACAGGTTCCCTCCAAATCAAAATGTTGAGTGTAACAAGTAGCACTCTTTGGAATTTCTACCTCTAAGCCTCTATTCTACCTAATTCTGCATACGTACACTTTTCAAACTGACCTTCTCAGACTTGGCATTTTATACTTGCTTCTTTGTCAGAGGACCACTTGGATAACAAAGAAATCTCTCCTTATATTGTTTTATAAAACCACAAAGTAGTTTCTGGTAGTTAAGTACATACTAGTTGCTAATGCTGTTTTGAGTGAACGTTTCTTTTTTTGTACTATTAAGTAGTATCTTCCCAAGAACCATGTGGTGCTTTAGATGCATAGCAGTCTGCCAGTGTCCTAACAGAACAGATGGATGTTTTAATTGCACAAGGGCTTTTAGGTATATCAGCAGTTCCATCACCAAGAGGATGTTTATGCAGAGTCAAAAAAAAGAAAAAAAAATAAGGAAATAGCTGGTGAGATACAGAAAGAGGGATAGCATTGATACACATAAGGGTGGAGGGGGGGGAAGAGAGAGAATGCTGCATTCCATTGCTGCAGCAGTGAGGAAATTCAGCTCCTGAAAGTAGTACCGATTTAGGTACTACACATTTAGTATATATAGTAACTCTCATGTACAGCACAGCAAAATCTCCCATGTTGGTACTTCACACATACTTCAATTATGGATGCTAGCCAGGAGTACAACAGAATTTAAAAGCTGCAAAAACCATTGTAGTTAACAGCTGTCACATACCAGAGCTCAGCTGCGGTTTCACCAGCATTCCAGCATTATCTGCAGGGCTCCTCCTGCGTCCTCCCAGCCCTCAGCCTCATGGCGCAGCCGCCCACCTTCAGAAGACCCCATTCCAACGGCCAGGAGATAAGCAAAGGGCCACGCACGTGGAACAGGTGGAGCAAACCAACGGCGCTGCAGACTTTTTAAAATTTCCTGCAGAACGGGACTAGAATTTTCACAAGTTTGGTCCCGCTGAGGCCCAAGCTTGGATTTAAATGCACTATGTAACTGAAATGAGACCGTCTCTCAAAGTGGCAAGGTTTAGGTATTATTTCATGTAACTGAAATGAGACGGTCTCTCAAAGTGGCAAGGTTTAGGTATTATTTCTCTTTAGGTATTATAGATGCCAAGACATAAACGATTACAAGGTAAAAGAATGTACATCCACGTCTTGTCAGAAAGAAAATAAATCAAGAGCGTGGAAGCCCTAGGCAGAGGTTATTTTTCCTTCCAGTTTCAGACAAGTTCACAGAGATCTCCCCTTTCTAATTACATCTGTAAAAAAAACACCCATTCACATTAACGTGAACGAACTTCTTTCATGTTAAGTAAGACACTGGATTTCCAAACTAAGTCAGTGCTAAGGGCAGAAACTCTTTATGGCACAGCTTTTCTCCCACCCTCAGTTAAGAAGCAGGTCTGTCTTCGGCACATTTGCCCCCCCTTAAACGGCACTTGGTCACCTTCAGCGTTGTTTACCCATGTATTGAATAGTCAAACCGAGTTACTCACCAAGTAGCGCAACAAGGCACCAGTGATTCAATACACATCACATTTCACAAAGCTCAGCACTGCCAGGCCTACAGTGTTTTAATGCAAAAGCAAGCATCTAGAACCGTGTTTCCATCCAAACTGCCCGAAGACTTAGTGTGACAGCAACTACCAAGTATACATTTCTTTACGCAACCAACCAAACCTCTGCCTAGAGCCCTGCAGCTGATCCTGACACTAGATCTTCACACCTTTATCTTCACAATGGACAGACCAATGCTTCTTGTCATGAACTTTAAGACAGCTGGATTTGTTTCTCCTCACAGCTTTCTAAAAGGTCACATGAGCAAAAAGCATCTCTTCCCAAATAAAATCTGACAGCCAGTTGCAAAATTAACACCCCTAATTACATCTGGCATTTCTTAGTATTCTGCCTATAGGCAATCATCTACTGAAAAGTGATACATTCGATGACACCAGCAGGTGTAGAAGTCCTATGTCACATCAAAGAGCAGAGAATTTATTGGTGGCCAAGTGCCAGAATCACAAATAAGTACCTTTCAGTACCAAAACAAAAAAAGCCTCAAACATCTATTGTACCGAACCACTCTTCTAGACGAAGATCATGTTCCTGGTGCTCCTTGCCATGCAGATGCCCCAGAACACAGCCCTGCATACGATTCCGTGCTTACTTTTCATCTAAAGTCTCAAAACAGAAAACCAGTTCTGCAGTTTTTAAATTACAAGATTAGTATATTAGCCCATTTTTTCCTTCTACACACAAATTATAGAGAGGTCAAGGCCACCGGGACAATTTATGTTTTACAAAAATTATTTTTACAGAGCAACAAGGAATAGTATAACTTGTTTGCGAGAAGCCTTCTGGATAACAGCCACTCTTATGGTTTTAGGTATACATTAGTAAGTCTGACCTAATCGGTCTCCCAGTGACAATATCATGACTGTAATTGTACTACGGATTCTTATGCAGTTCCCTAACGCTGTAATGTAATATCTCAGTGGAAAGCTATTTAACCATATCCTTTTAAACAGAGATTAAGTATTCCAAACTGTGAGGACGGTATCTTTTGTTGAGACAGATTTCAACAGAGAGAAAAGTTGACATGCATGACCAGTCACTAATGCCCGATTCTGCTCAAATTGATGTTAGAGGAACAGACCCTTAAAGCTGTAAAGGATTTTGTTTTAGCAACGACATTATCTTCTTAAAGCTTACAGTCAAGAAATTGAAGAAACAAACCGCACTCACACTTTTAAGTAAGAAAAAGAGAGGAGATGCCAAAACAAAGATGGACTAACCACGTTCTGAAACAAACCAAGGCAACGTAGAAGAGGCACTTTCACCTCCCTGGTATCGCATTCTGATTTTGGGGGCTTCTACATTTGGAACTCTGCATTAAATGACCAGGTATTTAATTTACAGAACATTCATAGACTGCTACTTGTTCAGAAAGCTGTCCTGCCCTAGCAAAAAAAAACCCTGATTCTTTGCAGTTTCTCCAAGCAACTTTTCTGATTCCGCAACTAGAGAAATTACCAACCTACGGTAATCACTAAAATCATAGAATCATTGGCTATATCATCTTACTTGGAGTTTTTAACGTTTAGTTTCAGCAATCCTCCAGTCTTAAAACTGTCTCTCCCCAGAATCAGAAAAGACTGAAAGTCACCGCTGTGCTCTCTTCTTCTCTCCCCACTCCAAGGGGATTAGGGGAAAGAATTCTTTTTAGAAGCGATGCAATAAATCCAGCCTAGGTTTATGCCATTTTACATCAGTACAAGACTGGGATTGCCAAATCTTACTGAGACAGCTTGCAGGAAATTACAGGGATAGAGATGCTAGTGGTTCTCTATCCATTGGGACAAGCCAGGCTGCTTAAACCAATGAAGACCCAGGCAAACAGGAAATCACTGTTTCAAAGCTTTCCTTAGGGTATGATCCTGAAGGGCCATTTATAAAAGAGGTACTTCTCCAAAGCAAAACACCCTAACTCTGGGGTCAAAACCCACTCCCCTTTCCAGTTCAATTTGACACGGATCCTTTTTAAGTGTCTCTCCTTTTCATCTTCAGGCAGGGGGGGAAGCAGAGGTAACTTGCCAAGGCAGTTACATAAAATGAGTCTGATTACACGTCAGTAATATTCTCTTAGCTGTTTTTGGCTGGTCCGGTACATTAGAAGCTGCACCATTCTGCTACAAGCACCTGATCACAGGTGTTTCAGATGTTGCTCACAGATCCCCTCAAAGAGATAAAGGTTTCAAAAAACACTGCACTTTTGAAGTACAGAGGCGTGCTTCTTAGCATATGAACTTGCATAAGAAATTTGTATTAGTTTAATTCTATGTATGCTTATAGAAATGCCTTCATATTTAGTAGTTTTGTACAAGGAAGTCCAGAACACGAGCTACATTAGCAGTCAATTTGAGACACTGAAAGCAGACTTGGAACATCCACATTTAACATACAGAATTAATCATTTAATGCATAAAAGCTACATGCAAACAGGTTTAAACGTGTGCAAAACTTATCTCCGTTTCCTAACTGTGTTTTCTTTAGATCACGTCCTGTTAGAAAAGGAGGCACAGGGGTTGTCCCATTTTAAATGTACCTGTGCACCCACATTTTGTAGTGGGACTGGACATAAAGGAAGCAACATCCCTTCCAGCATCACCTGCTGACTTCCACCCACAACGGTGCAGCAGAGAAACACACGGTCCACCATCACCTGGAAAAAATATTCTAGCTCCTTTCGAACCCAAACACGTCCCACCTATTTCTGTTGGTCCCTTGAACAAATACTAATTCTGCACTCATTAAGCCCGGGTCATTATACAACCAAGAAATCTGAAGAAAAGCTGAACTGACCACTCACCACCACTCCCACATTCTCTTCCCAATAAAGCAGGGCACTCATCTAGCATGCTGCTCTCCTTCCCACCACACCATTACCGCCTCTATGTGACATTCAGCGGAATTCGCTCGAGAGAAGAATCTCTGCATTTTTCAGAGTTCAAGCACTGAATTGTCACAGCTCAGCGCAGGACCACCCGGCTCAGCCAACCCGGCAAGGGGATGGATGGCATTTGCTACTTTGCCAGCACGACCCTATCTTTTAGGCACCACATTTACCTATTTCACAGGAAAATCTGCTAGATATTTAAACACTCACTTGGACATAAAACAGTACCCTCCTTCTTGGACAGACAGACAAGACAGTTAATACCCGTGGAGTTCCAAGACTACAGTTTCATACATTTTATACAAACCTATTCAACTGACACAAACTATTTTTAAATCCCTCTAAAAACTGCAGAAGATTGCATAATGACAACGTGGGAGCTAACTTTTCCAGCCGATACCTCCGGATCATGTCCTGTAAAGTTGCACCAGCTGCATGCAAAAGCTTCTGCCTCCTGGTCGCAAAGGTTCTGACTACCCCCGTCGCCGAAGGTTAACCTCCAACCCCCACTTCACCCCGATTTCACCCCGAACGCCCGACACCCTTGCTGGGAACGGGGGAGACACCCGAGAGGGGCGACCCACGCCTGGAAGGGAGGGGAGGGGAGGCTGCCCTGGCACAGGGTCAAGCTTTGGGGCAACCCGAAGCTTCCGACAGCCGGGGGCACCCCCGACGGAGGGGCACCCCCGACGGAGGGGCACCCCCGACGGAGG
>VZRU01005523.1:46837-78617 GCA_013398155.1 Pedionomus torquatus | reverse complement strand
CCTTTTAAAATCGCTGCGGGACTTGGTGCCGCGCTGGATGTGCCTTAAGCCGGATCAGGAGTCTTTCCAGAAAGAGCTGACCAAGCGAAGGCGTGCGGCCCTGGGTGCCGATAACGAGAGCCGGGTGCTCCCACCCCTGTGCTGCGCCTCGCTGCGGACCCCAAGTTGGGCAGTAATTGCTGACCAAGGGCCGGGTCACGGGTCCGGTCACCATCCCCGTTCCGCTCTTCTTCCCCATCGGGTGTTCTGCCCGTCAGCTGTCTCCAGTGCCAGACCCAAGCACTCCGCCCAGGCAAGGTTCTTGGCTGAGGAGGGAGATGATCCCTTCCGATCCCAGATGGAGAGAGACATGGAAGCGTGTCTGGAAAATACATCTTTCTGTCTCTATATATACACACACATTCCAAAACAGAGCTACTTTGCGAGTAGACTCACAACGAAAGTGTCGGTGCTATTTGTCTGTCACCGTTTCAGCGACTGAAATTACTGACATGAAATAGCAACGGTTTTTTCCCCCAAAATGTGGTTTTAAGTGAATTACTGCGAAGGGAAATTGCCATCAGTTAAATTCAATTAGCACTGTGAAATTGTGAGTTTCCATACTGTAAGGACACGTATTCAGAGATCTCTCTGAATGTATGTGTCAGTATGTGCAGTATGTATTCAGAGATCTCTCTTGTAGTCCTGGGGATGTTTTAGCTGAGTAACACCGGTTGGATACAGCTGGAACTGCCTGACTTCTTTCCTTTTTAATACATTTTCTAAAACCACAGTGAAATGTCTTGCCAGATATTAATCAAAAATGCTACAGACTGCAATAAAGTGGGAGTTCTGGGCAATTAACCAGTTACGACAATGTTAGGGGAGATAAATCATCACTGAAAACCCCAAGATAAACTCTTAGTGCAACGTTATTTTTAGTTGGTGAGTTTTTTAGTGCATACGTATAATATATGAACAATAAATAAACCAGAACCATAATAAAACCAAAGTTTACCTCTCCTAATAAAACATACCTCCACAATTCCACAATCTCGTCTTCATACCCTGTACAAGCAAGGGAAACACATCACAGAAAACAGGTATTCCCCAAGGAACTTGCAATGGAAATGTATGATTACCTTTTAAAGGTTTTTATAACAATGAAGCTGATGTTATACCTTTATGTGGAAACCACCCACTTTCTGAACAGAACAATCTGTAAATTAATTATGGTCTGAGCGTACAGTTTGCTGGCCTATATCTGCAGCTGCAATCACCAGCAAGAGCGTCTCTGGAATTCCTGCTGCACAAGAGAGCCAGGGCCATGTCCAGAGCACAGATTGACAGAAGATGACGGCAGCACTTGGCCATTAAAGGCTTAAACTGGTGCCCAAAACCTCCTTTGGCAGCAGCAGCACACAGCAGAAGTGCAGCACTGGGTGTGCTGAGCTCTGGTTCTGTCTGTTTCATATGTTCTGGTTTATTTCTATTGCTTTCAGCACCCTCACGCCACCTACTTTGTGAAGATTACTCCAGGTCTCCTGTTTTAAATGTGTGAGAGAAATCTTCTACATGCAAACACACACAGACACGCTCGGAAGATGGAGACAGAAAGCTCTAGGGACATGATTGTTGTTAACAGTAATACTTGGAATAAAAGAGAATTTCTAGAAAACAGTTTCCAGCCCTTCTCTTCTTCGGAGAAGCTGTACTTTTCTCTTATTGTTTAAATACCTCATGCACACTCAGAGAAAAACCCAGAACACAGTGATTCTCCAATGTTACTTAGGAACACAGAACCAAAGAGAGGACATCCAGTTTTTTCCCTTGCAGCTGGAGATACTGTGTTTGACGTGTTAGTGAGATCCCCTTAACATGGTAGATAAACAAGTTGAACATTTTGAAATTAGCTGAGCTGATTTGTCCTCCACTCTGCCTGGAAGAGTGTCCCAGGGCCACCCTTCTCTCCCTGTTTGGAACTTAATCCCAATTTTCGGTCTGAATTTTACACATGGGCAGTCTATACCCATTTGCTGACGTGCCAGCATTGCATTGCCCTTTGACTCGAGTAGTGTGTTTTTTTTAATGACTCCAGAGTGTTTACCCCCAAGGCAATAGTATCCCCTTATAGCAATAGTATCCCCTGGCAGGCTTCATATTCTCCCGTTGGTAGACTAAACATGCTCTTTTTGTCTCCTCTGGTGAGATAGTCCACACAGTGTAGGAACACGCAGTTAAGGTCATTTAAATAGCCTTGGGTCAGATCCCCCGCGGGGTCCAGCTCTGGATTTACACCGCAGCTTTCTGAAGTCTGCGCAGAGCCGGCCACCCTCTGCGATACAAACGCTGAGAACCGAGAAGTCCCCGAGGCTGGGGACTCAGCTGACCTCCCTCTCCTGCTTGCCTGGCGAACTCACCGCTGCCAGTGGCCTTACTGATGAAGGGCTTCACTCAATTAAAAAACAAAGTAGCCATACTGAAGTCCTGAGGGTGGAAAAATTGTTGGTTTTATCCCTGCCCTGTGAAATCTGTTGAGGAGCAGAGGGTTGCAGTGAGGCTCCCAGCATCCTGTGAGCCTGGAGTTGCGCCACGAGACAAAATGGGGCTGCACTACTGCCCTTCGTAGAAGGTGGCAGTTTCTGCAGTGACCCAGAGTATCCGAAAGTTAGTGGTACCAAGCCTGGTTATTTTTGCTTTATGCAGGGAGGTGTGCTCCAAATCTGTGAGTATATGCATATTTAAATTGAACTCCCAGAACTGAACTTTTACTGTCAGTTCTGTTCTGTTCTTTGTTAACATTGTACCACTTCATGTAACCCCTTGGTTTAGCTGCAATTAATATTTACAATTCAGCAATGGTGCTCTCTACGTTTACTGGTACTCTCTACTTTTTCTGAAATGTCTGCGGTGATGGGATAGTACAGATGACACAGAGTCTTTGTAGACCCAGTTTTACCATGAACTATACTCAAAGATAATTTTTCAATGATATCAAATATGCAGTAGTTTTTGTTTTTAAAGATACCGTTTCAGAACAGCATGCCCTCATTAAACAGGAATTGCTTAATCCCCAATCCTTGACTGCATAAAACTTGACTGACAAGTCAGTTCTGGATCAAAAGTTGATGAGTGCTGAGAAATAGTAGTGTGGGAAAGATTATATTTATACTTTCTCTGCTGTAAGTCCCCATCAATGGTGCTGTTAAAGGTACATCTGTGTGTTAAGAAGGTATGAATCAGTGATTCCAGTTAACAGGCAAAAGTGGGAATGGAGCTTAGAAAGAAGGAATTTAATGTCCTTCAGCCCTGCAAAATGTTAGGGAGCTTGCTCAGCTGTCTTCTTTACTAGCCCG
Organism: Pedionomus torquatus; assembly: GCA_013398155.1. Lineage (NCBI taxonomy): Eukaryota > Metazoa > Chordata > Aves > Charadriiformes > Pedionomidae > Pedionomus > Pedionomus torquatus. The sequence continues at coordinate 75,282 of VZRU01005523.1, read as the reverse complement.
TTTTTCTAGTAAGGGAGAATTTCCCTACAGACAAGGAAGCAAGAGACTTATTTCAATGTCAACAAGCTGAAGCAAAAGACAAAACATTTGCCACTGCACTTGAATGGCCACTTGCCATTCAAAGACCAGGATATGGATGAGCCAAGGGGCCATTTCAAATTAAACAATATAATAATATCCTTCTTTTTGTAAAGAGAATTGGAATGTTAATATATGGAAGCTGTTCTCAAAATAATACTTAATTTTATCAGTAGGGATTAATTTCATTTGTTAAAATTATAGGTATGCACCTGGATCCCTCATCCATATGTGCATTTGTCACAACTGTAAGAGCAAACTGGATATGCAGATAACAAGGAAATGAAAATTTGTGTTGATTGCTGCTCCAGCTGTGAGCAAAAGCACAACAGCGTGTGTGTGCTCTGTGTTAGTGATGCTTACCTTAGCGTGTAAGACCTTCGGTGTAGCAAAGCACTTAAGACAGCGCTCATTCAAGGAAACTCCTAAATTCAAATATGTTCTTAGATTGAGCATACGATTAAGAACTATTCTTGAACTGGGAATTTTCCATTAATTGGTGCCTGAAATAGAATTAGGCTGTAAATTATCTTACAGTTGCCCGTGTGTTTGTGTATTCAGGAGTACCGGACTCGCATTACCCAGAAGCCTATTTGTACCTACAGCTCCCAAAATAATTTTCAGCAACAGTTGATCTGTGGTTTTGATTCCAAAAAAAAACTTCCATAAAAGTTGCATCAACACTACTGCATGTTCTTCAGCAGTGCACCTCAAAGCATTTTACAAATGTGGGTAAGTGTAACTATTTCCATATTATGATGAAGAGATGAGAAGAGAGGTAAGTACCTTCTTGGTCTCTCATTAAACCCTTCTCAAGGCGATGAGCAGAGCTCATGTCCCTGTGCCCCAAAAGTGGAGCACCAGGCTCTGAAGCTGCCTTCTTGCTGAATGAAAGTCTTGTCCCAAAGTTTTGTTCTGGGTGGGTCCCTTCTGCACCAGCTGGAGCTGGGCGCACAATCCCATTTGTTAACGTTCTTCCACCGACAGGCAGCATTACTCACTAGCAGTATGTGGCCACTTGATTTTCCGTTTCTTGTGACACTGACCTGTACTGTTTTCAGGAAGGTGGGGTTTTCCAGCACCGTGATGTGGAGATCCTTTGGTTACACAAATGGCTTTGGTTGTGACACGCAGAGCACCACAGTGGAACAGCTGGGAGGTGCAGCTTCCTTAGCAAATTTTGGAATTTCTTCTCCAGTGCGAACTTCTTGTTCCCATCATGCATGAAGAAGGCAATTTACAGATGCTAATAGCAGCTTCTCCGTTGCTGTTCAAGGTAACGAGCAGCTGACACTTGAGTTAACCAGTATGGCTGAAAGGCACGTTTTAGGAGACCAGTTTGAGAAAGAGAAATGCCAGCTGTGTTATCCAGATTGATTACAGGTCTGTGTTTATATTCTAGTGTTGTATTAAATACTGTATTAAAATTATTTTACAGATTTTGTTTTTAATTTAGATTGATACTAATTGCAAAGCCAGACCTTGTAATTGCCAGTAGACTCAGCAACCCCTATACACTAATCCTCTTACTGCGTCTTCAGCTCTTCCATTTTAAGCTACGTGTTTTGTTTGTGTTTTTTTTTTTTAAAAAGAAAAAGAGCTTCATTGCCTGTTAGATATTAATGCGCTAAAATATTCTCTTCCAGAACTTTATTAATCCTTCCTTGTAATTATTTCTTTTTATCTTTCATGCTCATATGGCGTCTTAAGCCCTTTTTGTTTTAGAGCCCCACAACTCCTCGAGGTACAGTATTCATCACTACTGATAGAGATGGATTAATGTGGATTCATTAAGCTGCAGCCAACACAGTGACTTGAAAGCAATGGTTTTACATAATATATAGCTCTAAATAGCATGTCTGGCATATTTGAAGTGACCCAGGAGATTCAGACATTTTTGGTATCAGCTTTTCATGAGGTTAGTCATCTCCCATTAATTCGCTTGTAAATATCTTAGAGGGCACTGTCCGTTGTTAAAAGGCTGTACATAAGGGCTTTCACGCAAGACTGAGGGTCCACCATACAGGAGGTTTGACAACAAAATTGGCTTGGAAAGTTCATGTCCCTACTCACTTGTATTTGCCGCTTCTGCAATGGTGTGTTGCCTACTCCAGTGTGCCAGTATGACTGGAGCTGCGCTGTCGGCCAGGTAACGGAAAGGCTCTGCGTTAAAATGAATTATACCTTAAGAATATCAGATATTGCTTTAATACAGTAAGAACTATCACATAAATACATGTTACTTATTTGTGAATGGCATAAGCACTGAAATGAGAATAGCATAGTGGAAACTAAACTCTCAAAGTATGTATTACTGATGATTAATCCTAGTACTGAGTGCTATCAACAGCTGCATCTACAGTCATTTACTGGAAGTATAAACAAAGATGCACATTATGCCCTTTGAAGGAACATTTTTAACTTTATTTCTTCCACTCCAAAGGTGTATTTTCTTAAGAGTAAACATCGAAATCCTCCCAGCAGATTAATAAAATAAACCCTTATACAATTAAAATATTGGTGGGATCAGCCTAGGAGTTAATACTTAACTGTCACTGTCACGTCTGCAGCTCCCCAAGCAGCCCTCTTAAAAGGACATTCAGGAAAGCAGCAGGGAATGTATCTGGGCTGTCTTTGATGAAAAAGACCAGAAGGAGTTAAATCTTGGAGAGCGGGGTTGGGGTTTTTTGTTAGCTACTACAGTGACAAAATGCCCACTGACTTCCATTGTGGGTGGGTGGCTGCACGTGAGCGTAGCTACCAAAAATGCTTAACCTCTCTACATCTTCCTCCCTTGCTCACTCGCTCGGCCGTGTCAGCTGTGACTGCGTAGTCATGGGGCTGTGCCACGCTGTTGCATGAGATTAAGAGAGCTCTTAGTAATACCCTGGAATGATGGGAATGAGCCTGGTGTTCATGGGTGAGGCTAAACAGCTAATATCTTAGTATCCAGATTTTGCTGAGGTGAAAACCTGCGTTAACTCGGCAGACGTTGGCCAGGGCCCAGCAAACTAGAGTCGTGTGTATTTATTTGGCATCCACACTGTTTCAGAGGCAGCAGGATCCTGCTTTTAGCTTTCCAGAGGTGTCTTCTGCTGTTCTGTAAGTGCCAGGAACAGAGCTGAATGCTCTGTGAGACTCTACTTAACTCCGGTCAGAGCAAGGATAAATGAGGTTCTCCAAACTGATGTGAATTCTTGTTTGCTAGAGCACAATAAAGTCTTCATTTTCCCAAGCACCTAAATGCCCAGGCACTGTCACTGGTCACTCTCCAGGTTATTCAGGGTCCGTGACCTACCTATTCTACAGATCAAGACACATCTTGTTAAAATATTCGTTGTCGGTCCCTGAACACGTGGCAATGAACATGTGAAAACCCATCAGTGGCCCCCACCCAGTTGGAAAATGCTGTGCTTTGAAAGTTTGCTGGATTTTTAGGAACATCGCTTCTGCCACCAGAAAACAGATAAGCTGTTTTCATAATAGTATCACAAACTTCAGCTCCCACCTACCTCACACGTTTCTTTCCTAGACCAAACAGACCAGTTCTGTACCAGTAGTGGGTCTGGGATTCAGTACTGCCGGGGACTGAAGCTTTCAAGTTTGTGTTTTCCAACACAGGCGTTGCCTTGTGGAGCACATGGGGAAGGGTTCCCTTGCAGAGCTGGAGAAGCGAAGGCAGGGAGCTGGCTTGGTACCTGTGACTGTGAGCTATCAGGCTTTTAAAAAAACACCCGGCGGGAGTGATGTTTTCTCTGTGGGGTTGGTCTATAGCACAGCAAATAAGACCTTGACGTAGAGCTCTTCTCCACAGCATTTGCAGAGAGGCTGCTGGCAGGGCTCACATCCCTCATGACTTAGCACAGCTGGGCTGCATGTATTTCTGTGTGATAACCACTTATTTCGTGTCCTACCATTCTTGCCTCCCTTTTATATTTTTCTCCGTGTCATATACCATGGCGTACGAGGAACCTGCAGTGGATTCTTAGGTGGCTGGCAGAAAACCGTTTTCCACATCGTTCCCCTATGTGGTGGCATTACTTGCAAAAAGCATCTGCTCGTTCCCAGTGTGATGCTTTCTTTTCAGGTGCTTTAGCCAGAGCTCTGCTGCCTCAAGGGACCATTTACCTTCAGGCATGCCTGCTTTTCATCACTTACTCTGAGGAGGAATACTCTTCCAAATCACATGGACCACGTATTCTCCCAAACCAGCAGCCAGAGTCAGGAGCTCTCAGGGAAGCTGTGCAGGAACATGCAGAAAGCAGTGTCCAGAGAGGTTCTGCTGCTTCTTCTCCTGTTGTCAGCAGCATGGACCAGCTGTCAAAGGAAGTGGTCACACTGCTCTGGAGTAACTGTTGCTCGTCGGAGACCGGGCAGGTACAAAGGCAGGCTGCTCCACAACCATGTCTCCTGAAGGGACACATGGACTGAAGGAAGCCAAGGAATTTGGAAAACCTCTATACGAGTCTTAGGATGAACAAATCTCATTGCAGAGGGGAAGTATGGATAAGTAAGGTGCTTTATGGTGGATGACCTCTGGACCTCCTCTGGAGGTCATCCTTCTCAGAGCAGGACAAACGTCAAAGTGAGATCACACCGCCCAGGGCCTTGTCATGCACAGGACCTAAGTGAGGCAAGACTTGACAGGCTGAAATTAGCAGCCTGAGTCACACGGCAAGAAACTGTTTGCCAATGTGGTCGCTGTCGGACGAGTGTAATGACAGATTGTCAAATACCTAACAAACAGCCCTTTTTTTTTTTTTTCCAAGAGTAGAGATAGAGACACGATTTGTAAATAGTCTGTAAGATTTCCTACCTATATCTTTTCAAGATTATAGGTAGATTATACCACTGGTCCTTCTAGATAGAGTCCTGTTGCAAAGTGGTTATTAGCACACACTGCAAGGGAAGATGCAAGGAGCATGATGGTAGATGGTGTGGGATAACCAGCCTCAGAAACCTTTTCCCAAAACTGCAGTGGTTGAATGCTGGCTTCTTCCCCGAAGCACAACAGTGTAAATCCCTTCCAAAGCTCTTGTTTATTTTTATGCGTGTATTAGCAGTCCTCTTTCGACTCCTGCTAAGGTTTTGGTTGTGAGGCTAGAAGGAAGGAAAGGATTCAACTGAGTAATTGCATGTTGTGCAGAAAATTTATTTCCTTTTTATCAATTTTAAATGTGTCCCTTTTCAACTTAATTGAATATTCCGTTGTGTTTACAGTGGAAGGGAAAGTAGCAGCATGTATTTATGAGTGGATTAGCTGGACAGAGGCTGGGATTGGCTTCCCACTGCTTCAAACCAGGGGAAATCACAACAGAGTCGAATAAGCAAATTAAGGGTTCTAGTTAATCAACTCAAAAGTAATTTGCCACAAAAGGAAAACCTTGAATAGTTTCTTAGGAAAGTTAGTCCTTATAACACACCAAACATATTTTTAACCCCGCTTTCCCCACTCTATTTTCAATTCAATTTCTTACTATAAGGCAAAAACCAAGCAAACATCCTAATCAAACTCTTTGTTCCAGCTGTAAAACAGACACAAGAACATCCCTTGTAAGAGGGGCTAATTAAGTACATGGTCTTTCCTTCTCATCAAAATTGTTGGAAAGTGACCCAAACAACATCTTTACTAAAGTTATGCTGGGAATGTTCCTTCTTTGGCAGAGGAAGGGTAACTGTGATAGCAACCTGCTTCTGTTCCCAAATTCCCTGATGTGCTGAGGTCATGTCACATGTTTACACTCTGCTTTAACAAGGAATAACACCACAGGAAGAAGTGCTTACTTTTGGTGTCACTACATTTGAGCAGATGTTATGGGCTCAATTATCCCAGTACTTCAGCTGTAACATTGCATTATCATCTAAGCTCCATTTCTTTGGCTGAAACCATTTTGTTAGAAGACACTGCTTTCTGTAATCTGATGCTTCTGCACCTCCATGTTGTAGAGTCTGGCAGCTACCTTCAGTAAGCAAATTTATCTTTTTGGATTGCTTCTGCAGTGTGGCCACAAATCACATGGAATGTACAGCTGAATAAAACGTGTTTTATGATATGGAGTATCTGCCCATTATAAGGATATCCATAATATCCACACAGGATCATTAGCGACCGTAAGTAAATTGATAAATTATCAAGCTCTGCATATTTCAGTTGGTGTCCAAATAAACCCCACTTGTGTAATGCAGGAATATCCTAGGGTCAGCATCCTTACAGTGCAGGTGAGTATGTCCATATGTAACACCATTATGAAACAGAAAGACATGTCTCACAGCTCCTGAATCACAGCTTTGAAATGCAGCATGACAATTATTTCATTTTGGGGCCAACGGTGATGAGCTCTGTCAGTGTGGCGAATAATTACAAAATAATGATAAAAAATACGGATCACTTGTCTCATTTTTTCTTCCTGCCTTTGCCCAGTCTTTAAACACACTGTTTTCACCATCTGAAATGAATCTACTCTATTCATTTACTGCATCACCTGGTGCTGGAGTTACAGTTATGAAAAGGGACTCTGCATTGTTAATTAGAAGTTTTTTCATTTGCAACAACTTAAACATTTTAAATGCTTTCTGAAGAGGGTACATAATTTAGAATGCATAAATGAAGCTGAAAATAATGAGTCAAGCCAATAAAACTGGCAGAGGAATTGGCCAAATCGTAGCTCAAACAACATAAATCAGATACTTAAAAAAGAGCTGAATAATTTTATTTTAAAATCCAGCTGAACACACAAATCCTTATCTCTCTCACCAACATCTGCCACATCTACTTTATGAACACATACAACTTGCTTGGTAAAAAGGCGGAATCTTTCACTACAACGTTGAGCACGATGAGGCATCTTTGCCCTATTTTGGGTAATTCAGTAGGAATATAACAAGAGGGGACTTGTTAAAATTTTATTGTTTTAGTTTTTTCTCTGGAGAGCACTGCTACTAATAAATTTCCTATGCTGTGGCTGTCTAAACAGATTATCCAACAATTATGTATTAATTATTAATCACTCAGTGATTCAGAAGCCACCCCATGGCTCTCTAGTGCAGGAACTCTACGGCTTTTGCAACCTAATGATAGGATTTTCCCAGCTGCAGCGTTGCAGTGCTCAACCAGAGGGAAGGCTAAAAACAGGAGTGACAAAGTTATGGGGGTGACTAAGGTTATACTTTGCCTTTCTTGGAGAAGGTTATGAAAAGTAACCTAAACAAATTCAGCAGGCAAAATACATAAGACTAGTTAGATCCTAATCAGAATTCGGGTGTGTTTTAAATGGTCTGTATAGGAATTAGTGGAACTACCTGAAAAGAAACAAAGGGCTAAAAAGGTCTTTCCCTCATGCATTCCCCAACAACACCTTTTCTGGTCCAGCGTTTAAATGGCAAGCCAGAGAGCTGTGATTTGCATTATCTGTGTGCATTCTTGGCTGTACGTGTTTACCGTGCAGGAAAACAAGATTGATTTCTCATTCTTAAGCACATTTATAATGTCTGTGCAAATGAATGTAGGGCATATCCCGGCTAAATCAATATTTATGCAGCCTACTTTAGAAAGAGCAAGGGAGTTGCTTCAGAGCGGCAGGGGAGCTTGTCATTGCTTTTCCTACAGTTTCCTCTTTTCCCCTTTTTCAGTGAAATTATTTTGCATAATACTCCATGCTCACTGCCAATTAAAGGGAGTTCTAATGAAGGGAGCCCAGCTTGTTCCTCTGAAGGGGTGAGCTGCTGCTGGGACAAGCAGCCGGGGGCTGTGCCCATGATCCGGTAGCCCCTGGGGCGGAGGAAGGTGTGCGTCAGCTGGGGAAGCTGTGGGCCGGTGTGTGGCTATGGCAGACTGGGTGAGGGCAGCGATGATTTATGCCACCCCCCCTGCAGTGAGGGGACCTCTCCTCACCGGCCCGCAGGGGAGCTGGTGGCTTCCTCCCCCTCCCTCCAGCCCCATCAAGCCACTTGGTCTTTGGCCTGTGGCTTTGCACACGTCATTCCACTTGCAAAAGAGCAACGATTAATTATCCTAATTAAATCCAACAGCAGCATATCGAATACTGGGGTTTATTTCATACTTTAAAGGTTCACCTTTTCCACGCATGCTTTCCCCATAGTGTTTGTCACAGCTGATCTCCTTCATTCATTTTGAAATAGAGTGGGGAGGCAGAACAGTTCATATAATAAAAGGCAGTAGCAAAACATTAAGACGAGCCAACCTCCCCATGGTTTGCCAGCATCCGTGTTTAAAAGGATCCTCCTAAATAGCTGTTTTCTCACAGCTCAGCTTTCGTTTTCTTGATACTTAGGAGGAGACAACTTCACTGACCCACAGAGAGAGGTGGCCTCTGTGAATAACCTTTACTCTTTCTTCTGCCCTATTTACCAGAAATTTCTTATTTCACCCTGACTTGAGTAAACTCAGAGGCATTCAAATGCCCGTGGGGGTGTAGGTTGCTGCACAGTGGGGCATGTCTTTAGGAATGGGAGTTGAAGATCAGTAATTTTACAATACCCATGTCCTCTGATTCACTATGTCAATTTAATTCTCCATCCAATGAAATACACTTTACAGATAAAAAAAATGTTCCCTGCAAGCATTATTATTTTTTCTTTAAAGGGGCTCCACCATGATTCAAACATGACAAACTCTAGACTATTAAGGCATCTAGATTTCCATGGCCATATCACTGAAATGCAGCATTAGCAAATACAATATATTGAATGCCTCTGTTGTAAATGGTTCAATTTTTCTGAGTAACTAACTAGGCAATAAGAACCCTGTCACTTCTGTGTTGACAAAGTATCTTAGTTACTGAGTAACTATAGAGATGTTTCCCTTATGCTTGACGTAATTATCAAAATGCCTTTCATTAGCTGGTGAAAACGTTAAGGCTCAAAGAGTAATTCCTAGAATGTAGGTTGCTGTTTGTAGCAGCACACAAACCAGAGCTGAACAGGCCAGCTATGTACCCACAACTAAAAAGATTTTTCATTTACATCATCTTGCCAGCAGCCCCTTAGAAGCAAACTGGAGCATGTGAGGCCATCCTCTAAAGCAAGTTTCAGATTTGGGCTGCCCCAGACACACAGGCTGGAGAAAAAGACAACCACAGACACATCCAGCAGCCACAGCTACAGCAGAGTCACAAATTACCTTGTTTCTCTTAAATCTCCAGCGAGTGGAGTACCATGATTAGGCAAAGACTTAAACTCTGCGTTTGCTTGTTCAGAAAGGGGGCTGCATTTGCAAGTGTGTGCAAAGCTTGCCCTAAAAGCTCCAGGTCCAAAACGATACCGGTTTTTCTACTTCTCCAATCTGTAGGCAAATCTTTCTGCAGGTTCCCTGGCCTGTGTTGCTTGAGTACTTCGGGATGGTTCAGATTTTGCCTTGCAGCAGTTCACTCTCTGCAGATCTTGGCTTGCTGGAGCCTCTGACAGAAACCCCAAAGCTGGATGTGTCCCTCGGTCTGGACATCACGGGCTAGTGCACTGTAGTGGGGGATACTTCCCACTTGGTGTTCATGCTGTGCTCTGCGTGGCTGATTTTTTCTCCTACAAACTCTGTGTAGCTTGCAGAATTTCAGCCTGAGCTGTGCTTGGTAAAGAACAGAAGCTGCAAGTAACCCCACCAGGATATTTACTGTTTCTTACCAACTTGGGATATTAGGTATACCAGACAAAAATACTACTTATAGTATAAGGTAAATAATAATAATACATAAACTGCACCCACATTGTTGCAACAGATTGAAGATATGCAGTGATGGAGGTTCTTCCGCCTCCATTGCTGTCATCTGTCCTCTGCCTTGCTGCCCTTACAAGCTATAATTATTTCCCATTGACTAACCAGAAACTTCCTTGCTGCCCCACAGACAGAGAGTAGAGTAATTCCTTTCTGCTTTGCAGCCCCACATGTTGAAATACTCTTCTCCTCTTCTTCAGGCAGAACAACTGCAGTGCATTTGGTCTTTCCTTATAGGTGATGTTCTCCAGGCCCTCTGTGAGCCTTGTGGCTGCCCCTCCACATCATGTCCAACCTCAGTGCTCTCCGCTCTTTCTCGGGGTCCCACCCCCCCAAACCAGCTGCCTGACCTCCAACTGCAGCTCTGCCCCCACATGGTAGAGGAAAACGGCTTCTGCCCACACCTTGCAAGCAATATCCTTGTTTGTCCATCCCAGCACGGTGTTTGCCTTCCTGTCTCAGACACACAGTGCTCCCAGGCTTTAGCTTGCAAGCCCCCCAGCTGGATTTGCCCCTCATTCCTGCCCGATAGCACTGTCTTGTACAAACCTGTCTCATCAGAGAATTGCACCCTCTATTTCTCCCTGTCCCAATCCACAGGGTGGGGGTGCAGACCAGTGTGGTGTCCCTGCTGCCCTCAGTGGCACCAGTGATGGTGCCAGCCTGGGCACTAGCCTGCCCTGTTGTTCCTGGTACATCTCACCACTGCCTCCATTGCTGCTCACCCTCTTGCTACGGTTTTCTGACAAGCTTTGTGTTACCCTCTTGTTAATCCCTCTTTTGAGTTGTCTTATGATGAGAATGACATCAGAAACGCTGTCAAAAGTACTGGGAAGCCAAGATACATGACATTTAATGACTTTACATGACTTTCTGTAAGGCTGGTGACTGGCTGGAAAAGAAAATAAATCTGCTTTTGCTCATTTAGTGCTCTTTCCTTTTATCACCAAGTATGAACTCGTCCATTTGATTATTTGCTCCAATATTTTTCTGGGGACTGAAATGAAGTTGGCCAGTCTTCACCTTTATCCCCAGTTTAAAAGGCAGCCACCCTATTTTTTGTTCTTGACTGTTACGGTTTGACTCATCCTCCATCAAGTCTTACAACTAACTACTCGTGGCCCAGAGGTGTCATTAGCCGAGTCCTCAAGTATCTGAGGTCAAAGTATAGCAGCCAATTTGCAAATAATTAACTTCTGCATGAACTCTTTCCCCTGTCCCTTCCTTATTTGAGGCACCTCTCTTACCCTTTGGTGCTGCTGATATTTGCTCTACCCACTCACATGCAACTTGTGGTTTTGGGAAGAGAAGTAGAAACCAAAAGGCACTGAACACTTCTGCAGAAAGGAAAGCGATGAGAGCTTTCTTATTCCAGTGAGCAGAGATCAGAATGATACTTGGCCTTCTTGGTGTCCCTTGCTAATCCCATCTCAGTTTACGCCTCAGCCCTTTCTTGCCCCTGCATGCTGGGGCGATGCTTTGTACACGCTGCCTGTTGGCTCGCCAGGTCTGCTCTTCCTGGGCACTTCCCTCTCATGCTGAGGATGGGAGATGACAGCAATAAAAGAATAAAAGGTGGAGCTTTTAGGGAGCAAATAAGTGAGTCACTATAAATAAAATAAAGCAATAAATCAGTGGGTTTCTTGGAAATGGCACGGCCCGGGCTTTGGTTGCAGAGCCAGCACAACAGCTACATGCATCCACAGATCTGCACAAATGCCTCCGTCCATGCCCACCTCAGCTTGTAGGACTGACAAGGCCAGCTTCTCACAGCACCTTTTGCATTGAAAGGAATTGGTTCAGAGTGAAAAACAGTCTCCAACAGCAATGTAAATTGGCCCTAAGGAAACTCGGTGCTCAGCCATACAATTAACGCTGTGCTGTTTTGAACTGGGGAGCAGGGATATCCCCGGGGCGGCACAGGGAAAGGCGGGGAGCAGGAAACAGGAATGCCAACCTACAGGTATTTGATATTATCTTTAGAAAAGACCAGTGACTGTCCTCAGCCACTGGCCCACCGTTTCTTTCTTCTCTTTGGCTGACAAAAAAAAACCCCACAAAAACAACCACATTTTGTTAGTAACGAAGGAAAATGGCTGTTTGCTGATGGAGCCACAGCTCCCCATCCCTGGATGAGCCATGAGTGGCTGCGCTCGGGAGACCAACGCTTGATAAACTGAACCCTGACTTCTGAAATACTGGAGCAAGAGCTGGTGGGGGGCTTTATGCAGTATAACCTTAGGTTACTTTTTATTGCTCCTCATCTGTTTTCCTTGATTTTGACAAGGCCAGAGAAAGCCTCGGCTCAGCGATATCCTCTCAGCAGTATGAGGAGAACCACACGTAGACTGACCTTACTGAGGTGCCTGCCACATCAAAACCCTTCTGCCATCTGGAGTCCTGCCTCCACCCTCTTTTCTCTCTCCTTCATGAATATTTATGGTAGTAAAACTAGATATACTCTGAATTACTACAGAATTTTAAAATCTTGCAATGAGCAATTTCCTTTAAAATTAAGTTCCTCTGCTATTCTTGCATATATTTGTATCAATAAAATTTGTGCATGTGCAGTTCCCAGGGTGAAATCCAAACTTTTTTTTAGGAGGGAATTAAAAAAATAAAATAATTTTTAAAAAAATCAATGTAATTCTCCATACGTTTTCATCCCCAGACATTGCTGGTTTCCTCTCTAAGGTAAACCAGTGATAGTGTCCTGCCACTCAACTTGTAGTTTCCTTTGCCCTTGTATCACTTACCTTTCCCTAAGGTTGTCTCTGCTTTACATTGCTTTTTTATATCTTTTTTTCCCCATTCCTCACATCTAAGATCACTGTTGTGTCATGAGACATGGTCTTCCTCAAAATGCACCAATAACAGAAAAATGGCAAGGTTGGTCAGCGCCATGGCAGGCAAAAGGGGTAAAGTAGGTTAGGCAGCTGGCACTCATCAAATATTTAATAGCCGATACAAACAGAGGCCAGCTCTACAGGATCTTGATACGTTCCTGCTTTGCGCAACTTGGTTAGTCTATCACCCAAGTCCCGGCAGAGCACCCCGGGACTGACCTATGGCCCTGACCTACATTTGGCACAGTGAGAGCCCCCGACTTTCCCCAGACAGAAAAGACAGGGTTTTCTTTAAGATGACTTTGCTATCGTTTCAAGGTGCCCACAGCCGCAGCAAGCAGAAGCCCAGCACTTGCCCCTGGCTTATGTGGGCTGTGCACAGGCTGGTACAGGCACTGCTGTTGTAGGTCAATGCTCCTAAGCTCTTACCATAAAACTGTCAGTTTCCTCTTCTCTTATCCCACCCTTATTCTACTTTTTCCTCTTATAGCAGACACCACTCCGGGAGAACCCAGAGTTTCCCAGTGGTAAGATCAACTGAGTGAGTGTGATTTTCCTAAGCCACAGTGCTGGAGGGCTGCCTTTGGCTGACTTTGTTTCGCATTGGCTTTTTTGTTTCCCAAAGCACCAGGAAACACGCTAAGGAAATATCCTATAAAGGTCAGGGGATGGGCTATTGATAAACAAGGCTTTAAGATTCCCAGGGGGTGAAGCCAGCAAGCGCAGTGTCATGCCAGACTTTGTGCTTGCCACCGCCAGTGAGCTGCAGCATACTCAGGGCTGGCTGTGCCTCCACACTGGGGTCCCCATGGTGCCCGTGACAGTCGGGACCAGGTTCCTTCTTACACTGGGTTGTGCTGTAATGCAAAGTCCTGTACCCATCCTGAACCCATAGATACGTGGATCTGGCACAAACCAATAACCTCATCCCTTAAACCATGCAGTGTACCTTTTCCGCTGCCAGGCTTATTTCCCCAGCATCCTAGGTGCACTGCTTTATACCACAACTATGGATAGAGAGCAGCCCTGAGGAGGACGTGGGGGTGTTAGTTGATAAGTTCAACCTGTCCTGGCAACATGCTCTTGAAGCACAGAAAGCCAACCGCATTCTGCACTGCATCAAAAGAAGAGGGGCCAGCAGCTCAAGGGACGTCATTCTGCCTCTCTGCTCTTGTGAGATCCCACCTGGAATACCGTGTGCGGTTCTGCAGTCCTCAGCACAGAAAGGGCATGGACCTGTTGGAGTGGGTCCAGAGGAGGCCACAAAAATGATCAGAGGGCTGGAGCACCTCTCCTATGAGGACAGGCTGAGAGAGCTGGGGTTGTTCAGCCTGGAGAAGGCACCAGAGAGACCTTATAGCAGCCTTCCAATACCTAAGGGGGCCCTACAGGAGAGATGGGGAGGGACTGTCAGGGAGTGGAGTGATAGGACAGAAGAGAAGTGTTTTAAACTGAAAGAGGGAAGATTTAGATTGGACATAAGGAAAAAATTCTTTACTCTGATGGTGGTGAGGCACTGGAACAGGTTGCCCAGAGAAGCTGTGGATTCCCCATCCCTGGAAGTGTTCAAGGCCAGGCTGGATGGGGCTTTGAGCAACCTGCTCTAGTGGGAGGTGTCCCCACCTGTGGCAGGGGGGGTGGAATTTGATGATCTTTAAGGTCCCTTCCAACTCTACTCATTCTACAATTCTGCATTTGACTACCTGGATTCCTCTTTACAGTGAGGCTGGGCTCCTAATGGCTCCTGCAGTTTGTCTTTGTGCCTGCTCCTCCTCATCCAACTGCCATCAGACACCTGCACAGCTTTTGGCTCCCACAGTCTGAACTCATAGGGTCTTGCACAATGAGGACCCACTGAGTGCATCCTTTTGCTTTCAGTTTTCTTTGTCTGGATCCCTGCACGGTGCAGCAGTCTGCCAAGCAATTCCCTGTTGTGTAGGGGAGATTACAAAAACACGAGGCAGCAGAATAAGCAGGGAGGGATGGGGTCAGAAATGTGCTCCGATTTGCTAAAAATACCTGGTGAAGCTGACAGCAACACTTGCAAAGCACTTAAAAGTAGCACCTCTAGGCAAACATAACCCTAATTTCTCCACTTAATAATTAAACGGGAAAATTTAGGGGAAAATATTAATCCCTGTCCATGGAAGACTTGCTTTTCTCTTTTACTCCAGGCTGTAAGTATCAATGGAGTTAAACATTTATTGACGCTTGCGCAAGCACAACCAGAGCAAGAGAGCTGAGTGAAAGCAATCCTTTCCAAAAAAGAAGCCAGAGCACACTGACGCTGATGAGAAGACGTAGGGTTTGAAGGGAACAAAGTTGAGCGAGATTGCAAAACTGGGATGCCTGTGCTTGCAAATTACTTGTAATGGGTCCAGAAATGACTTGTCTAGTGCTGTTGTTTTACCTTTTACCTACTACTAGGTATGCAGCTAAACTCATTAAAGGGCTGTATCAAGTCATATAATTTGTTTACAGCCAGTTATTTTCCATTATAATAACAATAGCATGATGCATGCAGAAGCACGCTGGCATTTTGGTGGCAGTATGCAGGCCCGCCTCCCGATGGCAGTTTATCGTCTGCCGAAAGCCCGATTGCAAAACACTATTTAGTCCTATTAGGAGTAATTTCAGGGGCAGACTGGGGAGTGTGAGTCTTTCCTTCGCCGCACACAAACATGCACAGTTTAAACTCGTTTCCGTCCTAATTGTGTGTGAGCAAAGCAGGGATGCTTTTCTTTCCCTCTGGGCCATTTACGGTTTTGAAAAGAAGGAAATGAGGAAGAGAAGAAATTATAACATGAGGGGTTTTACCTTCTTCTACATACACTGTACCCATTCAAGAAACCATCTGAACGTGGTTTTCTAACCTCTCTGTCCCAGTTGTAACACATGCAAACTTATACTCGCTTTTGTAACGATGCTTTCTGCTCCCAACAGAACAGCCCAAACCGATCCTCTGGGTACCAGCTCAGAGAGTTACTGCTTTAGTTTGGCCGCGGTCCTTAAGCTGACCCGGTGCGCAGGAATGACAAAGGTGGTGAATCAGCTCAAAAAAGGACAAAAAGAAAATAAGAATAGTATCGCTGGCTGAACCTCAAGTACTAATGGGAATTTGGCCTGCCTGAGGCAGAGCACAGCTTTGGACCGGTACTTTCTAAATCCTGGTAACAACTCTACTCGGCATTAAATAAATAAATAAATAAATAAATAATCAGATCTCAGGATTTGGAAAGTGTTTTTGCAGGCTTTTAAAGAAAAGTTACCAAAAAATGCAGGGAAGTAAAAACGACACAAAACTTCTACAAAATGTGCAGGAAATTATTTCTTTTGACCACCTTTAAGAAGAACCATCAAGTTCTGACTGAGGGGCATAAACACATTTTTTGAAAGAGAAACCTTTTTTTCTGGTAATATACTATTCTCTGAGTTTGTCACGAGGCACAGAGCAACTGTCAGTAGTGTGCCCTGAGAACACAAAAATACCTTAGATAATGTCTTCTATCACAAGATCGCGATTTTTCTGATGCTCCTCATTGCAGTGACCACTGTGTTTACCAGGAAACAAATGATATAAAGAAAGCAGGGTCTGTTTGGAACAGGGATACATCTAGAACAATTATTTTGTGGTTATGGAAAAACCCTTGCTGTTTTCACTGTACACGTTGAGAAAAATTCTTTCTTGCCAAGATGTTTTATGAAAAGCTCAGGCTGTCCTATAAAACCATGCAGCATGCTTAATTCAGTCACTGAGAGCTGATATAAAATGCACGACTGCAAACAAGACGTGAACTTTCACGACTTCACATGAACCTTTTCTTGTCGTGGAAGACAACTCCTGCCTTCATTTTTTATTGCAGAAATGTATACATCCTGACACATGTATTCAATTAATAATGTCTGCACAAGTTTCATGCTACAGCTGCAGGGGAAAAAAAAAATAAAATCTCAGAACAGTGGACATCCTCATCTTCATGAACATCAAGTCCTGAGCAGGGCATTTGGTGGCTGAAGGGTTCACTTGGGAGCGTGGTCTCTTTCTTGTTTCTATTGCCCACCTGGTTCTGGTGCCAGCCTGTCCCTGGCTTCCCATGCATGACAGAAATAATTTTCTGATTCTTCTGGAGTACACAGTAACTCAGGTCTCCATGTACCCCTACTCTTGCTGTTTTTAAGGGCTGGACGGTTTTTTGCATTTGTCTTAGAAAACTCCCAAGTACTTTTTCCACCAGCACTGTCTTGCAGGGGGAGAGGCTACCAACACTGACTGTGGCCACTACGGGGCATGTGGCCAAAAGCCTCGCAGTTTGTGTTATGTGGAAAAACCCCTTCAGCTCTCCTAGTCTGATCTTGTGGGGCTCCCAGCTGCATCTAGGTGGCTCTGTCTGGAGACAGTTGTCCCCTAGATGCATCAGAAGATGGCAATTTCATCTGTCTCACAGAAATTAACAAGATCCTGCGACCACAAGGAAGATTTTTCTAGAAGCAATGGGAAAAGGATTCAAAGCCAGAGCTCACTGGGGTGCTGCTTCTAAAGCATTCCTCTTTCTACAAGCCAGATAAATATAAACAGCTAACATTTTTTAGGGGTGGGGGTTTTTTGTTGGTTAGTTGGTTTTTCCCTTCTCCGTGGATGTGCTCCTGCAGCAGCACAAGTGGCCCTGGGTATGTCCAATCTCTACCTTGGGGAAGCCAGGTTTGACAGGGATTGCTTCCCCTGGCTATTCCAAGTGGGGAATTTAGGCTTCACTGTGACAACATATGAGAGTGTGCTTCAGATGCCACCATCACCTGATACTCTTAATTGGGATTGTGCTGCTGCTTCCACTTTTTTTCCCTTGTTGGTCACAGACGGGACCTCTGAGAAAGGCTGTTAGGTGCCTTGCATTAATTCAGATGTGTTATCCTTGTTCCTGCAATTATGCCAAGCACACTAATCTTGACGCAAAACAGATTAACATGTTGTCGACTATGTCTGGACAGTTTCTGTATGTATCGTACAAAGTTTCCAATGTCTAGGGTGTGCTTCGTTACCTGAAATCAACTAGTTGAAGTTCCTTGATCTGTGTTACAGGATCCAACCATTGTGTAATTCTGGAAAAGCCTTCTGTTGTTACACAATATTATTTGGTGTCACTTCCACCTGCAATACAACTGTGCAATCAAAGCCGTATTGCAAGCACAAGCGTATTTGTACACCATACATACCCCTCCCTGCCCAACTGTGTACAGATACACCACAAAACCCCCCTTGCTTGTTTGGGCAAACAGAGAACAATCCTCTTTTTCCCACAAAGCATGATGAAAATGAGGTCAGAAGCTGAAGTAGGTCCATGACCACCTAGATGTTGTATTTGAACTGCATGGGTGGATGCCATTTTACACACAGGAAAGACAGCCAGTCCTTGCCCTAAAGTACCAAACCCCGACATGTTCCGTGCCCAAAAAGAATCTTGTCAATGAAAATATGAATCACCTGTCAGGACCACAGCTCCTGCACAGGTGCTGCTTTCCACTACTGACATTTTCTACTTGGGATTCATAAATCTTGGGTTATTGCAGCTTATGTCACATCAAAGAGAGGAGAAAACCCGCTCCTGCCACCTGTGCCCATGTAGTGGCCAACCCTTGTACCCAGAGTCATCAGGGGTATAGCAATGAAAGACATTTTACTCTGTCTAGCGAAGGGATTGAGTTCACCCGACACCACTATACAAATGAGATGGAGGTCACCAGCACTGCCCTGGGCTGCAGGATGGAGCAAGTGACAACTCTGCTGTGGCCTTTGGTGGCAGCAACAACGTGAGGTCATTTGATGGATCAGTTTTATTCCAGGCAAGCTTAGCCTCACATTCATTTAAAAGAAAGAGAGGTACATCTAGTTTACGTACCTCCTCCCACACATCATGGACATGCACGCAAGGCTGCAGAGCTGTGGACGGAGCAGGGCTGTGTGGGATGGAAACGACACAAAACTTCTCCCAGCAGGGTCAGGGCTCCAGCACAAGTCACGCAACACAACGGGATGAAGCGTTTCAGCCTCGCTGTAGCCCCGTTTCACCTCACCCCAGCCCTCCCAGGGTCACTAACACTGGTATCGCTCTCCACAGACCTCAAGCTGTGGTCAGTAACACTGGACATGGCCAAAGTGGGGACACCAGCATGTGACAACTCATTACAATGTCCCTCTGAGAAGAGCAGTAAAGATCAGAGATCACTCTTTTACAAACACGTGGGGATCAGTCCTTGCCTGAGAGCTCATCTTGTCCTGCAAGGATGAGCAGGTAGCAATGAAAGAGAGAAAACCAAGGCAGATAGATCTTCTAATGGTATTTAAGTCCTCAGCTCCCACTGAAATTGGAAGGCAGAAGCTTGGAAGATTGGGCTTAAACAAAGCCAGGAGATAGTCACACTGCAGGTTCCACAGTGGTAGAGAAGACAGTAATCCTAAAGTCTCTCAAGTCCCAGTCTTATGCTTTTCCTAAGTTCATGCCAGAACACTTATTCTTTGAGAAGCTTAGGCTAAGATTTCTCTGTTGGTTTAGTTTTAAAATGAAACCTGATCCCCTATAGGGAATCCTACACTGTGATTTTTAGATGTATGGTTTTGTTTTTTTTTTTTTCCCAGATGCAAAACAAACCTAGACCTGCTCTGCAGATCTGCTGACACAGAGGAGATGAAATATGATTTTGTTGGGTTTTTTAAAGTCCTTCTTGATTTTTTTCCTGGGTTCATGAAGGGTTCACAAGTGAGAGAAGGTCCTATGGGTATGATTGTCCATTTTAAGTGCCGTCTTCTACAATAAAGCATTAAAGGACAGGCTGCAAAAACAACAATATGGACAGTTATGCCAGAGGGCTTGCTCATGCCCTGGAGTCCCACCAGCTTCATCTGAAACATGGTTTTCACCTGATGCAGTTAAAGCAGCAGAGAGAGGGCTGTGTGGAGTTCATAGCCATTTTAACCAAGCACGGTGCAGTTGAGTTCAAAGAGCAGTGAATTCAGAGTGACTGACTTTCTGCAGGTGGCAGAGGGGAATAACCTTCTTCCTTTTGGACTTGCTGTCCCACCTTAGTTTGTATTGCCTAATTGATCTTCTTGATACTGAGAGTTTGGATTCTGTCCCTGAAGTGCAGATACTGAACCACAGGCATCTTCTAGGCACCAAACTCTGAGTGCCAGGGCCAGGTTTTGGAGGTGGTGGAGCAGGGCTCCCACCAACACCATCTTCTACTCAGAAACACCCACACACAGCTCCAGGAAAGAGGACCTTGTGTTTAGACAGTTATGAAACGGAGACCCAGGAGCTGAGCTCAGGCATTGACTTTGAATAGTTGAAGCATCAGTCCCCTGTAAACCACATCTGCCAGAGATGTTGCCTGGTTCCTGAGCCACCACCTGGTTCTCAGTTATGCTTTTCTCAGAAATCTCATTCTTTGAAATAGTTAGAGCACTTAACCCGGAACAGCAAAGGGAAAGAGATGAATGCACTGAAAGAAAAGGTGTGCGAAGAGCTCCTCTGGCAGTTTCAACCTAAACAAATATTGCCCAGTAAAATTATAAGAAAGTGAGAACAGGGTCTTATTATGCAAGGCGATGGATGATGGTGATTACACTCATAGCTGCCTGAACTACAGGTATACATATAGATGGAAAAATAAAATCAGGTGAACCTATAAACAAAACAGAATGACACAATAATAAAGGTTGGAAGTGACCACCTGGCCCAATCCCAACTCAAAGCACAGCTAAGCTTTAAAGTCAGAGGAAACCTTTGTCCAGATTTCCGGGAGATGATCTGACCACCATCCCTATGAAAATTGTTTCCTATATCTAATTTGGGTTTCCTGCTATATAAGTTCTTTTGGTGCCCCTCATCCTTTCACTGCGTATTTCCAAGACAACCCTGGCTCTGTATCTCCTGCAAGCAGCCATTAGCTAGTTGCAGACAGCAGTAGGGTCACCTTCCAGCCTTCTCTTCAAGCTGGACAAACCCAGCTCTCTCATCCTCTCCAGGTACACCACATCCTTCTGTTGGACTTGCTCTGTCATGTCAATGCTCCTCTTGCACCAAGAGCTCTACAACTGGACACGGTACACTTAGATGTGGCCTCACAAATACTATGTGTTTTCTTGCAGAGAGGATGATAGTTTATTGCTTTGCCTATATTCTAGTTTCTCTCAGTTTAAGAGATTTTGCTTTTCCTGTTTAAATATGCTACTAACTGTGGACATATGATATTTAGAAGGATCCTTCAGCTGGCCCCAAGTGGCTGCTCCCATCTTCTTGTCTGTTTTTCTAATCAACAGAGCAAGAAAGCTCTAGAACATCCTTTTACCGAGAGAAGCAGGACAAAATCCAGCCTAATTACCTCTATAATGGAACTAGGTCAGTCTGGAACAGAAGTCTACAGTGAGCTGTGGGTGATGGTAGAGGTTGTAGACTCAGACTGGGGACTCTGGACACCTCTTAAGCCCCTGCATTCCTTTTCACCATTATAAAATGCAAAACCCATGCTTGCCTTTACCTCAGTGCCTGTAAAGCAAGGCACAGCCTGCAGCAGCGATCTCAGGTCATGTTTTTGTGCCACTCCCTTATCCCTCTGGGTGTGCGGAGTCTCACACGAGGCAAGGCAAGGCAAGCAGCTTCTCGCACTCCACTTTCCTCACCCCTCCAGCCACTGGTGCTGCTGCCATATGCATCCCCCCTCTTCTACGCTTTTTTTTTTTTTTGTAACAAGCTCCAACTTGGCTCTGTGAGAGTGACATGGGCTTCAGCCCAGCATGGCACACACTCTGGTCCTACCCACGCATTTCCTTCAGCGTGGCCTCCGTGCATCAGGAACCCATCACAATAAAATGCTAACCAGCAGTGAAGGCTGAGCTGGCTCTTACTCTGATAATCAGGTCGTGAAAACGTTACTGGGCAGGATCAGTCGTGTGATCTCTGCAGGCAAGTACTTCAGCAAGGAGGGAAAACCCTTGGTGCTACGTTTTGTGGTAGCGCCAGAGCTTTGCACGGCCTGTGGCCAAATCCTATTGCACTTCAGATGATCACAGTTCCCCCCGGGCAGGCAGGCAAGGTGGAGCAGGGCAGGGACACTGCAGCCAGCCTGTCTTGCTCCTCTCTACCCTTCCCCCAGGGCTGCCTCCATCCATGCCTGCCCTTTGCTGGCTGCAGGTCTGAGGCGAGCTGAGGCAGGCGGCCAGCCACCGGAGCGGGAGCCAGCACACACCAGTAGATTTCAGCCTCGGGATGTTCCCTTTGAACAGCTTGACAGCAAAGGCTTTCGTCCTGGAGAAGGCTGACTGGCATCCACGGCTCCTCCTCCCGTGTCACCACTGGGATTTGCACACCACTGGCTAAAACCTGGCTTTGGCTTTAGGCTGAGTGCTTGAGCAGGGTGGAGCTGCCAAGGTGGCCTCCCTCCCTCCCCAGCTTCAATCCCCCTGCCCTCAAGGTCTTCCAGGACAGCCCCGGATATAGGGGATGTCTTAGAGCTGAACTGCACCTTGGCAAAGCCGCTTAGTATTCATCCTTTGGGGCCAATTGCTGGGTATCATACAGAGCAAGGGCAATTCACCAGGAGGAAAAGGCATCTTTTTAAAGAAATTAAGTGGGTTGGTGGTTGGGGTTTTTTTCCCCCCGCTCTGAGGAAGCCCGAGAGGCAGAGTGACAAGGTGCATGAAGAGAACATTTATGCAGACGAGCATCGTGGCCTATTTAAGAGGAAAATGAAAGAGCAATTATTCCACAGCTCCATTCTGATGTTAACCGAAAATAAAGTGTCAGGATTAGGCTAAAGGACCACACGCAGCCAAGGAAGCGGCACTGGCAGCGGGGGTTTATGCTGGCAAAGGGACCTTGTCTAGGAAGTGAATGAAAGCCAAGGCTCCTGCTTACAAAATCACCAATCCAGGACTTGCAGGAGCAACCGCCACAAGGAGAGGCATTAAAACCCCTCCATGAGGCAGGCAGGAGGCAGTACAGAAGTTAAACCAGTTACTATTGTACTCGTTTCCCTGTTCAGAAAGGCTGCGCACAGCAAGGACTAACTCTGCCCTCGATTTCTGGGCAACCAAGCTCACACAACCTATGCTGCATGTCAAACTAAGTATATGGCAGAGCTGACCATGTAGACACCATAGATCTTAGGAAGATGTTTTGGAATCCCTTGCAGAGGCCACCACTGTAGCCAGTTTTGTCCACAAGGCAAATATTCTATTTTATTTTATTTTTTTAATCACTTCAAAGAACTTTTCTTATTTCAGATTTCAGAGAGAGGAAGAGGGAACTAGTTTTAGGGAGTAGGTACTGGATTAGTTACCCATGGTGTAGGTGAAGTAGGTGCACTGACCCTCTTTTGGCAGCTGTGTCGACACACACAGTAACAGGGGAGAAAGTTCATGTGATGGGTCTAAGGCAGGGAATTAATTCATTTTGTTATTTGAAGCACCCATCTCAGACTTTTGAGCAGAAACCTCACCAGGATGAGCAAGAGCAGCTCACGCAGTGCCAAACTACCTGCAAGCTCCAGCACAGGTGGTCCTCCATCCCTGCTTACTCCCTTTGCTTTCCAGCATTGCTTTTTGCAATGGTGACTTACAACACAGCAAAATTACCCACTCCTGTGTTTCTAGAAGGTGGTTCTTAGAGACTGACCAGCACCCATGGACTGAAAAGCCCTGAAAAGTGGATTCCCAGAGCACTCTGCTGAACAGCTCAAAGTTTGCTCTCCTGAAGCCCAAGGTAGCAGCTCTGCTGTCCTTTTTTCTCTCATCACGCTGAAAAATTTAAACTCAACCATTTCATGATCACTGTGACCAAGACGGCTACCTACCATCACATCTCCCACGAATCCTTCTCTATTCACAAACAGCAAATCTAGGAGGGCATCTTTCCTAGTTGGCTCACTGGCTGCTGTGGCGAGAAGTGATCTCCTACAAACTTAAAAAATTCCCAAGACCTGCTTATCACAGTAGTATAATATTCCCAGTTAATGTCTGGGAAGTTGAAATCTACCATAAGGAAAAGGGCTACAGATCCAGAAATTTTGCCTAATTGCCTATAGTGTAACTCATCAGTGTTTGGAGTTTTTTGTTCTTAAATAGGGGGTTCACAGTCTCAAACTTGCTTTTGGCAACTAGCTTGGGTGCTCTTAGCGGCCATTTCCTTCCCTGATTTCCTCCCAACCCTGACTACATTGAGGATGCAGGGATGTACCTACATGGGCCCAGGAGGCGCACAGAGGACCCTGGGCCACCCCTGGCACACGCCGCAGCCTCACCCCACTGGAGTCCATCTGCATCTTCCCCTCAGCAGTCCCAGGGACTGTGTGGGCAAGAGACGACATGGGGAGGTTACCATGGATGGTGGGATGGAGGGGTCAGCTGCTCAGGACCAAGCAGCACTGTGCACTCCATTCCACCATCGGGGAACAGGTTTGATTTAGGAGCATGGACACAGCCTCTGGCTTCTAACATCTGTCGCCCGTGTTTCTCCCAAAGCCAACGCCTGCTGCAGACAACATGATTTATGTCTTCAGCTTCGTACCTCTGTTTACAATCAGGGGACAAAAAGCATCTCTATGTTTTGTGGAGGGATGGAATTAATTATAGAGAGAATTCCTAAGTGCTCAGGTAACTGGTTTTCTGGACCTATCTACATATTGTAGCTACATCCTCGAGGTTTAAAAAGAGGAGGAAAAAAGCCCCGTGCTGTGAACATCCCCGCAGCTGGATACTGTCAGGATGGAGAACAGCACAGCTTTCCCTCTGAGCAGGACAGGGAGTGAGGCACATGGCTGAGTGCACCCTCCTCGCAAAGGACAAGACATGTTTGGAGAAAGGAAAGAGAAGCAGAATGGGACTGTGCCGCACCAGAAGGAGATCATAATCCCACCAGAAGCACTGGTGCCAAACTCAGCTATCAGACTCCAGCAGGTGTGCCTCTGTTCAGATGCAATTCTACTTTTGGTTAGAACAACAGAGGGGAAAAAATGATAAAGATTGATAACCAATTGGTACTGATTGATAATCATTGATTTTGCCCATTGCCTCCACTGTAAAAGGTGTTCAGCAGGGGCCTCCTTCAGGTGCCTGCACTGGGGTGTCCTACTGCCACCTGAGTCAGCTACTTGTGGCAGCACAGGGATGGAAAATAAGTCTCAAGGTATACAGGAGATCTGTGTGTGTCTGGAGAGGCAGCTGGAGGCCTGCTGAGTTTTTTCAAATGACACTAAACCTCGACATGTGGGTTACTGAATCAGCCCCCATCTACACAGCAAACACAGCATCAAGTAGGATGGGAGAAGAAAGCATCTTATTAAGGAATTGTCATGATAAATCTAGAAGGAGGATGTCCCACAGACCTTGTTTTGCATGTTTGCAGAAGGCACTTGGACATATCAGTGCTGGGGATGAGAGGCCACCAACTGAAGCATCGTCCTGAGGGCCAGCTGAGACCTGTGGGACTCTCAGCACTGACTGAGGCAGGGCAGGAGATGGAGACGTATTTCCACCTCACAGGTTTTCACTGGCAGCTGCTGAGCCTAGCAGTGGGAGCTGCGATACGCAAAAGCCATTCAGCACCTTGAGGGCAGGGGAGGAGTGAACCATGCTTCTTAGCTTGCAGCTCACCTGCATACGTTCATCCAAGAGGTATTTACTGCTGCTCTGTTTTCAGCTGGTACTTCAGCATGAAGACATGAAGTTTTAGAACAAAGGAGAAGCCATCACAGAGTCACTGGGATCTGCCTGTTGTGCCAGGTGAGGTTTCCATCACTGCTTGTGTGTAAACCTGGCATTTCCTACGGGGTGTAACACAGCCAAGTTCAGCTCTGGTTTGCTCTTTGCGGCAGCAGAAGCATCCCAAATGCGCACACACTTCCACCTCACGCTGTGCTCATCTAAAGTTGATTGTCTTCCTGCTAACCCGCTTAACTTAGTGACCACTGAAGTGACAACCTCGCCCATGCCCAAGTTTCCACTTAAATCCCACTAGAGACAGAATCTACACCTATGCTGCTGTCCGACATCCTGTGCCCTGGACACAGATAGGCCTTGTCTCCCTGCTCTAACTGATGCTCACCATGTGTGAGCAGATAAGGCCAATATGCTTGATGCTCGAACGAAAATGAATCTGGAAAACAAGCTTGTCCCTGATTACATTTGCTGAACTTTGAAAGCTTTTCAAGCCAAAACATGACATCATCCTAAAGTAACACGATGCTAAAATAAACAACACAGAATGAAAATACATAAATGAATGAGAAGATCGCTATGAGAAATAACTTGCAGCCAGTGAAATCCAAAAAGCCAGGATAGAGCAAGGTCTTTGCGGATGCCCTGAGGCAGACAAACAGCAGAGTACAGCATTCACAAGGGGATGAAATGGATGGAAGCCACAGGAAAACAGCATAACTGGAGAAAATACTGTCCAACATGCTCAGCGGCAGAGCTAGAAGAAATGGTTTTGTGACTGACCCCGCTGCCTCACTGGAAGCAAACAGGTACAAGGAAGATCATTGAAGGTGTTAGCACAAAAGGGTTTAAAGCCAAAAATGAGATGATA
Organism: Pedionomus torquatus; assembly: GCA_013398155.1. NCBI lineage: Eukaryota > Metazoa > Chordata > Aves > Charadriiformes > Pedionomidae > Pedionomus > Pedionomus torquatus. The sequence goes on along the minus strand of VZRU01005523.1, from coordinate 49,054 downwards.
AGAGAAGAGGCAATGCAAGGAGGGCAGTGCAATGGAAGCAGAGATGGAGGGACAAACAACCTTATTTTTCGTTTCGATAATTGTCCCCAGCCGAGCCCAGATTGCGCCTCTCAAGTGCCAGCCCCACTCACCCCACATGCGGGAGCCCGTCTGGAGCTGCTCTGCTTTAAGGACATATAACAAAGGCCAGGCAGAGCCACAGACTGGGAACAAACAGTTCATAGGCCAGAAACATCTCTAGCAATACATCAGCCCTCACCCAAAATGCATTTCCATTTGCGAGGCAGTGCCACAGGACCACTGCTGTGCTTTGTGTTGGAGGGAAAAGTGACGTTTCATACCCCACAGAATGACAAGTGCTGGCAAAGGAGTTTTTAGCTACGACTATGGTATCTATATGTTCTGTACATTACAGAAACATATTTTGCTTTCTCTGATAAGGCAATGGTGGTCCAGAGTGAAACCTGCCCTCTTTCACCTGCCCCTGCTGCCCGAGGCGCACTATGTAATACCTTATTTTAATAGGTCTCAAATGAGTGGTGAAATCCATAACCACACAGTTTAATGGCTTCTGCACTGCTGCAAAAATACTTGCATAAAACAGTAGCTGCAAAGCCCTGTTTACTCCCCCAGAGAGACACAGCCGGCTCAATCGGCACCACGTTGCTTTGGCTTTCTGTCTGTCGTGTGACAGAAGTTAGCCGAGGAGCACCCGGGATCAAACTTAACCTGAACCAGCCTTAAATAAACAATATTTAGTGACTCTCAATAGCAACATGTTAGCCTGATTCTTTCCACCTCTTTTCCCCCTTTCCTCAGCTGCATTTCACTCCTCTGTTTTGCTGCAGCCATCAAACACTTAAAACAGTGCCTTCTACAAACCAGAGGATTTTCGTCTCTCCTTATTTGCCACCCAGTGTCCTTTAGCCCGTAGCTGACACAGAACCAGTAAGAAGGAAACCTTTGCCTACCTGGAAGAGGTTTTTCAGAAGGCACCCACAGGAGATGGAAGAGGTGAAATTCGCAGTGCTGGGGCAGGTCTAGACTCCACCCACAGGGTGTGGGCAGGAGAGGGGGACACGTACAACGTGGGTCTGAGACCACCTGGGAAGACCCACTTAACTGGGATGAGGCAGCATTCCTCCAGCAGGCACCAAAGCCCCCATGCTGGGCTAAGCTTGGGCTGCTGGGCCCAGGGCGGGGTGGGTGGAGGCCCCAGGGAAGGCTGGGCAGCCTCACTGAGGCCTATTAGTACTCCCAAGGCCCTACCAGACACTGGGCAGGCTCACTGAGGCCTATTAATACTCCCAAGGCCCCAGGGGAGGCCGGGTGGGCTCACTGAGGCCTATTAGTATTCCCAAGGCCCCACTGGACACTGGGCAGGCCCCGGGGGAGGCCGGGCAGCCTCACTGAGGCCTATTACTCCCAAGGCCCTGGGGGAGGCCGGGCAGCCTCACTGAGGCCTATTAGTACTCCCAAGGCCCCAGGGGAGGCTGGGCAGGCTCATTGGGGCCTATTAGTACTCCCAAGGCCCCGCCGATGCCAGCTGCTCACCCTGGCGTTAGCTTTGGCTTGTGTTTTATCTCGCCCCTTATTGAAAACGCACCCGGCTGGTGCTGTGGGTGGTGGGTCGGTGAAGCAGGGCTCCCCACTCAGGGACAGCCACTGCGGCGGCTCCCCCACATCGCTCCCTCTCACGCCTTTAAAGTTTCCCTTTTCCTTCTGTCAAAGGCATGGCCAGCTGCAAAAATAATACCCTGGCATGGATGAAACAATCCCAGCACAACACGCAAACACCTAAGCAGAGCGAAGCGATGCTGCCTGCAGCTCAAGGGAAAGAGCATTTGAAGTGAAATTAATTTTTATTTAATTTTATTAAAGAACCAAGGGCGCTTCCCAGCTTTCAAGTGGCAACGGGAGGAGCTTGGCGTGTCCCATGGTCAGAGGCAGAGACAGGAGGAGCTCGCCGACCAAAGGGAAGCGAGCATATGGAACGTGTTACCCACGTCCCTCATGGGAGTCAGGCGCTTTAGAGAGTTCAGGAGGAAACGAGATCCATTTCCAAACAAAGAAACGCTGAAAAACTGGGGGTGATTGACAACGCACGGCAGGGAGGGGAGCGGGCTCACATATCCTTCGCTCTGCCTGAGTAAGCCTGAAGTCTTTTGAATGTGGGCCTTGTCCTAAAGTGGTTAAAGACGTGAACTGGAGAGCCAA
>VZRU01005523.1:0-40722 GCA_013398155.1 Pedionomus torquatus | reverse complement strand
TTTATTATACGGCTGAACCAAAGATTGATTTTATTTCATCCCTCTACCGGACACCAGGTCTGATTTTAAGAAAAAATGTTTCTGCCATGAACTGTGAGGAATGCCAAACCTTATGGATATACAGTGGTAGTTGTTCACCGGTGTTGAATGCAGCAGTCAAAAAATACACTCATCTTCCAGATAACCTCAGTGCACTTTAGGAAATCAAATATTACCTGGAAGCAATTTAGTACATATATTGGCTTTTAAAAATAAAATAAAAAATACAGCAGCATTAAACTTACTTACTCATGATACTGACATGATTAATACCATCTTAACACTCATTTCCGTCTTTCACATTATACCGTAATTACGCATAGTGGTAAATCGTTATAAAATAGTGACTTTGCTATTTGGTAGACAGGTTCTAATACTAATACCTGACTATTTTGTAGAAAACCATAGCTTTTGTTCAGTTTGAAATAAAACATTTACATTCTAAATACAATGCAACACTGTAATAGTTTAGGAAAAAATACTCAATCAAGTAATGTTCATTCTGTGTTGACACAATGTAGAATAGCTTTAAAAAAGGAAAAAATGCCGTCAACTTTCATTACAAATGCAAACACACTGAGTACAACATTCATACCATTTTTTTCACCTTTGTTGCTGAACATACAGGCTAAAAAGCTACAATGGAAGAAAAATCCATCAATTTAAGCTCGTTCATTTCTCTGAATCTGTTCCAGTCCGCACTGTTTTAGCTCCTTCCTGCTCTACGTATTTTCGTCTATTTGGGACTCGGGAGCTGTGTATATGTATTATTATTAGCTATAGTACACATACAGCATGGTGTGTTCCTTTGGACTCTCCTAACAGGACGTTTGAACATGTCCCCTCAATTCATGAGCATTAATTTAGAGTACGGGCAGGGTCTGTATGAACTGCTAAACACTCATGCAAGTCCAATGAATCCACGTGGACAAACAGGGAAAGAAAATAAAACAGCAGCATAAGGAGAACGGGGAGGGAGGGAAGAGGATTGTGGTGGGAAACATGACCAAGATTCTTCTTTCACCATATATGGCTGCTCCACCAGTGATGTCAGAGGTCAGAGGACTTTTTTTTTTTATTTTTAAGAAAAAAAATGCAGTAAACATTGCACATGTGTCAAGTCTTCAGTGCAAAAGCATGGTTTGAATGCTCTTTTGATTGTTTGGCTGTGTGTTTGAATTACATGCATTACGCAAGCCTTTTGTAGAACCAGGAGGAGACCAGGGACTCGGCTTTCTTCGTTTGAATGGAACAGAGGTGCAAAAGCAATGAAAAATTCCAAAAGAATATAGAACCGGGAATGCCCCAAAACACAAGACCGACCCTCCCCCTCCCACACACACCTTCCCCCAATTTCCCAAGCTTCAGTTTAAGTAGGCAATGTTTACTTGTTTCAGTCTGCAGAATCCAAGGTATCATTGGAAGGGGGAGGGGGAGGTGCGTATCTCAGTCTGTAAGTGCCTAAAACAGGAAAGAGAACTACTAAGTCACTGCTCACAATTAAAATGGATCACAAAACCACTACAAGGTATCAAAATGGACATGCTCTTCAAAAGGCACTATCATCCTCCAGTCCTTTTAAGGTAGTCCTAAGATTTTATATTATTTTTCTTTCATCTGCTCGCTAAAACTGTTAAGTTTAAAAAAAGATACAGGTTGTAGACATAGGAGACTTTACCTTTACTGGAAAAAGGCAAAGAAAAGATGACCTCCATCAAGGTTTGTCTTTTCTGCTCCAGTCTGACCAAACAAGTCAAGTCAGAATGGGTACAGGCCAAGAATCAAGTACAGTTTACACTCCATGCAAACACTGCTTTTCCCCCGTTCTTCTGCACGGGAAGAGGAATGGCGTATGAGACTGAAGCCATTCCTTTGATTTTCCGTTCCAATTGGCTTCTGTGTTTTTGCTGCAACTTGTCTGAAAAGTTAAAGCGTGTTTCATTCGTGTATTGCACGACAGGGCACAAGAAGAGTGGCTGACTGTGCAAAGGCAAGCTTTAGAAAAGTTCAGTTATCAAATGGTCAGTTTGCTGTTTTTTTCTAAGTTCTCCCAAATTTTAAGAATCCAATTTTGTATCATAGACAGTAATTGGTATCTTTCACTTTTTGCCAATAGATTGTTTCCAAAAAACCAGCAAACAGGAATGGAAAATTGAAACGACATGCAGGTCTCAACATAATGCCAAACCCAAATCAGTGAAAAAAGAATGACAATTTAGGACTGATACAGCCTGACTTCCCAGCTCCGAATCACTCCCATTTTCAACTTCACGCTGTGAACCCCGTTCCCTTACACTGTTCTACAGAATTTTCAGGCAGAGATAAGATACTTTGCAGTTTTAGAGCAGGTCACTAGTGCACAACCATTTACACAAAACAAACACACGCACGCACACCTTTCTGCAAGACCAGAAACAGCACATTCAGAAAGGTAAAGAGAAACTGCTAAACTCAAAAGCAAGTCCGCTGGGAGTTATCATGATTACCTTGTTGACTGGCCTCCATGGATGACTGCTTACAGTCCTGCGCATAGTGTCCACTTACACCACAATTGTAACATGAAACGTTCCCATTCTTCTTGGGTCCCGACCCATTTGTGTTGGCAACTACGTTAGGTGCTGGATATACAGGATAGAACCTCCCAAATCCTGCCATCTGCTGCATACCATAGTTGGCTTGGCTCCCCATCACTGGGTCGTGTATAAGCCCGTTTGCATATGGAGACTGAGGCAGGAAGAAAGGAAGCTGTGTTCCATTGCTTTGATGTGCTTGATTGAGGTAGCTGCCATTGCAAAGGGATGGCAGAGTGAAGAAAGATGGAACTCTGTAGACTTGTCCATGAAGTGGGTTATGATAAAAATAGCTATTAATCTGAAGGCTTCCATTGGTCCCACAGCTACACCTACGTCCGCAAGAACCGCAAGGACCAGATCCCAACTGCTGCGGAGGTAACATTGTCCCGTTAGTGTTGTTATTCCCAACAGCGTTTATGTAGGATGTGCTGTCGCTCTGTGCAGTGCTGTGTGTTAAAGCAGGGCTCGGGCTGGGGGCAGGGCCTGGCGTATGCGTAGGTATTGCAGGAGGAACAGTGGACTGGACCTGACCGACACCTAAACCAGCTGACTGAGGTGGAGAGGAAGTTGCTACAGTGTTTAGCACGTTTGTATTCTGGTTGGGTAACACACTGGTAGCATGAGGACTGCCTGGCAAAGCGTATGAAGCTGGTGGGGGTGGTGGTGCTGCTGTGGAGAGACCAGCTGCTGGAAGAACTACCTTGAGATTGGTAGGCTGAGGGATTGCTCCTGGGTTTCCCTCAATGTGAGGCACCATTTGATTCAGTCCTACCACCTGGGACGCAGGTTTTGTGATGGGATCTGTAGTAGGAACTGGGGATCCTGGGAAACTACCTGGATTGTGGACTGGGATAAAGGCAGTATTTGGTGATCCAATACTTAAGTTTCCTGTCGGCTGCTGCGGTCCATTAACTGTGCAACTTTCCGATGATCCCTGTGGAGAGGGCATTTTCAATCTGTGTATTGCCAAATGCAAAGCAGGGCTACCAGGCTGGACAGAATGCGGAAGGAAAGTGGATGGGACTGGCAAAGGGGAAGCCATCAGCTCAAGGCGTTTCTCAGGTTCACCAGAGGTCACGGGGCCCATTCCACCAGGAGGTGAATTTGCAGACTCTCGCACTGGTGAGACAGCAACAGGCGTGGTAACAAGCATCCCCATTGTTTTACCATCTGCAGATATGGGTGGTGGGACAACTGCTTCAGGCTTTTGGGCAGCGCTGTGCATCACACAGTGTAAGGCAGGCATGAAGGAAATATGTTGAAACTTTGCATTTAAAGGATCTTCTGAAAGGCTTCCATTTTCGTTGTTCACTGAAGAGATCTGAGCAGATGATTTGTTCATATTTGAGGAACTGACAGTGCTGTAGCCTGCAAACCTGGCTGTATTTTGATTCCCAGAGTCCTCAGAATTGCTGTCTGTATCTGCGGAGACAAAAGCATTTGTCAGACAGAAGAACAAATCTGAAACAAGAGTCATGCCCTGGATTAATTTAATTTACCCATTTAAAACTTCCTAAATTTGATGATGTAAATCATAGGGATGTCTTCCTGAATCAGAATAACTTTGAGATTATTTTCATTCATCCAAACAGCCTAGGTCAATCTCTATGACTTGCCTGTATCAAACTGCCCAACTAGCTACTGTGCCCTTTGACTTGGGCATATCTGCAAATGCAAAGACTAGAACATAAACCAAATTAAGAATCTGCACCTACCTAGAAAGACATTAAACACACCTTACACAAATTCAGAAGGAGTTAAAAATTAAACTGTCAGTACAAAAAGAAGGACCTCTCAGGTATGCCACACATAACTTAATATAAAACCAGTCTCTTTCATGCCAAAATTTTCCCTATGGCTGTACTGCTGAAATTTCGCTACGTCACTGTGGTCACAAGACTACTACACGGATGTAGGAATCTAAAACTCAATGGTATGTAAAACAGTTCTGCTATTTGCTAGAAGCCTTCAAACTGTCCAGTCACAAAACCCACAAAGCAAAATGTGTTCTATGGCTAGTTCAGAAATAAAAGCAGCTAATAAAACAGAGAAACTAACTAAAATCGATACAAGAAAAAATATTGGTCTAGGAATAAAGATGTTCATGCACTCTCTCCATAAATACAACCTCTGTCTTTTTCTTCTTCACTATCAAAGCTTTCCCTCCCATCGTGTCGTGGACTAGAAGGAGAACTGTAACTTTCAGATGACGTTTCTCCACATGTATCATGACCAGATCCAGCGTCCAAATTCAGATCTAAAAATAAAAATCGGCATTTTTATTTTTAATCTCAGTATATGGAAGTGAGGTTATTTTGGTTTGCTCACATCTCACTCAAGTTCAGATTTTCGTTTGTTCCTACTTAATCGCATCTGTCACTGTATTCCTAACATTCCCACTCCCAGCAGTCAGGACTGGTCTCGTCCCTGAATTTGTGATGACTGAATCCTTGATGTTAAAGGTGGTGACGCTGAAAATTCATACTTAGGCAGAGTAGTGAAAAGAATGATTTTCCTTAATAGATTTTGTGCCACTTATACCAAATTGTACTACAATAATAATTTCCTCTGAAGAGACCAAACGTTTTCATTGAAAAAGATTCTGGTCATACCAGCAAAAGCGGAAAGCTAACTCAGTAGGTAACATCAAAATAATACACCTTTTCACAGTTCACTCTTCCAGAACAGGCTTTAAGCAAACTTTTCCGTTGAGCAGATTTTGTTGATTATGAGGTGAACTAAAAAAGTGTAAAATTGTTTCTGAATTCCAAAGGAGATCATGAGAAACTTATTTGTTGGAAACCAGCTTTCAGGGTGGGTTTAGATCCTATCAGCAAGTTCCAAGTAGGTAGCTCGTATGCTCTGACTTTCAAATTCAGCCTCAGAGGTGAAGAGCAGGACAGATGTACCCTCACTCAGAATGCATGCCAGGCACTAGCTTCAAGGAAACACCAAACCCCAACACCTTAGTTGGCAAAATTCCAGTACAAAAACTAGAACACTATTATTTATTTTATTAATTATAATAAATTATTATTTTATTCATTTATTGTTGCCATTGCCAGTGTAACAGGTTGGGATAAATTGTCAAAAAAGCTACCTTCAACGTTTCAATTCTTGAAATAATTTCCTGGATTAAATCTTAACTGGCCACATTATTTTAAGAAGTGTTTTGAAGACCTAGTATAACCCCTGGCGCAGCAGTGACCTTCCATCACTGCAGCAAGAGCCTAAAGTGCTAGTCACAAAGTATCAACTCTTACGGTTGTAACTAACTGATGACTCAGAAAAGCTAAAAATAGGGAGCGAAAAGTGGAAGAAAACGATGCAGTTGAGAGTTACTGACTCAAAATAGAGCATTTCCAACCAAGCCTAGACATATAAAGCTAGGCAGAGATTCAGATTGCAGCATGAATTTTTTCTCTTTGGACTATATGTCCAATAAAGTATCTCAAAAGACATTTTGAAGCTTGTACACAAAACATACAGGTAGAAAGCTCATGTCTGAATCTTGGCCTAGACACTAGGGTTTTGCTGGACGACCCAAAGTTGAAAATGCTGTTAAGGTAGCATACGCAGTTCTGTGCTGCAGTTCAGCAGTCATGTGGTTTACACACTACAGTTCACCAACGCTTTGCACCAGAGGGTTTTTATACAGGTTCCTCATGTGTCACTTGACAACAGCTGAAGAAACTAGTGAGCCACAACAGGAACACTAATGACAAGATGCTAGACCTCCACACGCTCAAGACTGCTAGAAGCAGGCAAACATTAGCTGTTTCTGCAACTACTGCTCCACATAAGGGAACCTATGGAGACTTCACTATGATTTTTCCAGTTACGCAAGAAGAGACAGACCCTAAGCCAACTGCATACAGAAGACCAAGTTTAGCATGTTCAATGCAGCAAGTCAAAACACAGAACAGACAGCCAACATGCCGACTTGCACCAAACCAGATTTCAGACTCATGTTTTTCCCTTCACTGCAGCACAATGCATAAATCAGCAAAGCTGGAAATTCTGGTTCTTATAAACAACTGGGGAAAAAACATCTTACCTTTTGCTGTCCCTGTACGGATGTGCTGTGATGCTGCAACTCTAACACCATTAGTCCTGTTATTCAACCGGCAGTCAGTTTTCTTTGCTTTCTCCCTGTGTAAATAATTTGCATGGGTTTTTTTCCAAATGCATGGGCGCAAATAACCAACCATAAATGAATTTATAATGCCACTGTAAACAAAGGCAGTGACTGAGGCAAGAAATGTCTATTTAATAGATATCACAACAAATAGATAATAAACAAATAGGTAAAGGCTGCTAGTGCAATATGCCAGGAACTAAACTGCATGCAGTGTTAATAAATGCTATGAATAAAGATATGAAAAAGAGAACACAGTAAAAAAGAAACACTGCAGCCAATTCTGAAGTTGCTTTTGAAAGCTAATGCTTGAAATGCAGTCTAACACCAGACTGGTATAAAAGCATCTGGCTACAGAAAGTCAATCTAGAAGTAGGCAGAACGTTAGATAAGGGTGGAAACATTTTCACTTCTCACAGTACAGGATTGTGTAGCCCACAGGAAGTTCTGAAGCCTACTGATGTCCAAATTATTTTCAATATAACATTTCAGCAAGTTACCACCCACTGTGTAACGTTAAAGGCTGTGGTCAACCTTATTTGATTTTCAGTGTTTTCCAGACAACTTTACACATTTTAACTTTCAAATAAAAAGAATGGGGAAAAAGGCAATTTAGTATTGGTTAGGAATCTACTTCTGCTCCTTCATATTTTTTCTAACTGACAACTGATATTTTGAGAAACAAATGCACTCAATTGCATTCCATTTTTCAAGTGAGTTCTTTTCAGAAGATAAAATAAGCCATTTTTTGTAGAATGGCTTCACACTATGCCATATCTTGTTCCACAATAGCAAAACAGCACAAAATTGATTGTAGACTCTGTTTACCACAGTGAATGCATTATACTTTTTTTCTGGAGTACTGGTTACATTGGAAACCTACTTTTCCAGCTGTGGCTTGCCCTTCTTCTTGCTTACTGTAGACAGACTTCGTTTTTCCGTTGTATGCTAGGTGGAAAATACAAAGATGCCCGTCAAACAACAGAATGTGCATCACGAAACCCAACAAAATAACACTTCTAGACTGATGGATTTGTGAGCCCAAGACTAGTGCGCTCACAGGTGCTATTTCCATACAAACAACTATTTGTACAGTGCATTCAAGCCTTCAGAATGCTGCATTTTGCCTTGTCCTTCCACAATTCTCAGCAAAACACCCAGCAAAGCACTACTTGCAAATATTCTGAAGAAATCAATGCAATTTCTGTTTGCATGCTATCTTTCCTCTTGAGGATAAAAACAAATGTGTTCCATCATGTGCCCACTAAGAGGCACCTTGTTAAACCACAAGGTTTAAGAGGCTACAGAATTTATTTGTTTAAATGTAATTATTTGATGGTTGGGGGACAGGAAGGACACATGGCAAATTATTTTTACATAGAGACAAAGGAAGTATCCAACCTTAAACTGGGGATTGCTGCTAAACTAAACTCTAGAATACAACCTGGAAGCACATAAGAAAAAATACAGCATCTGCATAATTCTGGAAGTACGCTATTACTAGCTGCTAGTAATATCTCATATTTGGCAAAGGAGTAAAATCTATAAAAATTCAGCAATAATTTCGATCCAAATGTGCTGTATTTGGACATCCTTTAAATAGGAAGTTGCTTTTCCTCTGCTTTAGTATATTAATTTTTTTTTTTTCTTGCCTCGAGCTTCCAATATTTCAAGCTTTGATGCAGTCTACCATTTTGTCTTTAGAAACAAACCTCAATTCATCATCCTGCTTTAAATAAGGAAACTTTGTTTTTGTTTTGCTTGCTACTTCCCATGTAACAATAGCCAAATTCCTCATATAGAATAAGAGTAGTATTAATGAATTCTAGCATTCAAGGTTTTTCAGATGTAAGCAGTGAGCAACGTTCCTTCCCCAGTTTCAGTAGATGATTTTATTTATAAGCTATTCTTTTCAAAAATTGAGAAGTAAAATTGTGAAGAGAAAATCTTCACACCAAAATTGACCACTAAAGAGAAACAAATCTCACAAAAAGTGTATATGCACCTATCTACAAACTATTCTCAAGAAGGATCAATACTTAAGTTACTTTAATAACATAGGTAAGATAGAAAGAACGCGTTTAATCTGTTGTCCCTACTACAGCTTTAATACAGTTTGGTTAGCAATACAGCTTCTAGTTTGTTCCTTGCAATAACATAAAAATCCCCCATTAGAAATTAGGTGTTCTAAAATTCTCCAATGACAGTATATTACAATAAATGGAAAGTGTCTGATTAGAAATGAACATTAGACTTTTCTGATTACTTATGTCCTATTGGGAAGTTTTATTTACAATATCATAAACAAAACCCGAAACTTTATGAGACATTAGTCTCATAAATTATGAGACTAATAAACCCCCCTCAATTATGAGCGGGTTTCTAATGAAAATAAATCAGTAGCAACTTGAACTTTGACACTTATTTACACAATTTTAGCAGGGCTCTTCATCTTCTAAAGCTTAATCTAATCATGTGTAGTGGAGTGTCTTCTCAAGTGTCTCAAAGTGTTGCTTTAAAGAGACAACAGCAACGCACCTGGTCAAGTAGGTTTGTACAATGCTCTGGGTGCTGCTGGACAATACAGCTTTTTCTTCTCCAGTCCATGACCCCATTTTGCTCAGAGTGCTGTATGTTAAGGCTATCCAGTGAAGAACATTTTGCACTGCTAGTGCTGTTAAAAAGAAAAAAAAAGTATGCTGATAGGAATAAACTTGCAGACTTTTCTGACCAAAAATACATATTACTGTTTCATGGTGGGAAACTGTACTATTTTATTTTCAGAAAACTCTAGAAATTCACAAGACATTTAAAATATATAAATTACAGGAGCTCTCGTGCTCTAAAGTTATCTAAAGTGTATCTTGTGCACTAAAGATCTGAACACAATTAGAGTTCCCTCTTCCATTTGTCTACTATAATTTGAAGCAAAATTCAAAACAACAGAATTTGTAGAAAACAGTACTTGATAAGAGTTTCCATGGATAGTTCTGCACACAGTCTTTTTGTTTACTTTTTTCATACCAGATGGGAGGAAATTTTCCAGATAGAAATGTATTCTGAAATAATCTTCTTCCTTTCTTATCATTAATGACAAAACTGGAGTTACTTTGTAATCCCTATTTCAGAATTCACGAGGCTTTTAAGAAAAGAAGTGCATGGCTACTTAAAGATCATACTGCAGCTGTGTTTAAATTTCAAATTAGCCCTCTTACTGTATGTTTTTACCTTCAGGATTGCTAGTTTTGTGTCCTGCTGGGAAATTAGGACTGCTAATTTTGAGTAGTGCTAAGAAAAGGAGAGTTGCATTTGACATTTGCCCTGGACATCAGAACGCCAGTACTGTGGCTTCTTCTAACAGCAGCCGCTCAGAAGCAATATTTAAACTAAGTCTGGGAGCACCAGTCAACAGAGACTGTTGGAAAAACAATCAGGGTTCTGACAGAGTCAGCAGGGCATGTGGACCTATAAACATTTCATATCTTGTCCAAAACCACACCCTACTTCTGACTGGATGCTAAAAAAAGAGTTAACACTTTAAAATTCTTATCAAATGCTGATAATTGGAACTGCCTTTTAATTCAAGACTGTCGGCAAGCAGCATCACGAAGGTTACTGCAATGTGAAATGTTACTCAGTTCTCACAATGGCAGAAATCCAGCTCACTCCAAAGCACAGGAGAGGCTGAAGTTTCAGTAGCCACATACTGGATACCTCTGGAAATAAGTGCTCAAACTACTTAAAAGAAGTAAAATAGAATATTTAAAAAAAAAAATAAAGAAAATGGTGAGAACCCAAGGTGGTGTCAAAATACAGACATGAGCCCATGACTGCAGGGACATAAGCAAGGCCACTTTAGGAAACTTCAGCTGAATATAGTTGAGTGAATTCACTGCTAAATTTGCAGTCTTTTAATGTAAGATGTGATACTGCTAAATTTTTTGTTATTTCATATGTCCAATGTCATTCCTACCAGGAAATTTTTGAACCTTTTCAAAAGAAAGGCTGCCATACTGAATAAAAACAAAAGGTAGACAGATGTAGCATACAAATTTCCCTGAAATGTAGCAATGCTGTTTGAGATGAATTCTCCGGACTCTAGACAGTTACATATGTATTTAAAAGAGAAAAGTTTCATTCAGCGCTTTCTTTAGAATCCATAAGCAGCACATAATGACAACAGGAGAAGACTAACAGACCTAATGTGTTTACTAACAGGTAGCAAATACATTTTTCCCCTCTTAAACAAATAGAAAGTAATAGCTAGCAAAAGGAGTTTTTATCATGGAAGTTTCTGGAAAGGCTTGTCCCTGCCTTTCCTGCCTGAAAGACAGATCATAAACTACAGTCAGCTTTAGTATATTTTATACAATCAATATATTTTATACAATCAATAAGAAAAATACTTTTTTCTTTATTACTAACTATATGCTAGTAAGTTTGGATCACACTCTTGTGACTTCATAGTAGGCTGTATATCCACTGGTATAAACAGAGATTTTGTCAAGATGCCATTCTCTTCTTGAAGAAACACAAAAGCTTAGAGTGAGTAGAAGAGTTAAAAGTCAAAACAGAAACAAACCATTAATGTTGTTTCATGCTATGTTTGTATTCTAATAATTGTAATTCCAGGTAATGTAGCATGGTCATATTACACTCTTAGTACCTACTTGGCAACAGGACTTTTTCCATTATGTTTCTTGTGAACTGCTGTGTGTTGCATTACATCTGGAAAAACACAAACAAACAAACAACAAAACAAAGCGTAATTTCAATAACAATTCCTATTTCCTCTTTTAGATCAAACAAAAAAACCCTCATCTTTCCATCACTACCCGACACTTAGCAGAAGTCATCTCTGTTAAACAGGCTAGGCTTAATTTACAGTGCTGAAATTAATATGTGTTGTACAGAGGACAGGTCAGTTTGTACAGACAGGATAATCAAGACTCTTTATCCTCCATTTCACAGAAGAATGAAACAGGAAAAAATAGGAACTCTAATATCTGTTTATGTTTGCTCACCTCTATATTTAAACATTAAGAGTAAACACATGATTAAGTATCACATAGTATGAAAGGACAGAGAGAGATGAAAGGAATCAGCTAGAGGAGTAAGAATTTTGTAATTTTTTCTGAACTGCTAAAATATCTCTCAAAACCATGTCACACATTCTGAATAGCAAATGAAGGCAAGTCTTACACAGAAGTACTGCATTCTGAACCTCAAAATTCACCCTACAAGTAGAGCTTCACAAATTACATTGGACGTAAAAAAGAGATACTGCCTCAACTAAGAAATGAGACCTTCAGAGACACGGTCTACCCCTTTCTTTAAGGCAACTTAGATTTTAGCAAAACCAACTCCTCTTAACTGCAACTGTTAATGATCTTAGCCTTCTTGGTAGCTATCATTCTGCCTGAACTCTCAAAGTTACACAGAAGTCCAAATTATGATTTTAAAAAATATATATAAAAACAACATTATACGTTTTTAACTTCTTGTAGCACTTCACTGAAATATCAGTGTTCTGAAATGCATTTTCAGTTTCATCAGGTGAACAGATATGCTTTTTTTAAAAGACCAGTATATAAACAAGTATTTGAGCAATTTCCAAATACATGGTAAATTTACTTGGTGCATTCTGAACTCTAAAGAACACAGTAATGATTTTTTTTTTTTAAGACAAAGCTGTCTGAACTGTGTATGTGAATAACTGATAGAATAGAATACAGTTCATAGAATGAACTGCAAACTTCTTATCAATGCGCAGCAGGGTCACAGTCATTCTGTGAAAGCCAGAGTAAATGTTCAGTCGTTCATGTTGCTCTAGGAGTCCCATTTCTCATCCATTCCACCTACCAGAAGCTTCTACTTGTTCACTACTGGAAACAATGGAAAATTGGCTTGCTCATCCTTTCAGAATGAAATGACTGACCAGCCACTAGGCTGCTGCTTCCACACGTGAACTGGTTTTGAGATACTTGGAAAACACCGACTTTCAGACTGTAATCAATACCCCCTATAGTCCTGAACAGTCCTTATTAACAGTCCAGACTGTAAAAGCAGCCTAGGTAAAAAGAGGAAAATTTGAACATCCTTTCTGTGTAAAACTAGATAAATTTGGCACATTTAATGCAAAACTGCCTGCAACCCTTGAAAGGCTGCACTCAACTTTTTAACCCTAGTAACTGAAGAATACCTAGATAAAGACATTAAAAGCTAGGATCTTGGCTTAAGTAAGTTGTAAGGTGTATCTTTCTGGTTGCTCAGCACAGCTGTGAACTTCTGCCTCTGAGCTGTCTATGAACACTCCCACTCCCTGGATTATGCAGCAACCTTTTAAGGAAACTGCTTAATTTACGCAGCAGATTTCATTCAAATCTCCCAGCTCTTTACCAATGAAGAAATCAGTCAACTGTATGATTTACAGAACTGAGCGTGGCAAAATTTCTCAGAGAAGAACCACCTTTGAGTACACAACTACCTTCCTCCTGACTTGAAGCTTCTGAACTGTCCTCCTTGAAGTGTTCTGGTGCCTTAACCGTCTTCAAAGAGGGTTGTAAGTTACCTGCAGAGAATAAAGTTCACGTAGTAACTTTATAGATCTTGAACAACTAGACAGTTCCTGAATGCTTGCACTAAACTGGAAGCTAGGGAAATGGAAGACTGAATTTATTGGTTTGTCTGTGACAATAATTTGAACATTGTCTCCTTCAAAGCAGCCCATCTCCAAGAGTAAAGGCTCTATGAAGATACTTTTATTTTGAATAAAAGAGCGTGCAAAGCAATTGTAAAGCTATTTTGCAATTTCAAAAGGTTGGGACTGTGATTATAGTATTAAAAATATCCCTATTATCCTGCACTTCAGATTTTTAATTTTTTTTTAAACAATCTGAAGCAGAAAAATGGGAGGAGATGACCAATAGTTACTGGAATTCTACTACAACCAGTTACACTCCTCCATTGTCAAACCATTCACCTGCCAAGAGACCTAATTTGGGCTAGTATTCTAGCGTCCTTCACACAGTCTTCACACACAATTTTTGCCTGGATGGAAAAAGAAGTTGCAACAATGTTTATAGTTTTGTTGCAAAAATACCACTGCCACGCTCAAAAAAATGACTAAATTTGGTAACCAATCTGCCTTTAGGAGTCTACTCTTTCCCTCTCAAGAAGTTCCAAGTTAGTGCAGGTAAAAGCATCTGAAAGCTGTTGCTCAGTAGACTGAAATGTGGATAGGAAGATCCTTCCGAATATCATCTGCATTGAACATACTAAGCCCCCAGAGATCATTAACAAAGTCAGATGGAACCAAAGGTCTACTCTAGACTTAAAAAGTGTCTAAAATACAACAGAGGGAGCTGATTGACTTCCCATTTAATGGAATCATGGTGGCATAATTATTTTTACTGAATATGTTATTTATTGTAAAATCCCAACTACTATTTAAGGTACAGAGACCCTTCACTGAACATAGAATTTATTTCCACTTTGGTTTTACTAAAAGCAAACCCTTGAGGAAGACTGAATATTTTTGTATTTTCATGAAGAGACATTTTTATCCCCAACTCTAAATAGTGACTGAAGACTAATTTAAATCACAACTACTCTGTCCGCCAATTAATTCTACGCAACCATTTGACACCTATGATGAGATTTTTCTTAAAGTTACGTTTCTCTTCCCTCCCTCCCCGACTGTCATGACATTCAAAATATGTCACCGTGAGCTAACATCCAATTGAAAGCATTACCAGGATTTTAGGAATCCCAAGCAAGAAACCTAGAAAAACACAGAGGCCATCTGTGGTGAGCTAACCCAGACAGTCGTCCAGTCATTTTTCTCAAAAGAAAAATAACTATGCTTAGGTTTATTGCACTACTTGTCTCCAAAAAACTTTTTCTTAATATCTAACTCAATGTCAGAGCCCTGAACCACACCAATGGGCTTTGCAATCTGTCCCCTGCCTGTGCTCAAGATCCAGCCTGATATAGTGCTGTTTTGGGTGAGACTGCTGGAAAAATTGTTGACAGAGACCTTCTCTGGGGTTTCCATCCTTTGGCTTGGGAGCCACATTTGAGCTCAGGCCCTTGCCTGGGGTGCACTGCAGCCATGTCCGTGCCCAGCCACGTACCTCACTGATCTTGTTCTTAACCCTGACCTACTGACTTGGTTTTCTGCCTTGACCTCAGACCTGTCTCACTGCTTTGGACTTGTCTGGTAATCACCAGATTCTTGCCTGATCCTAGTCCTAATCTTTCTCGTAGCAAGTTAAGTCCAGTGCTTTCTGTCTTATCCATCAGAGAGAACAGATCATCCTCTTTACGTTACAGTTCTTTGGTACTTGAAGATTCAAGTCATCTCCCATTGGAGTTTTTCCTCCTCTCTGCTAAACAATTAAGTTCTTTATCCAATCTGTCAGGCCTTCTAGAACTGACAAATCCTCACAAACTTCCACGTACTAAATTATTTTTTATTATACAAATTATTTCCTATTTATGATCACATTATAATCTGCAAGACTTCCTGCAGAATGACAGTTGTTCATTTTACCCTTCTAATCTACTTACCCTGCAGATCATTTCTGCCCAGCACTAACCCAGTCAAGTCTATGCAACAGAATCCAGCACTGTTTCTTTTTCAGATTGCTTCGAATTATAATAATGTATAACAATGCATTTCCAAGTTTTTCCCACCTAGATTTAGTCTGTAGACCAAAATACACACACCCTGGGCAGTGCGCCTATTGTTAACATTCTGGACTTTGGAAACTGCTTCCTCCCCACGCAGCACTTCATTACAACAAAGCTGTCAGAATTTTCACACAGCAGTAAATTCCAGCTGGTTTCACAACCATCCTGGACCTCATTAGCTTAACTTTTTCAGGAAACTGTCACGTAAAAAAATCTTGTAAGAGTTACTGAAAAAAAAAAATAATATCACAAAGCAACCTAGAGCTTCTACTCCAATCACAACGCCTCTACCTGATGGTGGAAAGAATACATTTGTCACAGAACACACTCATGATTTCAAATCAAAGTCAGCCCTCGTGCTTCTATTTTGTTCTAAGCACATGAGCAGAATGTTTGAAAATTTCAACTTATTCAATTCCTTACTAAGGTCTTCTGCAACTTCTGAGGCACTGGCCTCACACTCCTTGTTTAACCATCATGGTGTATAAGATGAACTGAAAGTAGAAAAGATTCAGCAGAAGCAAAGACCACATGCTAAGGTATCCATGAAGAGAAGCTGTACTGCTGTACAAACAATTTTTAATACACAAGTAGGTAAGAGGTCTGCCAGGGAAACCCCTGCAATGCAAATGCTCTGAACAAGATTCTGTATGTTCTGAAATTAGGATTATCTCACTATTTATGTACTATACACTCAGAATCAATCTTAGTTTAAATATCAAGACAAACACTTCATCTCCAAAAAGCCAAATAAAAAACAGATGGGATTTTTGGGTCAGCTCAAGCTTCCTGTTCCAAACTTTAAGATTTTTTTAAAGGAAAAAGTCCCAAACTGTTGCACATACTCAACTCATATTTACCTATTTTAACAGCATGATGGTACAGAGAAGAAGGAAGAAAAGAAGACAAGCTGATGCTACATAGCACGTTCCCACCGTCAAAAGCACAAATATATGCTGAAGCAACTATTCATTGGCAAGGAGTTCAAATATGACAAGTGAACACAATTATAAAAGGTTAATTAGGCACAACAGGAAGAGCAGCATTTTATAGACTTTTTGTTATAAAAAACAGTATTAGGATAGTTCTTACTGTGAGTGTGCAAGGATTCTGATGAAATTGATTGGAAGAAGTTGTATACTCTCTGATTCTGCAGAAAAGCTTGTGAAGTATTTGAAAATAGCTGCCTGAAATTTAAGTGAGAGTTTGTTAATCTTTACGTATTATTCCACAGAAAGAATAAAATATCAAAAGAATAAAACACTTAAAAGCAAAGGAGGCAGTTCTTAAAATGTCCAAACACTTGAACTTGCATGTTAAGCATAAACAATCTTAAATGTTACTTTTGAGCTTTGTTGTTCAGTAGTAGTATAAGGTTGGAGTACAGCCAGGAAGAGAAACTGATGATTTTTTTCTCTATTTTATTGAAAAAGGTATGTGCTTTTGAGCCATCCCACTTCAAACATTTTAGCCACCTGTAACATTTAATCAAAGAGGACAGTGGACAGAATCAAAAAAACACTGGACTTTATATTTTAACTTCTATTTTCCCAAAGCAACACACCTGTTCCTTAAATACACTTACTTGGTTAAATACAAAGTTGAATTCACCTGTAAGTCAGTATTTCCTAATTATCTCCAAGAATAAAGAGTGGGATTCTCAATAGTGACTGCTCTGTACTCTGGTTTGAGTCTGTTCCCAGGAGGACCGTGACAACTTCTATTAGCTTCAGATATGAAAACAGGTCAAGAATGAATGCTTTTCACATCCCACACCAAGTTTTCAGTTATTGCTTGCCAGGAAGCACTACTCAGTTCTATTTTTTTGGAGGTGGGGAAGGGGAGAGCAATTTTTGGCAACTGGGCACATACTTAAACCCCCCAAATAAATACGTATTTATGCTAAGCTGATACTGCAAGAAAACTAAATTTATATACAGTAATGTTACTATCACAAGACTATGCACACAACATTCCAGTATAGTCACAACTTAGCTTGCAAATTACAATTATAGTTCCATACTTTAGCATGTTTGGTTATGTTTAAAGCTTATCCTCAAACTCAATCTCTTGCGTTTGTAATTACTGTGCAGTGAGGCTTCAGAACCTTTCTGTGTTACAGATACATTATCTTCAGTCAACCTCTACTAAACAAGTTTATTAATTTAAAAGCAAAATGTTTATTAGCCAAAATTTTTTCACATAGATTTAGTTTTTGGCTTGACAATCAAGCCAATAAAGATAGACAATACTACAGAACAAGATAAAAGAAAACTGGGAAGGAAGAAGTTGAGGCACACGACAGCTCCGTATCTTCTATAGCTAAGCTATTAAGACAAGCTATTAAGCTTCTATAGCTAAGCTATTAAGATCAAGCATGCTTGGACTTGCAATATGTTCTGAGCAGGAGCTTGAAAAGCAGTGTCTGATTCTTCAACAAGTACCTTAGCTCAAGAGACACCTGATGAATAATTTAAATTTTTTTGACTAAGGCTGAACAACCCTGACAGGAAAGAACAAATGTAACAGGATACCTGTAGCAAACAGAAAGAGAAGGGAGAGCCACACAAATTCACATTGCTGTTCTGAGTTACAGAATTTTGACCAACCATGTCTCACATCTCAGCAAGCACCCTCATTGCTAGATAGTAGGTTATGAGGCCATTTTCTTACAAATGTGTGAGCTACATTTAATTTTATATACATGCTTCATTATTACTGTTTCTTCTTTTCCAAGTTCAGTTATATCTCTCACTCTATCCTGTCATAAAATTAGAACATGTGCTTTGAGTTACTGTTTCTAATATTTCTAAATATATCCTTGTCTAACAGACGTAAGACCATCACGGAAGTGCCAATCATTGCTGTATAATGCTGCTCAGGAAAAATATTTCATAGTTGTATGATTACTTCTACAGGCTGTTATCTATTAAATTTTAATAAGAGTTTCAATTTAAAGGGCGGGGGAAGTTTAAAAAGAGTTAAGGGTATGAGTATCTATTTCATCACTCCTTCCAATTTTCTTTACAAACTGTGTTTAGGCAGCAGTGTCCCTAAAAGTCATCCAGTTTAATTCAGACATTTTTCAGGAGATGAATTTTAGATTATTCACTAAAACATTAAAATATTTACCTGATTATTGGCTCCAGATCAGCATGCCTTCGTTCTTCCCTCTTCTGAAAACCCTGATTTAGTGCTCTTAAAATAGTCTTGTCAAATGCTTCAGAAGACAGTTCCTTTGGGAGCTGAGAAAATGGTTCACGTTAAAAAATGAGTAGTTGACATTTTAAAGACTATATTTGTTCACCATCAATCTTTGTGTCTTTTGGTATCAACAAGAAACCCCTACTGTTCCAGTTTGAGTAAGTTAATTTACACATTAAAAGTACAACAAATCATCATAACTTAGTTTTACTAGAAAAACACTTTGATATAAAGCGTACAACTGTTTAAAAACTACATTCAGAAATTTACTGATTCTGTTAGTTTCTAGAGTAACTTACAGCCCTGTTTGATTTCTTTCTTTAAATTTTTCACACACAGAAAGTCGGTGAGAAAATAACATTAAAAAATAACCAGGGAGGACCGAATGCACTGTTCTCAGTATCATAACTCTGCTGGATTAAATTATTTTACAGAAACAGGAGTAGAGAGGAGACTGTTGCTGTCACATCATACACTAGACTGGGCAATACTGAGATTAATCAATAGCAAATCCTTCTCCAGTTGCTATTGACACCGAAACTTCTTAAGAAAATTCATTATAACTGAGTTCAATGCCAGTAATACAAAGTGAGGTCTTCTGATGTTCAGGTTCAGAGGACAAAACTTTTGCATCTAGAGAGCAGGTACATTTTAAATAAAAAATATTCCCTAGAACAATGATTTTTCACATGTACCATTTCCAAAATAATGTACTTAAGTACATGAAAGCTGATCAAATTCATTAACTTCTATTAGAACAAAAAAGATCTTTTAATTTTGAGGTGATAAGAAATAAACTGCCATAGCAAATATGTTTTTTCCTAAAGTTAAAAGCTATTTCAAACCTGGTTAACATCTGCCACCAGTTATGATCAATAGCTCTTTACATTACATCAATATCTTCCTTTTGCATATCCAGCATACACCTAATCCAGAGTGCCAGCTGCATATTACATCCTGGTAGTGGTACAACAGCAACACACCAAGTAATCCTTTCACTGAATGAAGTGCTAGTAATAGAGAGACACTATGTCTAATGTAGATAATTGCTTGGTAACACATAAAAGGAACTTCTGGAATCCAAGGGGGTAGGTGCTGTTATAGCATTAAATTAGTACAGTGCTATAGCACCTGAAGCATAACAGATATAAAATCAGAAATGCTGAACGCAGCTGTTCTTAACAGACCCCTCTGGCTTTAATATGTGCTTATTGAAGAATTCAGACTGAAGAATTAGTTGGTATTAACCAAAAAGGTACCAAAGCTACTGCAGAAAACTGGAGATGAGCAAACCTCCAGCCCTGGTATTTTGCATTTAAATCTGTCTCTGGGAACAGACACAACTCTTTTTTTTCCTTAAAATTTTCCTTAAAAGGAACTCAATTCCTTCTGTAGTTAAAAATTTTGTTATTTGAACCAAAGATTAGGTGCTTAACTTATTTTAATTTCGGGTAATTGAGATAGTCTTGTTACTTAGAAGCTTGTAAGTCTTTCCACATACGCAAAGAAATTTTTATGTTTATCACCAAAGAGAAGGTGCTCTTTAACTATAAAGCATCCAAGCCATCCCATTTACCACTTCAGTTTTTCCCACCAATGCTTCTATTCCGAAACAATTTTTAGTCCCTAGAAAATAGTGTCCTACTTCACAATGCCATGCAGGCCAGAAATAAGAATAACAAAAATAAGAAATAAGAACAAAAGTCATACACAAGCATGAATGAAGTAGACAGCATTTGCATTTCTATGGTGCTCTCTAAAGCAAGGTCCAAGCTCTATCCCGCTTTATTTAACAATTCTCTCTTTCTTCTCTACTTACAGCTATCAAACCAACACAAACCAAATGCATTTTTCAGCTGTGCACATTTTCCACAGAACACCTTAGCAAGCTCATAGCAGCCTGTGGTTGTCCTCCCCTCGTCCTACCATTCTCAGTATATCTAGACTCTGCTGGAGCCGTCAAGCCAACACATGGAACAAATCACATCTTAAGAGTTGCCAAACTAGACAGCTCTGCAACATTTTGGATCCTGTCTGTTTTCCTGGCTCCTTCTCCTCCTGTCAGGAAGTAGGTCCATATCAGAAACTGGTGGTCATCTTTACTTTACAGGTAAGAGAACGGAAGCACGCAGTTGAACGCTTATTCCAGAGTTGCATGGGATCCACTATGACAGTCCTGCTTTTAAAATTATCTTCAGGAACAGACACATGCACCCTTATGTTGTGGAACACCCCATCTGCAACTAGACGTGCCATCCATAATTAAAATCTTCACAAATCAAGGACTGGGAATATCTAGTTCCAAGAGTTCCAACTAGATTAAAGCAGCAGTGAATACTCACTACTTCATTTCTACAGCATTAGAAAACAATGTTGATAATTGAAACAGTGAACAAGACAATGACCTTTGTATAGTAACTGATGTTCCGCTTGCAATTAACACTGCAGTTAAGAACACCAGATGCCATCACAACATGCTCAAAACAAATCTTTCATTAGTGCCCTGAACAGTGAGGAATTTAAATAAAGAATTTTCTGGAATAGATGAAACCTGAAATATTTGACAGTGGCAACAAAACACCCAGTTCAAGGGTCTACATATGGTTTCACGGGGTCTACGTGTGCCTCACACACACAAACGCATTCCCTGCTTGATAGAGGGCAGCGAGGGAGAACTTTTTTTTTTTAAACACACACAAGGCACAAAGAATTGCTAGATTTTCCTTAAATCTAACTCCTTGTGACAGTGAATAGGCCTGCCTTTTTACTGCTGAAGAATACAGCAGTAAAGTTATAAACAAGAAATGACTTTAAGGTTATTCTACCAGGGACACCAATAAGCAAACAAGCAGTGCTTGTACCTATACATTAACACTGGGGGGAATATTAAAAAGGCATCTGGGTAGTTTTATGGTAGTTCCATTAAAACTGTAAGAGCAATTTCAGATGACACAAATTATCTTCTGGGAAACTATCCAAATCTTCTGTTGAGCTTCTTCATCTGTCAGGCTGCTCTACCATAACTTACATGGTTTGAATGGTCAATACAATTGTGAGGTAGAAAATGCTTTTGTTTCTGTAATTACATCTCAGAAATCACAGCTCTCCTGGACAACTTCTGAAAATATAAATCTGATGTGTAAACACTTATTTTATATTTCAAGTACATACTTTTAGCAGGAATTCCTGAAGCTCCTGGTGTGTTTTTGTTACACATGTTACCGAAAGATCGGACCAGATTACCTAGTAAGGAAGGAAAAGAGAATGAAGAAAGCTTGCTTTTCCATTCTATCAGTTAGCTGATCTTCAGATTTCCATAAATCTGACCATCTCAAGTACAAGAGTTAACACTGGCAGATAAGTAAATACCAGACAAAACAGGGGTAATTGTGCACTTTTTCAAAAACTTATACTAATTTTAAGACCAACTTCATGGCTTCTTGTGGCTAAAGGGAGTAAAGATCACCATTCAGGTGAATGCAATGAAGTTCCTGAAAATTAGGACTTACTAACTCAGAAGGAAGCCAGGCAGAAGACCCCATAATTACAGATCTTGTATCAGACAAACATCATTAACTGCAAAAACCAGGCACCAGAAAAAAGGACTGTATGTCAGATATAATGAATTAAACTCGCGCTGCCACAATCATGAGTCCAAAAAACAAATTTAAAAAAAAAAAAAAAAATCAAATTGCTCTTTGTTTATATTAGCTATAAAATACTTCTATCTTCCTCAGGCTTGAGTCTTAATTGGTCACACAGAAGTTGTTTTAGGGTACAATTCATAAATAGTACTGCAAGTTACTGAAGAATTACTCATGAATCAGGCAGCATTTTAGTATATGCTTCTATAAAGTTTCAGTAGCTTATTGTTCTGACACGACATGCAAGTGGTAAAACAGCACCTTCACATGCGTATTTTGAGAAGAATAAGAAGTAAGCTTGGTTAGATTAGTGCCTGGCATTAAACCCACTTCTGGTCTTACGATTCCCATTACATGCATGGGAAGATTCTGTGTAACAGGCGTGGAGATGGCAATTACAAACATTCATTTAAACGCAAGAATTGACAGAATAATGCTAACCACCAACTGCCTTCAGATTAGTCCCCAGAAATGCCAACTAATCTTTGTGCCCTCAGTTGGGAAGCCATGACTGCAATTGCTGTTATAACCTTAAAAAAAAGCAGTGTCTGGGCAAGCACAAAATGATCTGCAGTGAGGAGCACAGTATATACCTGCACAGATGAGAAGAGGAAACTCTTTCCTAAAAGAACTGAGGTAGAGGAGTTTCAAGCTTACTCAAATAGTTCCCAGAATATCTCCATATTCCCCCTTTAATAAAGAAATTCAAAGCCACTGTCAAATTTGCCTACACGCCAAATTTTCAAAATAAATTTTCAAAATAAATTTTTTACTTCAAATATTAATAATTCATATGGGCATTCTGTACAAATCTTTCCTATCTACTATCGTCTTTTACCTAGTACTCAGTTCACAAACTATTTGGACAAAAGATCTATAACAAGATTGAAATACATGGGCGAGTTAAACTTTAAGACTTTGAAGACTAAATTCCACTTTACTGTCCTCAGCAAAAGAAGGGTGCGAGATAATTTTTTTTTTTAATTTTACCTTCAAGTATGATCAACAAGGTATATGTTGCCACTACTTTACTTCAAAACCAGAAATAATATATACATCAACTTAATTTTAAGCTTCCAGTAATAAATCAAAAGAAAATCCTGTAATTCACATCTATTTATACAATATCAAATTTGGGGATCAACACATCAGTTTTCAGCTTAAAATGGCTTTTTTAAGTTTGTCTCTTCAAAGGGCTGCTATGACTCATGTCAAACGGTTAGTTATAATGTTTGATCTAAAACATTCTTTTGTTTGGGAAAAAAAAAGGGAAAATTTAACTCAGTTTTCAAATCTGGCATACTACCAGACTCGTATCTACTGGCCAAATGACTCATAATGTTAGTCAATCCTAGCTAAGAAAATTAGTACTTCGATTCAAGTAGAACATCACCACTAAGGGCCTTAGCAGCAATTATTTAACACCTACAGCCATTAAATGCCAAATGGCATGAAGCAGTGTTTCAGGTTTTGTTTAAAATCAACTCACATAATTGTTCTAAGCGTTACCTCTGGCTATTATAATACATGAAGACTAGACTAGGTAGGCCTTCAGATTTGTTGACATTTTTGTAGCTTGTTTGTTTTTACCTTAACAAACTCCAAGGCAAACAACCAAACCACTCCTGGTTTTGTCAAAAAACCACAAGAAATGTCTTCTTATGCTAAATGTCCGTGAAAGAATCTTAAGACGACCATATGACTCCAAGCAACACACAGCTGCAGAGACAAGAACTGTGCTCCTATGCCATTTAATCAACCAGTTTTAGATTTTTTTCTAATGCTTACACTGAATTCGCAAAAGCCAAGTTTCCTGAAGCGAGGTCACACACCCACCTATACACCTTCCCACCTTATGTCCACACATACACAGAACACCTGATCTGCACAGAGAATCAAAGATAATTATACGATAATGCCAAGAAGCTCTAAAAACCCCAACATAATTCAAAATTGCCTTCTGAGTGGGTATTTGAAAAAGGCTGAATAAATCTATGATACACAGACATCAGGAAGACAATTACTTTAATATTCTGGAGGTTATTTACTTACTTTGAATGTATACTCCAAATGTTTGTCAGCCCTTTTTCTTGGTACTCCTTTCAGGGTTATCTTCTCAATGTGTACAGCTGAAAGAAAAACACCGTATTGTACATGCCAAAATTACAGTTAAAAATTCTATCTACTTACATAGGCACTCTGAGAATCACCACATGCTATTTACTGACTCACACAACCCCATTCTTTCTCAGATGCTATTTTACTATAACAAACTGCAGGGGGCAGGTGGAGCCTTGTTCTCTACAAAGTAATTTTCTGGCCTGACCATAGCCCCTTCATTGCAGATCGTGAGAACCTGTGCATTACCCAGAAGCTTATTCAGACTGAAAGTCACATAAATACAACAATATAACCACTCTAAGTGAAAGACAACGAAAGGAAATCAAATTGTATCTTTACTCCGAGAAGTAACAAGTACTGATAAAAGCCAAGGACAGTGCCTTCCACATCCATGTTTCTGAAACACTAAGTAGTAATGAGAGCAAACTAAAGCAGAACCACATTTCTGAAAGCCATTTAGGTGGAAGGAAACACTCGGGGAAGGCCTGAAGTAGACAGCAATTAGTGTTAGCAAACAGAAAATGAAGGAGAAGCAGAAAGCTACTACAATTGTACCATATCATTAAACTGAACTGAAAAGGAAGAGTGGTACTTTGAAGTACTAGCTACTTTAACATTCCTTCCCTAGCCTATTCCATTCAGGTCCAGGCAAGTTCTGGCTGTGACCTGGTAAGAAGCAGCACATTATCCTTTCAGCATCTGGTGGTTTTCTTGAGGACATATAATATTATTCAGATAATACTCCATCTAAAATTCCTCATGTAGGCGAGATGAAATTTTCACTTTTCCTGCTATGCTGACCTAAGAATTCAACAGAATTTTATTCCTTTACAAGCATTAACACAGATTTAACATGTAAAAACAATTTATTTGAAGAACAGTTTGACCAGCCCTGTACCATCAATGCCTCCTTTCAATGCTTTTGAAACTTCTTTTTGCAGGGAGGTGGGAGGAGGGTAGCATTATCAGCTAATGTTTTCCTTTTGATTTTTAATGGCACGTTTGCATGAGATATGTTGGGAAGTATGTATAGCAATAAAAAAAAATAACTTCAAAGTCAACCTCCTACAAGTGTATGTCACAAAGCTAATTCTTGGAGATTACCTAATTGCCATTTCATCTAATTTAAACATCTGTAATGAACTTCGTTAAAGTTATAATTAAAGTATCATATGCATCAAATATGGCAGTTTTAAGAGAACTAAGTATTAGCAACTTCCTTAAAGGAATAATAAGCCAGCATATAAGTCTAGTGATAGTGATAGCCTCAAAATCTTTTAGCAGAAGACTGGCAAATACCAAGCATATTGGTGTATGCTGGCTGAAACCCTCTACCTGGAAGTGAGAGTGCTACATGATCAGTTCCTTCTTATCAGTTAATGAAGGTTAATTATTACTAAGCAAAAAAATCTGAGATGCACTAATGATGTCAGGCAATAACATACACCTATATACCTCAAAAAGCCAAATGTTTGGTGATAAACTTTTACCTTTCATATATGGGCAAAAGCACTGGTAGAAGGACTATGGCATAACATGAGTTTTGCGAAGAAAATTTTATTAATGGCTGATGTTTAAATTGATACCATCAGCCGACCTGATATTCCTAAATTAATTAAAAAGTTGATTCCCGTGACTGGAATTGAGAATTATGGATTAAATTGCATTTTACTATATGCATGTATTTAGCATACATAATTATGGAAACCAGTACCATTAACATTCACAGACAAGCTTCTTTACTAACGACATTGTGTTTATTTTAAGCTATTGAACATTCTCAGTGCTAAATATATTTGTCCTTAAGTATAAAGATGAGTAGTACTTTCAGTTTCCTTAACTTTTTTTTATTGCTGTTCCATGCTTATCATAAAGTGATAATAGGTAGTGTTGTTGCTGCACAGCTTTAGTTCCACGGTTTCAAAAGACTGCTTTAAAATTCTGTTTCTACAATCAAATTTTAAATATTCTAAGAAGAAACAAGCCAATAAGGCTTGTTACATTTCCACATTTATTTTGGACACAATACATGTACTAAGGACAATTGAGTCAGCATGGATATATACAGGATATTGCTTCCCTTGTAAGAAGAAGTTAACATTTATAAAAATCATATTCATCACAACTAAGAATAAAACAAACCATGTTTTATTATCAGTGATATTTCTAACCCAGTAAGCACATTTCTGCAGCGGGGTCTCCCTTTCTAACACATACCTATATAGCAAACATCACAAAATGCTTCTCATCCTTCACTGTAGTTTCTAACTATGATAATACAAATACTGAGAAGTATTTAAGCTTTTCATTGATTGAATTATTATTTTATATTTTATATTATATTTATTATTTTCATTGATTGAATTATTCAACTTTTCTATGCTTCTATTACTTAAATCAAGTTTTGCTAAAGAGAATCTCCCCCCTTTGTGTTTCTAATTTGTGAATATGAACACTTTGAATTCTGTAAAAGGCTTTGAAACAGGTTTGTTGTCTGTAATCTGCCATAATCTTTCTCTTTTTTGGAAGCAATTACAACTCTCAAATTTCCTGCCTTTTAAGTGTAATTAAATCTCAACAGTAGAGACACAAAGACATTTATGAGGACAAAAGGAATAGCAATAGTTTTCCCAGATTGCCAGCTCTTCACTATCTGCAGGATAGCGTAGACTAATTTTGAGTAGCCAAGAGATTGGCTAATCTTGTTGGAGAATAAAGGGTAAGAATAAAATCTGTTTCCAGATTTTCAACTGCACAGAATTCTATTTACACTCCGAAGCCTTGCTCTCATTCTCCCCAGCAGAGCCAAAAGAATACTTACTTCTAGGGAAAGCC
Source organism: Pedionomus torquatus (assembly GCA_013398155.1). Classification (NCBI taxonomy): domain Eukaryota; kingdom Metazoa; phylum Chordata; class Aves; order Charadriiformes; family Pedionomidae; genus Pedionomus; species Pedionomus torquatus. The sequence goes on along the minus strand of VZRU01005523.1, from coordinate 13,474 downwards.
TCTCGCTTCTCCAAACCGTCACTTCTATACAATCTCCCAGTATGTGTTTGTTCTTTCTTGCTTTGCTTTTTAAGACTAATCAAATACAAGTGAATCAAGTAGCAAAAGCTATCCACTGTTTCACAGTATCTTCTTGATCAGTTTTGCTTCAAAAATTGGAATGCCATTAATATAACTGCATTAAATTGTCTTGTTTTGTCATAAATTTCACCTCCTTTTTCAGGAGGAAGCCCATTTGCAAACAATATTTGTGCATGCAGTCACTAATAATCAGCAGCTAACAAGAATGACTTGTTATAATAAAGACAAGACCAAGTAGGCAGCAGAGAAGCTATTATACTTACCAATCACCGCAGTTGCTCGTTCAGATGAATAGCAAGATAGATGCAAGATATCTAGAACTCCAGGCAGAGCTTAGTGTTCAAAAAAGCCTTAAAGCGTTCCTCAAAAGCAGACAACATACCTTCTCGCTGAGGTCTATGGGAAGCCATTGGTAGTCCATCATGAGGTCCTGTGGTTCGTTCCAGCAAACTGGTCTCATTACTTGACATGCAGTCACTATGGGAAAAGTCATTCTAAATTGAGAAGGGAAAAAAAAAAAAAAAGAAACAAAAAAAAAAACCAGAAGGGTCTTAATATAATGTATTATCATCAAAGCTTGCTCTAAACAGCAGAAATTACCAAAACAAATTTGACAAGAGACAAGTCTGAAGCTCTTGACAATGGCAAAACGGTGGTCACTAGCCATTTCAATTCTTACTTTTTTATTTATTGTCAACTGTAACCTGCAATGTTTCACTGACCGTATTTTAAAAACAAAACAGGGAGGAAGACAGATCATGTGCCTCTAGGGTACCTCAAGCCAGACAATTCAAGATCATTGGCTTAGAACCTGAGTGCTAACTTTCTGTTCATATGAACTGTTTCAATTGCTAGCCTGTGAAGTCATCTACTCACTATGCTCTACATATATTCTCTCAATTATTCATGCTCTGTATCTTCAGCCTGTCACCTCTTCTATATAAGAAATCATGAACAACTGTTTGGACAGTCTAGCAGGACATATAGTCTCAACTGTTAAATCCATGCACCTCTTACACTAACAAAACAATTGGAATGAAACCAGTTGCCACCAACTCCACATATTCCATGGGAGAACAGGACAGACTGAAAGCTCATCTCCCCTGACATTTGCAGACTTCAAAATCATATGCCAAGAATACCACTCTTTTGATACAGCACATAAGGAGAGACAGAACAGGAATTTGAGGTGCTTGAGTGTGGCCAAAGAAGGGCAACAACGTTGGTGAAAGGTACAGTCTGGAAAAAAAAGACATCAGAGGGCAGACCTTATCGCTCCTACAACTCCCTAAAGGAGATTGCAGAGAGGTGGCTGTCAGTCTCTTCTCCCAAGTAATAAGCAACATGACGAGAGGAAGTAGCCCCAAGTTGTGCCAGGGGAGGTTTAGACGATCTATTAGGAAAAATTTCTTCATTGAAAGAGTTATCAAGCATTGAAACGGGCTGCCCAGGAAAGTGGTGGAATCACCATCTCTGGAGGCATTTAAAACTCGTGGTGCTTAGGGACATGGTTCAGTGGTAGACCTGGCCGTGCTAGGTTTATGGTTGGACTCAATGATCTTAAGAGGTCTTTTCCAACCTAAACAATTCTATGAAATCATACAAGACAGCTAACATGCAGAGGTACGTTAAGAGAAGAAGGAACAAATCAGGCTAACGATGATAAACTACAGAAAAGTATTAGATGAGCATGGACTTCAAGTGGTTTATCTGAGGTAATATAAAAATGCCACCTATATGCAAATAACATATTGATGGGAGCAGCAGAGGCAGGAACACAGAGGTGGGGGGAGAATGTACTTCTCCGTTTAGCACCACAAATCAACCAAATACTGTTTTGCATTAAGCACTGGAAGCTCAAACAGAGGGTAGGTTTCTTGGGAAAGCTTTCAAAAGAAGCAAGTTAAACAGAGAACATTCAATGCAAGATAAATATTTGGCAACTGGCCTGCATGAAANGAACACTTTGAATTCTGTAAAAGGCTTTGAAACAGGTTTGTTGTCTGTAATCTGCCATAATCTTTCTCTTTTTTGGAAGCAATTACAACTCTCAAATTTCCTGCCTTTTAAGTGTAATTAAATCTCAACAGTAGAGACACAAAGACATTTATGAGGACAAAAGGAATAGCAATAGTTTTCCCAGATTGCCAGCTCTTCACTATCTGCAGGATAGCGTAGACTAATTTTGAGTAGCCAAGAGATTGGCTAATCTTGTTGGAGAATAAAGGGTAAGAATAAAATCTGTTTCCAGATTTTCAACTGCACAGAATTCTATTTACACTCCGAAGCCTTGCTCTCATTCTCCCCAGCAGAGCCAAAAGAATACTTACTTCTAGGGAAAGCCTCTCGCTTCTCCAAACCGTCACTTCTATACAATCTCCCAGTATGTGTTTGTTCTTTCTTGCTTTGCTTTTTAAGACTAATCAAATACAAGTGAATCAAGTAGCAAAAGCTATCCACTGTTTCACAGTATCTTCTTGATCAGTTTTGCTTCAAAAATTGGAATGCCATTAATATAACTGCATTAAATTGTCTTGTTTTGTCATAAATTTCACCTCCTTTTTCAGGAGGAAGCCCATTTGCAAACAATATTTGTGCATGCAGTCACTAATAATCAGCAGCTAACAAGAATGACTTGTTATAATAAAGACAAGACCAAGTAGGCAGCAGAGAAGCTATTATACTTACCAATCACCGCAGTTGCTCGTTCAGATGAATAGCAAGATAGATGCAAGATGTCTAGAACTCCAGGCAGAGCTTAGTGTTCAAAAAAGCCTTAAAGCGTTCCTCAAAAGCAGACAACATACCTTCTCGCTGAGGTCTATGGGAAGCCATTGGTAGTCCATCATGAGGTCCTGTGGTTCGTTCCAGCAAACTGGTCTCATTACTTGACATGCAGTCACTATGGGAAAAGTCATTCTAAATTGAGAAGGGAAAAAAAAAAAAAAGAAACAAAAAAACAAACCAGAAGTGTCTTAATATAATGTATTATCATCAAAGCTTGCTCTAAACAGCAGAAATTACCAAAACAAATTTGACAAGAGACAAGTCTGAAGCTCTTGACAATGGCAAAACGGTGGTCACTAGCCATTTCAATTCTTACTTTTTTATTTATTGTCAACTGTAACCTGCAATGTTTCACTGACCGTATTTTAAAAACAAAACAGGGAGGAAGACAGATCATGTGCCTCTAGGGTACCTCAAGCCAGACAATTCAAGATCATTGGCTTAGAACCTGAGTGCTAACTTTCTGTTCATATGAACTGTTTCAATTGCTAGCCTGTGAAGTCATCTACTCACTATGCTCTACATATATTCTCTCAATTATTCATGCTCTGTATCTTCAGCCTGTCACCTCTTCTATATAAGAAATCATGAACAACTGTTTGGACAGTCTAGCAGGACATATAGTCTCAACTGTTAAATCCATGCACCTCTTACACTAACAAAACAATTGGAATGAAACCAGTTGCCACCAACTCCACATATTCCATGGGAGAACAGGACAGACTGAAAGCTCATCTCCCCTGACATTTGCAGACTTCAAAATCATATGCCAAGAATACCACTCTTTTGATACAGCACATAAGGAGAGACAGAACAGGAATTTGAGGTGCTTGAGTGTGGCCAAAGAAGGGCAACAACGTTGGTGAAAGGTACAGTCTGGAAAAAAAAGAGGGCAGACCTTATCGCTCCTACAACTCCCTAAAGGAGATTGCNACAAACAAACAAAAAAAAAACCAAACAAACAACAAAAAAAACCCCTGATGAACCAAGGCAAAATTCAGAAATGTTTTAAAATGTCTAATGACTTTAAATGTAGCTTCCTTTGCCAGTTGACCAGCTTAATTCTGTGTTTCAAGGAAACGACACATCGCCCTAAAAAGATACATCCACAAAGAACTAGGAAATACTGGAAGTTACTAGTGAGTCTCTGGATGAATCCATTTTAAGTGAGGCACCTCTATTTATCTGTAACAGGTAGTANAGAGGTGGCTGTCAGTCTCTTCTCCCAAGTAATAAGCAACATGACGAGAGGAAATAGCCCCAAGTTGTGCCAGGGGAGGTTTAGACGATCTATTAGGAAAAATTTCTTCATTGAAAGAGTTATCAAGCATTGAAACGGGCTGCCCAGGAAAGTGGTGGAATCACCATCTCTGGAGGCATTTAAAACTCGTGGTGCTTAGGGACATGGTTCAGTGGTAGACCTGGCCGTGCTAGGTTTATGGTTGGACTCAATGATCTTAAGAGGTCTTTTCCAACCTAAACAATTCTATGAAATCATACAAGACAGCTAACATGCAGAGGTACGTTAAGAGAAGAAGGAACAAATCAGACTAACGATGATAAAATACAGAAAAGTATTAGATGAGCATGGACTTCAAGTGGTTTATCTGAGGTAACAAAAGCCTACACAATTTTTCCCAAATTAAGACATTAATGTATCAGTCTATATGTTCTTCAGTGACCAGATCTTGTTAAAAAACAAACAAACAAAAACAAAAACAAAACAAACAAACAAACAAAAAAAAAACCAAACAAACAACAAAAAAAACCCCTGATGAACCAAGGCAAAATTCAGAAATGTTTTAAAATGTCTAATGACTTTAAATGTAGCTTCCTTTGCCAGTTGACCAGCTTAATTCTGTGTTTCAAGGAAACGACACATCGCCCTAAAAAGATACATCCACAAAGAACTAGGAAATACTGGAAGTTACTAGTGAGTCTCTGGATGAATCCATTTTAAGTGAGGCACCTCTATTTATCTGTAACAGGTAGTATAATATAAAAATGCCACCTATATGCAAATAACATATTGATGGGAGCAGCAGAGGCAGGAACACAGAGGTGGGGGGAGAATGTACTTCTCCGTTTAGCACCACAAATCAACCAAATACTGTTTTGCATTAAGCACTGGAAGCTCAAACAGAGGGTAGGTTTCTTGGGAAAGCTTTCAAAAGAAGCAAGTTAAACAGAGAACATTCAATGCAAGATAAATATTTGGCAACTGGCCTGCATGAAAACTAGAAGGTAAATAGATACCTATCTTATTAGTAGCTCTATAAAGCAAATACAATTCCTTGGAGAAATTGATACTTTTCAAATGGATGTATTTTGAAAGTTCAAAATGTGATGCTCTTACTCAGGATGAAGAACACTGCTCCACTGAAAGACCTTCATAAGAGATGCATAAAGGAAAAATATAAAAAATAGAATATTATCTAAAGATTTAAATATGTGAAGCATAAAATTCTGGAAATAAGTGCCAGAATACACGAGGGGCTTTTTTTTCCCCCCTCAAAGGACTTGTACAACATAAAGGGAGAAATCAGCAGTCAAGATTAACTACCTTGTTTGGTACAGAGGACCCAAAGACTGTCACAAGGTAGAAATGAATGAGGAAGCACAGAGCTGTCAAAAGACATTGGAATCCACTTGCACTTTGTGAATTCTTCAAAGAACTTCTTCAGATTTGACCGATGAACAAACTAAAGTTTGTTTCATCTTACTAAACCAGCTTTTCATCATCTACAGTGTGGGTACAATACATTCAACTCATTTAGGACTCGGTAAGTATACAGGAGCACATTGCCAATCTAACTTGCATCAGTCACTTCAACAGCAGTACACAATTAGCAGGTGAACATCCACGTGCCTTTAGACCACACTACAGATGGTCCGAGGAGCTGAACGACATTTCAGCTGTTTCATTTAAGTCAGCGTGCAGTCTGTGTTCTACACCGAGCATCAGTAATTTCAGGTTTCAAAGCAATCAGACTTAAAATACAGAGCATACTTTGTTTCCTCAAGATAAAACTCATTCCAGCCCCTAGTCACTCAGTAAATAATCTCTGCAAACGTAACTGATCAAAACAAAATCTCGTGCTTGCAACATCTAATAAAGTATGAGCACAATGTCATAATAATAAAGGAATAAATAAATAGGAAAATAAATAAAAAAGGAAAGTAGCTGTCTATCAATGAGATTGCACTTTAACTGCTTTAGCAAATTCACAACTATTTTAATTAAATTTTAAAAGAAATCACAAGCGTGCTCCTCAAGACTCCCATTAATGCTGTTTTGTTAGACATTTCATAACAACTGTGGACATAACTGTTAACTCCTGGTTGTGCATTATTCACAAAACTGCTGGCTTTTGAGCATTAAAGTTACCCTGTTAAAGCTGTGATTCATTAAGACTGACCATAAAAAGCCCTGCTGATTAAGTGGATCCATCAACACTACATAAGCTAACACGTTTAGCATGTATTTTGGTATGAGAGTGAATGTCTTCCTGACATGAAATCAAAAAACTGAACCAAGATTTCTAGAGAAGCTCAATGTCAATTCTCAGGCAGAAGTAAGGTCTTCCTTAAACTACAGCCACACACTTTGTGAAAAGCAACTTCAATATCTTTCTTCCACACCACATAAAGAAGACACAGCCATTCGAATTAATTCTGACAGAGGCTCTCAAACTATTCAATTCTGTTTACTTTTCTAAGATGTCTTTTTCCACCTCTGAAAACATGACTGTAAGAGCTGAAAGCTGAAAGTTCATTTTAAGGAACAAGCTGAGAATTCCACCTAACCAAGTACCTTTTTTTTTTTTTTTTAATTCACAAGTGGATGTAAAACCAATCAAATTTGAAGTCAGACCTTTTTTGCATTCAAAGTCAGGCTACTTGTTTTGATTAATGGAAAAATAAATTACAGTCTATTCTAGTAAACAATTACTAGTTAAGAAGTCAAAGAAATTGTAAGCAAATTTCAGAAGAGAGGTGTGGAAGATTTACTTTGAAGTTGTATTCTGTTCAGCTCACGTCAAAGAAACATTAAATATTGCTGCTAAATCTCCCAATAATAGAAAATTGCTTCTCACCTAGCACATACATTATCTTTATAGAAGTGTTCAAGTATTTGTGTGGGTTATTACTCTAGAATGGTTACTTTTCTATCTGTGGCAGCATTCTGTACCAGGCAAACTACATCCATATTTGAAGACTCCCTCTAAATTGCAAAATATTACACAGTTCAAACCAGTTATTTGAACAAGTCCTGATATTGATGATTTTATAAGTAATCCTAACTATTAAAAAAGTTGATAATTCATTCACTTGAGAAATTTTTCACCTAGAAAGCTAAACCAGTATTATGTACATTAATACATTATGTGTATTCTGTGAACAGTATCTTTCACAATACCTAGTGGAACAGAGGAGGCAGACAGCAGGGCAATCCAGGGCAGCCATAAACTTTACCTTACGGCCTGCAAGCATTGTTCCTGTGCCAACTCCAGATCCTATTTGAAGCTGCAATGCAACTCTTCACATTTGGTGTTAGCTACTGTGACAGTCCTATATCAAACACTCACAAGTAACTAAAACGCAAGTGGCACTCTCAGAGTGGACAACTAGCATACAAGTTCCTGTTGACGGTCATACTATATTATGCTAATTGTGCTAGTCGTTTCCTGTCAATTAATACAATGTACTCACACAACAAACGTAAGTGTAAAGGTAATTCTTGCATAAGCCTTTGTCACTGTAAAGCTTTCACACGCAAGGATTCACTGCAGCTCATAGTGCTGATGCTAATGGTTAAAGTACAGTGAAGCAAGAAACTCGGTTGGCCCCAAACCAATAACCAGATAATTAATTTGATAATCGTACACATCTTTGTGATGGGCTAGAGGATTAACTACAATTCTCCTTGAAACAAGCTAAGAGAGCATTCTAAAATTGTCTGCTCTCACAAGCCAGACCAGAATTTTGTATCTAAAACATCCTTCTTCATATGGTTGACAGCAAGTACCATATTAAAAAAATAAAAACAAACAAAAAACCCCAAACAAAACAAAAAAAACCCCAACCAAACAAACAAACAAAAAAACAAAAGCAACAACAACCCCCCCCACCACCTATTACGTCAGATGTTTCCTAGGACTGTAAAATAAGCACCAAGTGTCTCAAGCAGAAAGCCACCCTGCTTGGAAGGATGTTGCTCTGTTTAACTAATGTATGTGAGCTGAGCAAATCTCAGTTAGTCTACACATGACAGATGTCCAAACTCTCCCTTCTATTAACGTAGATGGCTGATCAAGAAATATCATTCTGGTATTGGTTTGGCAAAATTTGGTTTTTATCATTCTGGTATTTGGTATTGTAATGAAATTTGGCTAGTAATCATATGTAATGATTACTGGCTAGCCTAGTAATCATCATGAACAAGTGACTGATGCACACAAGTCTCCTGATGCTGCATTGTACTTTATAAAAGAACTATTCATGCATCAGCTCTAGTGAGTGCTAGCAAGGGAAACCTGCTTACAGCAGCTGGACAGCTCGGTTAGCTCTACGTGCCCAAATATGAAAGTTTATTTTTCTGCAAGACTTCAGTAAATGTGCTGTTAGGGACAGCACACTTAGCCTTGCACGCTGCACAGATGTAAACTGGCACAGCTCATTCATTCACGTACAAGCAGGATCTGGCAAGCAAAACTATGTAAAAGAGGGCATTTTGGAAGAACTAACTCATGATCACGAGTTATCAACTACAGCATCTGTACCTTAGAGAAATTTGAATGATGTCAGAATAATCATTAATAGATATGCTGCCAATTACAAGTCAAAAGCCATGATTTGCTCAAAATAACCCATACAAGCTACCACCCTTACTGTTTCACAGTGATACAGATACATGTCACTATAGTAGCACAAAGCCTAAACACCGCCTCTTAATAAGCAACAATCGGCTGAAACTGTACATGTACTTACATGCTGCTGAACGCTCTCTTGATGACAACAGAAGAGGCACAGCCTTGTACTCAAGGACTCTGTGCAACTCCACCTGCACGCTATCACCTAATTCTCACTGTTAGTTTGCTACAGGGATAGAACATTCATGCCATCTTACACTTCAGTGGAAATCCAGCACATGTATTTAATACTCACAAATTTATAATGCAGAATGCTTTAAAATCTGTTTAATATTGACAACTCTTGATTCAACAGATCATCTCCTATATAAAAAATCCACTACTATCTAACTACCAGCCAAATGCAAGATCAAGACTGAAGACAATTACCCAACTAATGCTGCTAAGTTACACTTCAGTTTGCAAGTTTTTGACTATGTAATGGCATTGTCTGCTTGATTGGAGATGCAGACAGATGTCCTACAAGACTGAGAACAGAATCAGCCTCAAGATCTAAGACGAAAGATCTACCAAACAATCTCTCTTTTGGCTACAGCCACCAAACAACTTAAATGCTTCCTTGTTAGGTTATCTTTTCACAGGCAGAATCAACCTCCGAACCAGTAACGCTTATTCCACATAGAATCACAGGTTGGAAAACTGAGCTGCCAGGAACCTCATGAATTTCAACAAGGAGAAGGGCAAAGTCCTGCAGCTGGGGAGGAGCAACTACAGGTACAACACAAGCTGGAGTCTAACTTGCTAGAAAGCAGCTTTGCAGAAAAGGACCTACACCTATAAAAATATATGTATATATATATATACACATCTGAACGGAGGGTGCAAAGAGGATCAAGCCAGGCTCTTTTCAGTGGTGCCCAGTGACAGGACTAGAGGGAGTGGGCACAAACAGAAACACAAGAGGTTCTCTCTGAACATCAGGAAATACCTTTACATTATGAGGATGACTGAGCAGTGTCACAGGTTGCCCAGAGAGGTTGTGGGACTCTCTATCCCTGGAGACAGTTAAAGGCCACGTGGACATGGTTCTGGGCAATCAGCCTTTCCTCTACTTAAGGGGAAAGGTAGCAGGTAGACAAGATAACCTCCAGAGGTCCCAGCCAACCTCAGTCATTTTGTGATTCTGTGACCAGATCTAAAATCCTGTAACATGTGAAATGAAAGCTTGGCTGGCTGAAAATATGGTCCAAATGGATAATGTGCCCTATTAACTCATACCTAGTAAGTTGGACTGCATCAAGAATGCATGGTTGCCCAAAGGTACTTTAAGGCATATTTGATTAGTGAAACTATTTTAAGAGCTCACTTGTAAGAGGCAGACACAAAACACTATGAGGGAGATGTAAGCCTTTTGAAAAAACATCAGCTGATTAAGGGAGAGAAAGCACACAGTATGACAGCTTTAGCGATCACATATAGACTAACTTGTAGCACTGTGAAATCAGGGCAATTTTGAGACAAAGTGTGTACCAGTCTCTTACGCAGCACTAGCAGCTTCAGCTATCAAGGCCCATGACAATTACACTTGAAATACTAGCTTCAGCACCTTGGTACATCATAGCAGTCAGCTACAGCAATGATTTACAGTGCTGGGGGAATACCTCATGTTGTGTTTGCTAGAAACACAGCGTACTCTTTCTCTAATCTGCATCTGAGCTTTTAACTGGTTTTAAACCACAGTTTCAGTCCAACTTAGCTAGCTTGCAACAAAGTAGAGAATTTGAAGTTAAAGCCAGCAATGCAACAACTCAGGTGCAACTGCATTGCTAGTTAGTTACTTATTCAACAACTTTGTATAACTTTAGGACTTTTACAATTGTCTGTTGAGTGAATAAGAAGAAAATCACTTGAATGTATTAGTTTAAGTTTAGACTGACGTTAAAATTGTACTCACAACAGCCTAGACCGACAGAAAAATTTTAAAAAACATTTGCCCATTGAGAGTGGTTCACTGAAGTGCAAGTAGTACTGAGAAGAGATAACGCCTTCATCACTACTTTTAACTACTGATGTATGTCATTTTGCCCTGTTCTTGAAGCCAATAGGTCTAAGCAGAATAGTCTAAAAGCATTCATTCATGTATGGAAGTTCTGAATAACAGATAATCTATTATGTTCTTATTTCACTCTTAAGACGCTTCCCAAGGCATTAAGTCTCCTTTCACTAACTATTAAAAGTAATTTTACTTTCTTCTTCCAAGAAGGACAAGATTAAGAGGTTGAAGAAAGGCAAGAAGTTCAGGAAGGAATGTGGTTTCCATCCAGACCTCTGAGCTTGTCCTCTGCAATCTTCAGTCTCTGGAATTATAAACCCTTAGTCTTGGAGGATACTACAGATTTTCACCAACTCTTGAAGGAAACGTAGACATTTACTATTAATGGGGTTAATAGAGATTGAACTGTGAAATCACATCTTTTCTAGGGCAGCTATGGCTAGACACCAATATCAGCAAATAAACGAAGTGACAGAGATTTAAGTAGACAGAAGGCTACAGACTTCAGTGGTTTCACAGATACAGCCATCTTACTGCTTCTGGCTGCATCCTTTTCTGCAGCAGTTTAGAAAGAGCTGAGAGTTCTTGATACTCCAAGCCCAGTGAGATCCTGCTATCTAGAAATAAGTCAATATTGGGTAACACTGAAAAACAGACCACAGCTTAACAACAGTCATCTAAGTGCAAGCATTAGGAAGTCACGGGTATCTTTTCAATGCTGTCAGTGCTCATTTAACATGTTGGAAAAGAAACTGGCACAGAGATCAGTGAGAGGCTGATTAACAATTGTATAAAGGGACCAAGTAAGCCTACACATTTCTTTTGTTCTAATACCTCATACTTTGAACCAAATGACCAAAACAACCGAGAGCAGTGAAAGTTTTTACTCAGCAATTTCCTGGAGAATTGGCATGCACATTTAGACAGAATCCTTTCGTTTTAAACACTGTCTTTTATGTAGTTATAACTTCCTTTCCAGAAGACTTCCAGTAATGTTTCTGCAAATTCTTAACTCCCGTTTGGAGTCAGAAAAATTCCTGCTCAGGACTCAAGGTTGACTGAGGGAGCTAGAATAGTTTTTATCTCTGTATGCAAAACTTGTAAAACATTAGTATTTTCCCAGAGCGTACCATCCTTTAGAAGATCTTTGTCAACAGTAAAAGGACATTTTTTAATCTTTCTGTCTCTTATTTAAACCAGACTCTGAAGACACACTTCTCCTTACACTCAAATCTATGATGCTAAAAAGAGTACACTGCAGCTTCAAAACGGGATTGTCTGTGATGTTGTTCCTACTGACGGAATCTAACATTAAGTTCTACTACCCTGTTCTGCTGCAAGTCGCTGAAGATCAATTATAAAAGCACTTTTCTAATTTGCAGACAAAATATCTTAGAAATAGAAGACTCCTAAGAGAAATACTCTGTAAACAGAAACTATTCCTTTGTTTGCAAGTAGAGACTTTTTCTATAAAGAATCCTCCAGCCAACTAATCATAATACTATGCAGCAAACCATTATCTCCAGGAAATTCCTTATTTCAACAGAACCTTAGTTCTATTACTGTCAAGTATACCTGAGTAGATGTTCTAGTGTCTAACACAAGCCACATTTGTGACATTAGTAACATATTCAGAACTCTTCCGGTGTTTCAGTGTTCTGATCTCACATCTTGAATGGGATTGACTTTATTGCTTATCAAGTTCTAACAGCTTTGATACCAATGAACTTATTAAACAAATATAATCAACACAAGAATTAAGCTATGTGTTCTGTTACTTAAACCAATACATACAGTGGTATCAGCAGTCTTTTTGCATATTAATGCTTGTTTTATGTCTACAGATGTGAACGCTGCTGACTTATTTCAACTTTAGATTCAAAGTTCATGTTCTGCACACCTTAACCTACCAATGGCTTTTTTCAAAAAGGTGGGATTATGAACTACATGAACAGACAATCTGCCAATAGTATCAATAAGAGACCAAAAAGAGGAGCAATCCCCTTAATCCTTTGTCAAGAAGCAACTTTAATGTGAGCTCCATCTTCTCAGTCAGCACAGATCCTATCCAGAAAACATAATCCCAATCACGGGAAAAAGCAAACTGCTTTATATTCTAGTAAATCACCCACAAACTCTCTGTAAGCGAACCTCTCAAGTTTTGCTGCTCATTATAGCTAAATGTTGTAGGTCCTTAAAACTGCAAGCCAAACCATTTTGTTAGATTCGCCACATGCAGTACCACAGCCCTTGCCCTAAGGGATTCAGAATCTAAACCTGAGGCATAAACCACCTGGCTCAATTCCATGTCTGAAAGTCATCATCTTTGTAGGTTGATTTCATGTCACCGCTGCTTGCCATAGGTAGGTGGTGTTTCACGGGCCGTGTGAACAACAGCTCTTCTACCATCTTCAGGCTGTTCAGAAGACGCAGGCTGAGAAAGCTGGGGGGTGTTAAGGAAGGGAAGCCCAGAGCACAGCTTGCAGCCTCTTAGCACAGAACTTCTCTTGCGGTTTATCTCCTCGATAACCGGGCAGGCCGCAGCCCCTCCCGGGACAGGCCGTGCTTGTGGCAAAGCCTTCCCGCAAGGACGCCAGGGTCTCACCACCCACCGCTCTCCCGAAGGGCGCCCCGGGCCCGGCCACCCCCAGGCAGGGACTGGCGGGACCCGCCGGGTCCC
>VZRU01005522.1:188349-200437 GCA_013398155.1 Pedionomus torquatus | reverse complement strand
TCTGTGAATTATAAAGAATAGAACAATTGAGTGAGAAAGAAGGTATATCACATGCAACTTCACTCTATGATTTGCTCCTGCTTGGAGAACCTGCAGTGACGTTTCTCCTGAGAATGACCAACAAAGTTACTCCTTTATTCTCTGTCACACCTACACATGTGAGTAGTGGATGTGAGATGTGAGATGTGGGAGTAGAATGGTAATGTCCCATACACAGTGGCAGATCTCCTTAACAGTAATGAAACAATCTATTTCCTTCTTAACAGGGGAATAAATACTGCATACTTTTCTATGCTTGACACGGGGGTCCAAAATTGGGCCCTCAGAGGCGGTGAAAAGACCTATTTCAAAGCTCCACTGAAATATCCCACTTGGTTCTCAGGAAGTGCTCCTGTTGCTGTGTCTGACATGCAGAACTGTGCTTGGAGGAAGTCAGTTTTAGTCAACATCCTTATCAAGCTGATGCTCTAGTCCATGGTCACTCACTTTTAGCTCATCTGCCGTGAGCCAATTGACTCCTTCAGCAAGGAAACCCAGGAGTGCCAGAGGGCTGGATTTCTCCCATATACCCCTATACTGACCACCCTTCAGGGCTCAAAACCTTAGAGAGTCTTCTCAAAGAAGGGAAATTCTATTGTCCTACTTGGTGTATGAGGGAACCCCTCCAGTGACAGGAGACCGGCATGTCAGTTTGCCTCTTGAGGGGCTTTGTGCAGAAGCACACGTGGGGGTTAGCCAGTTGATCAGGTGCCATGGGCGAGAAACTTATGGGTTTTGGCTAGCAGCAATGCCTAACCAGTGCAAGAAGACTCTAAAAAAGTATAACAATATTCACTTTAAGATGAAGAACTGATTTGGGCCTCCCTGGCCGCAGTCTTTTTTCTGATGAGGTGTGGGCATGTCTGGCATCCAGAGCAGAGGGAACTGGCCAACAACACACCACTAAGGAAGATGAATCTTGTCCAGTATCCCATCAGCCCACTAAGCCTTGCTCCAACCCTGCCTCAGACCCTGGAAAAGGAAAAATTTGTGCAGGCTTCAACTGTTAGAAGAAGTTAGAGAAGAAGCCAGGACTCGAGACTCTGATTTCTCTGGACTTGGACAGGGGGAAGACCTATAAATGATGAGGATCCATGGTCCCTGGGTATCTTCTTCATGTCTCTGAGAGGTAACTAAGAGAAGCAGTGTTATTGCCAGGCATCTTACATTGGTATATGAGCCATGGCAAAATTGTAGAGGGATCTGCACACTGAAAAAGTCTTGAAACCCATTCTGTTAGAATCCTTTGGATTTAAACAAGGGCTAAGAGTCTTCTATTAGATTTGTTTGGGGCAAAGGTGAGGAGTCTCTGTTTGATTTGATATGCCCTATTAAAGGCAAGTTGACACTACTAGCATAAATTCATGTTGTAGTATGAGGCTTATTCTGCTGTAGTAGACAATATGAAGCCTCTCCTAGCCCTGGAAACATTTCATTCTATATCCTGAATTCCTCTGGGAAAGGTGGTGGGGTTTACTGACCTCGAAAATATTTATTTCCTGGATACCTAAGGGATGGTACTGGCTTCTTCTGGCCTTCTCTTGTTACTTTGCCATGATGGCTTGTGATGTGCATTTTGCCTTAAGGCTTCTTTATTACTTGTCTCTTGATGTAGGCCAAAAATGGTCCATCTTGTCATCTTCCTGAAGGAATTAATAAATTTGTCCTGTCAGAATTGTCTATTATCTTTTGCCCCTCAAGACCTTACTGGGCCCTTACTGTTACCCTTTCCCTCACCTAATGGCACTCTTGCCATCCTAAAGTAGGACTCCAGGGGCAGGATGTACAGTAGGAGAGCGCAGAGGTGGCATGAGGTTTGGGGAAGAAGAGAGATTACACACTTTTGAAAGTAGGATAGGGATTTCTGTAATCCTGTGTTACTTTCTGATTCAAACTAATTCTGCAAGTCCAAGGTTGATAAGTTAAGCAGTTTTGCGTTTCTCTAAATAAATTTTCTAGGAACTAGGCATGTAAGCCCTTTTGGTCATTTCCCACCCCCCCATTAATATATTCTAAGCTAATAAGTTGTAGGGCCATAGAGAGATTGAATGATACCAATTAAACTCAAGATCTGACAACCTTGTTGTAAGTAGAGCAAAAGACTTGGTTCAAAAGGCAGTTCAAATTGCTTCCTCTTACAGGATGCCACTTGCAATCAAAATAGACTTTATGGGGCTAAGATCTATCTTTGGTGATGTTGATGCACAGCCATAGCAAACCGATGGAAACTCCTGTGAGTGGAAATGGGTGTATTTCAGAGCCCGTTTGAGTTGGTGTCAGAGCAGGTGGCAGACCTCTCTTATGGTGGTGTTATATTTGCAATTAGATGGCTGTCGTTAAGCACTCAAGCAAATGTGCTTGCTTGTGATATTCTGTATTGGGAGCTGAGAGAAATACCCATTTCAGCTTTCAGAAACTCTTCAATATTCCTTTTAGGAAAATCTGTTTTTTACAGCTAAATTGGACATTTGTAAGGCTAGATTTATAGACAGTTGAGGGCCTTTCCTTAGCTGTAGCTCAAAGAAGCAACACAATAGGAACTTAAGTATTTCAGGATCATATTTAGAATTTGTTGAGTTTTAGGGGCCAATTAAGTAATTCAGTTTTATTCCTCAATATATGATGCAATCACATGTGTCCTTATTCATTACAGCCAAAAACATTTCTTATGTGAATACATTAATGGAAAATTAATTTCACTTTTAGAGGTTCATTTTTCAAATTCAGAGCTATTTTTCCTAAAAATAATTTTTAAAATATTTTAAAATGTCAATAGTCTAAGCAATCACAAGCAGTGTTATAATAAGAAAGCACTTTTAAATGGTGCAGATATTTACTTTAGTAAAGGAATAGATTTAAGCTTGGAGTCCCCAACAGATCATGTGCAAAGAAACAATGGGTCAAATTCAATGCTAATTTGGGGCTTTTTTAAATTGTGTTCATCCATGCAGTATCTAAACACTGATTTATACCAAATGGGACATCACAAGAGAAAAAATTCTAGGAAAAAAATGAACCTTCCCAACAGCTTTATGCAGAATCTGATGTCATGGAAAGGCTGCAGGCTTTCCTGGAGAGGGCAAGGGAGTACAGGGAGACTGCTGCATGCACATTAAAAAAAATGTTGACAAGCAGCTATGCCTGCACCTGGCACAGGACCCCAACTCCCTGTGTTGGCTGTGCCCAGATAAATCCGTTGCTGGTAGTACAAAGGTCAACCAGTTCAAATTAAAGGACTTTGAGCAGTGATTAAGCACAGGTGAAAGTCTATTTGTGTGGGTGACTCAGAGTGAGTGAGAGCATCTAAGGGTGGAGAGAAGAGCAACAAAGAGGTCTGGGCAGACTGAGCAGCCTGTGGGTGCCACGGCTGGGAGAGGGATTCAACCAGTTTGAACTAAGGTCCTTTGGATGGGGGACACTGAACTCTTCATCCGTGTGCTCAGCTGTAAGACAAAGGGGATGTTTTGGGGTACAGGAAACAATGTGGCAGATATTGGTGTGATGTGAAAGGAAATGTCTTTTCAAATCAGTCAGGACAGGAAACAAGGGGGGAAAATGCTGGAAAATTACAATGCTATTTTGCATTATATGTGTGAACTTTCTGAGATAAAAGTCTCTGCTTCCCACTACCCATCTTAAAAGATCCTAGTTCAACACAGATGTCCGTTGCAGCAAAGAGAGATACTTAAGAAGTATTCAGTATTTCCATAGATGAGAGCACCTATTGCTGCATTAGAGAGGTTTCAAAACTGAGTAAGATATAAATATTCACTCTCCAAACCCTGTATGAGCTGCTGAGTGCCAAAGGTGCAAAGAAAGGTTTATAAAAAGTGACTCCGTAACTGGCCAGTACAGATTTTGTGACAATCCACCTCCCTGGTCTGGCTATGGGTGGGATTATGTCCATTGTGATATTCCTCTTTCCCAGATGCAAGAGCACTGCCGTCACTCCTGCTGCTCCCCAAGGTGGCTCATTCCAGAAGGCTGTGCAAATTGGCCATTAATTAGCCTCAGGAGATTAAAAGCTTAAAAATTAATAACACCAGTAAGTTAAAAATAAAACCAAACCAGCAGGTGAAAGCTAAGCATTGTTTTAAATATGAAAGATTATTTTGCATAATGCTGAATAGGAATCCACCTGATTCTAGAGGAAATACATTTCAATGCTCCTAATAAAAATATTCATAAGTCTTTTTTTCTTTCCCTCAAAACTGAAAGGTCAAGACTGGCTCTTCCTCTGTGTACTTTCTGAGGAGCATTATCACATCACACGTGTTGATTGCAACATGGAAAGTAAAGGTATATTGGCTGCAGTGCCTGCAGCAATAATTTTTACCTTCAACACTTTTACTTTATAACTCATTTTGTTTCTATATTATTCCTCATGCTATATTGTAACTTCAGTGATTATAAGTATACATTATTATATATTAGCAATCCAAGAGTACTTTATACACTGTACATGTGACCACTGAGAAGTCTAATAACTTGCGTATAGTCCTGTAAAAAAAAAGGCAAGAGCAGTGGTTACAAACTCCACTACAGACCCATGCATGAGATTCATTCACGTTGGTATGGTAGACATATCCTAAATGAGCAGGTTCCTTCTGCTGGAGAAAACAGTGTAACTATTGCAGGTGATAAATATTTTCATTCCTATCCACTGCAAATGACTATTTTCCATCACAGATAAATCACTACATGCAGTGACATCCTTAGTAATTTGGAGTGACAGTGATGTCATTATTTTGGGGTTTTCTAAACTTAAGACTAATTTTATATTAAAGAAGGACAGGGGATTTTGAACCTCCTGGTATAGATTGGTATTCCTGGCATTTATTACTGCTGAACTGCTAAAAGACAAGTTGAGGAAAATGTTCCACTTAGTAACTATTTCACTATCCTAGAATTCAGATTAATCATTTGCATGTCATACCTTTAGAAATATTGGCTATTTAATCATCTCATTCTCCACAAGAATTGTGTATGTATGACATACAGTAATCTTCATTTTACAGCTAAAGGAAATGGTATCAAATGATGAAATTACCTGATGAAGCTGGGTAATGAAAGGAATCACTATTAAGAGCCTCTCCTTCTGCATTTGTCTGTATTTCAGTGGACTATCCCACTTTAGCTGTTCTCTCATGATCTGTGCGTGGTTGTAGGTTTGTTTGGCTGGTTCTGATAGGTGGGAAAAGGTGTGAGGCAGTGATACCCAAGACAGGTCTGGCTTCCAGGGCTCATTCGGGTGAGGGTTGGCAGGAGCAGTTGAGGGGCTCAATGGGGTGACTGCAGGAACTCTTGAACCTGCCCAGGAACCCTTTTGGAGGTTATAGGCTGATCCAAGGTTTCCTAGTGCACCAGGGGCTCTTACAGCAGGCTCATCACTGAAGATGACCATGTTCTGCTTTGGGGGATGTTTCATGGTACTTCTGAATTTGGACATAACCATGTAACTCACCCTCAGAACCACCCCATCTATAGGTTCTTGAACACCATGGTGGTTCACGACATGGTGTCTAACACCCCCAGGATTATCTAAGCAATTAAAACCATAGAAACTTGTTTTCTAGCAAGAGAAAGAGTTAAAAAAAAACCCAGAACACTGATCATTGAAAATTTTGGCTTTCCTGGAAAATGGAAGGGTTGTGGATGTTGGTCGCACAGTTTCCCAAAGGCAGCCTTGGCATGACTGGATGGCTGTATTAACTTCTGTCTGCATAAGCAAATTCTGAATGCTGTAGCTTTTTATCTTCGTAGGTTATAGACATACATAAACTAAGAACATTTAGGATTTACAGAGACTTATCGTAAAAGCTTGAATTGAAGGTTGAAGACTGTGCACATCTGGTATAATGGTCCAAAAAGAAATAAAATAAATGAGTTTATGATGCTTTTCTATCATATACAAAAGCAATAAGCTTCTATTCACAGATTAGTAAGACTAATTAACCTCATATGGCATTGATGTGTTAAGTTTGAAATGTTTGTAAACTATGAAATCATAGAATCATTCACATTGGAAAAGACCCTTGAGATCAATGCCACTGCTGGAGAAAATGGGAAAATGTCTACAGCTTTGGTTGTAGAACTGTTTTTTCTCAAAGATATATCTGATAGCTCTCATTTAGTTTCTGTATAGCGACATTTAAGACAGATGTTACTTTCACTAGCCTTACATGAATTCTTTTACAATGCTAGGAACAGGTTGAGGTAGAGGTCCCAGGCATCTAGCAAACTACAAGTTGTGATGTTTACTGTGAGCTGGACCTCCAGGCTGTCTCTAGGGCATAGAGAGGCTTTTCCAGGAGGCAGTTTGTTGTACCAGGTTTATGAAACTATTGCAAAGGGAAGGACCCCAGCAGTGTCTTTCTGCCCACACTGATCATGGAGGGATATTACCTGACTAACTTAGACTAGATGGCCTACCTTCCAGATGACTTAAGTTATATAGGAGAATATTAAACTTTGATCTTATTGTGCTTATCTCACAAGCATACACTATTTTCTGTAAGTTCAGTATGTATCACATGTTCAGTATGTTCAACATGTATGACAGTTGAGGAGGAGGAAGCTAATTAACAACAGATATTTAACTGTCCTCTCTTTATCACTAGCTAACAGTCTTACTGTACTCTACACCCAAGTTTAATATGAAAGCAATTATTTATGATAATAAAATGCTGGAAAGAAGCCAATCCTACATACACAATGTAGTTTCTAGCTGGGATTTATTCAGCTTCCTAAATGCATATTGTAAATTCTAGATGGGTTTTTCTTAAAACAAAGAAAAGCAAATTTTAGAAAGTACAAACAAGTTCAAATAGGTTCTGTAAAATCCAGCAGACTGCAAAGTAATAGGATTGTGAACTTATGTTACACATAGTACTTTCTCATGTCGCTGTACATTATTATTGCCATGTGGCTCAGAGCTGTGGGTTACAGCAACACACCAGTCCTCACTTTCAAAGCATCTTAGTGATGTGGGAGAGAAGAGCAAGTGAATATATGGACTTGCCATGCATATGATGCACATAGTCAGGATTTTTTTGGAGGTGAATGTAACAATATACACAACCAGTGCTTAGAACGTATATTGTAACCAGTGGAGTTTCTCGAACATAATTTGAACTGATTTTCCACACTTACAACTGGAGTTGTGCCCAATAACCAGCTGTAAACCTGTGGAATTCCAACAACTTTCAGAAACTTGAAATCTGTAAACAATATTGCTGGAGCTCTCCAGGTGGTGGCACCCCAGCCCTGTTTTTCTCTAAGGCAAAAAAAGTGCCCTGAGAAGCCTAAGAGGAGGCCAATGTTTTATTTCATATAATTTGTTCTATTTGTAAATAAGCATTTAAACTTCATTTTAAGAGTCACACTTGAAAGGAATAATTAGTAAAACAAAACAAGAATTTCTTACCTGTGGTACCTCATTTCTTTTCTTCAAGGTTTATTAAATACACTGTCATTCTGTGCATTGATACTGTTTATTATTTCACGCACTATTTACCCATGTTAAAAAATGAAGTGACAAAGAATAGAGGCAAAGGTCTCCTGCTTGCAAGGAATGGTGGATAAATGTATTTGTTTGTACTATGGGGTTGCAGTTCCACTACAAGGAACGCTTGACATTTTGATGAGTGTCTCCAGGGAAAAAAGGTACTTACTTCAGAACTTAGTTTTAATTATACTGAGGAGATTACATTATTCAAAAGCATCCCACTGGTAAGATGCAGCATTTCCTGAAACAGTTTAGTGGAAAATGCCACATTAATCAGTTCAGTATTTCACGCAAATGGCTCAATGAGGGGAAGAAATTGAAAGCACAGTAATATGACAGAGACAAAATGTTCATTTAAGGGATTAGGATCACATTTAAGTGACCTCTTTCAAGAGTAAGTTTTAGAGAGGAGAATAACAGCAGGGAGGAGATGATGCTGTTTTATTCCTGGTGTGCTGCTACCGACAATGGCTCTGGTGCTGTGCTCAGTTGGAAGAAGACACAAGGCATGCTTGAGGAGCTCACAACCCTGCAAGTTGTGACCATGGCCTTTCACTGACTAGTTGCAGTATAAATATAATCTGTTGTTGGCATTTACACTGTTGGGATCAGATTTAGGGAAGAGGGCAAACAGAGCATCTCCAGACCCACTTTGGTTTGTTTGCTGTTACAGTTAAAACACAAGACCACAAGGGTTCAGATGGAGTTGTTTCTCTTCAGAAATAAAAATAAAAAGACCAGACAATTTTGGCCAACTCTTTTTGAATAATCAAAGAAAAGATCATGAGGAATATGAGTTTGAGTTATGGCCGTGTTTAGTCACTGCACTTCTGCATTTCACATGCTTTATTTTCTCACTTTTATCTTATTTTTATTTATTTTTTTTTTAATTTTGCCATTTTTATCTTCTCATGCCCTCCATAGGCATTTGTGATAGCTCCATTAATGGCATACAACATTACCCAAGTGTTTTGCTGTCAGATTCATGTGCTTAAACTTTTCATTACCCTGTCCTTTCTCCTTAGGTTCCCTCATTCCCACCTGTGTACCCTGTCTACCGGAAAAGAGTTTACACAGCTGGTTCAGTCCCACCCTACATTAAGTTAAATCAGGTTGTCAGTCAAACTATTAAAGTTGTAAAGGATCAAAGTTTGGGCTGCAATTTTTCTGAAACAGTGACACACAAAGTTGTCTCCACATGGAAAAGTGATGCTCTTAGCGGTACAAGTCTCCCTCGTGCAGGTGGGGCTAACAGAACATTCAGATACGATCAGAAAGGAGTCACACTACAATTTTCGGCCACACCACTTTGTCTGGTCCTCTTCAAACAGGGAGGAGGGATGCAGTAAAGGTCTGTTTTACTGATGATGTTGATAAAGAAGATAAATGCAGGAAAACAGAAGGATGCTGGAAGTCTTCCCTTGACTCACTACCACTGAGATGCATCCAGATGAGATGCATCCAGATTACACTTTCTGTATTTTACTAAAGTATATGCTCTAGGAAAGTGCTATAAGTTCACAAAGTGGTAAGTAACTGCCAACTTGGATTTGTCAAGAGCAGATCATGTCAAATCAGTCTAATTTCCTTCAATGACAGTGTAAGTGGCTTTGTGCTAAAAGCAGAAACCAGAGATGTGATATATGTTGACTTTAGTGTGTCTTTTTGTACTGTCTCCTATGACATAGTCATAGACAGACTAGTGCAATGTTGTCCAGGGGAAACTGCTGAAAACCAGCACACAGGTCTTGAGAAAAGCGATCACAAGCTTACCGTCAGCTTGGACACACGTATCAAGCAGGACTGTGCAGACATCAATTTTGTGTTGGCTAATGTTGAAAAAAGACTTGGTTTACAAACAAGAGAGAATGCCTGCTATATTTTCATGTAAGTGTAAGATGGAAAGTATTGCAAGTATTTTAGATGACAGGACTAGCTTCCAAAAAGACCTCTATGAATAGAGATTAATGGACTAAAATTAACAGGCTGCCATTCAATGACAGTAAGTGGAAGTCTCTACCCCTTGACTGAAGATATGAACTCCAGTGCTGTGAGAGGGGGACCAATGAGACAGGCATAAGGATCTGCAGCTGTTAGGAGGTCACAAACCAAACACAAATTAGCAGTGTCATGATGCTGTAAAAAAGCAAACCTCACAGTGGGATACATAAAACCAGAACTATGTCAGGCTTGTAAAGCAGATCTTCCCTTCTGGAGAGGCCTCAGATGGACTACAGTCTCCACATTTGCATGGCACACATAAGTGAAATTTATTGAGAGAAATATCTCTCAATCTGCAGAAACCAATGTAAAAAGAGAGGCAGTACAGAGATTTTTATCATACTAGAACTCCTACAATCAGAAATCTGTTGTAGAATATTATTGTATATTTTCAAGCAGTAGAAATCATTAGGGCTAACCTGAGAAGCAAAGAAATGAGGGCAAAGGTGGTGGAGATTTTCAGACAAGATTAGTAGAGTTAAAGAAGTGTGGTTTTCTTAGGTGAGCATTACAAACAAAAACTTGCGAACAGTATAGTAATTGGGAACTGTGAGAATAATTTTGCAATTTACACACACGTAAATAAGGAGTGATGATGTCAATCAGAACTAGAATTTGGCTAATATTAGAGAGGACCCAGCCCTTGTGAGCATGCAGTATTATTAAGTGGTCTCCATGAGGGTGTACTGGAAGCCCAGTGTAAACCAGTTCTGTTGCTTTCTCACTGTCTGTTAGCGAGAAAGGTTACTGCACACAGGTATTATCTAACTTTTAAGCCCCTATACAAAAAATCAACCACCCAAACCTGTTTGTTTGTTTTGCTGTCATGTTATTTACAAATTCTGTAACTCCCAGTGAGTTTTCCACTCATTAGTCCAAATTAATACACATATCTTTAAACAGTGATCACTTCAGACCGAGATCATAATATTTGATGTTCACTAAGCACACACACAAAAAGTTAGTGCATCTAGAGAATCACAAAAGGCTTCTGTTTGCTCTAACTGCTTGGGTGACTATCTGAATTCCATCAGTTTGGCCTCTTCTCCTTTCTCATAATTTCTGAGATTTCTAGTTGGTCATTGCTGAATAAGGATCCAGGGCTGCTTTCTGAAGGGAGAGCTGCAGCTGACGGTCAGCCCGTGCACACAAACATAGACAGTCAGAAGCAGAATTGTGTTTATAGGGTGTATAAGTTGATGTTTGGTAGTGATTTGCTGTGGAGATTTAGGCTTTTTATACCTGTGGAATGTCTGGTTTTCCAGGGTTTAACATTTTTTGAATAATACCTAATATGGTTAAGTTTGTAGTCTCCTTACCACTCCAGTAACTGCTTGCATTAGTAGTGTAGCTCCTTTTCTATTGGTAAAGAAATAGAAGAAAAATGCCATAAAAAGACATTCCAGAATGGGAGAAGCCAACTCTTCTACTTTCTGCTTCCTCCTCTCCTTTTTAACACTGCCCTTCCAAACCTTTTGCTCAAACATCATCCTGCTGGCTAGAAAATGAAAGAAGCCATCACTTTTATTCTTAAAAAAATATTAGAAGAATAAAAAAATCACTTTCCCACCAGCTGTGAGCTGTTGTGTGTGCCTCCATCGCAGAGCATTGCATGGGATCAGCTGTTCTGCCTGACCTGGGCTGTTCCCCGGGATGGCTCCTCTGCAGGGAGCCTACTCTACCCCTAGTAGAATTGTTACTTCTTAATGCAGCCTGTCAGCCTGGAGACTTGGTGCATCTCAAGGATTACATTTCTTACCTTTTACCTTCTTTTCTTGAGCTATAAAACATAAACTTTTATTTCTTTTGTATTTCAGCCACTTCAAATGGGAATTGTGGTTATAAAGCCTTCAGGGTATTAAATATCTGCTTCGTGATAACAAGATTTTTTTTTTCTTGGGATTTTCAACTGAAATTCTGTACATCTCTGCCCACTCTTGATGTTTACCATTCCAGTTGACTCTAATTATCCCCAAGGGTACAAATAGGCAGGTACTCAGTTGCCAGCAATGGACGCTTGGCTGCAGCTGCTTTTTCTTGATTATGAAGTTTAAAAACTCACATGGGAAAAAGTAGTCATACTTACTTCATGAAGTGCTGACAGTCTGAGGTTTAGCCGTTACAGCTACTTTGTAACGTAATGTAGGTCTATGTTATGTCGTTTCAAATAACGGTCAAAACTCTGCTGACAGTTATCTTTGGAAAATTCCCCAGATTTTACCAGGCTTACTTCTCTTCAGGAGAGAGCGGGCTTTCCCCCATGTTGTCTTGCATGAGTCCCAGATGGATAAAATCTATAAGGATACTGAAGAAAGGGTATTGACAGAACTGATGGAAAATGGAAGCAGTATAAAATCCTGGAGGGGTTGCTTACACAGATCAGTCTCTGACTTTACTATAATTTTATAACATGCCACTGTAAATTGACCGGTGTTGCTTGAGCGGCTCCAGAGTCACACTGTGAAACCTGAGGATTTCACCTGGCCTCTTCAAGCACAGGTCACCAGAACAGGAGAGAAATCGGAAGAGAGGAGGGGAGAG